>JAJJWW010004120.1:0-455988 GCA_023531295.1 Papaver armeniacum
GAAGATCTTTTTGGAATTGTTAGGCAAGTCAATAGGAGAGAAAGTTTAAGAGTGCTTTAATTTCTAAGTGTAATTCTATAATCCTGTGTAAACATTTCATGGATTCAATCAATAAATATTCTTGATCTTACTACTTTCAATGAATTAGTTAAGCAAAATCGAGTAAGGGGTGTAGTGTGGGAAATCCTGCTACTACAAGTCCAATTCTCCATCCGATTCCTAGTCCAAGTCTTCACACCCATGAGAGAAGTCCATAGAAAATTCGGAATTTTGCTTTCCATGGGAAAAGCAGTATTGTGGCGGAATTTGGCCAGGAATAGTCGTCCTGGGTCACTGAAAATTTCAATTTGTCAACGGTATATTCGACGGAATATTCCGTGGATCATAGTTAGGACTAACGGTCAAACGGGTCAACCAGTCGAGTCAAGCCCGGGTCAAATCGGTCAAGGTCTACCGGGGAAAATCGGTTGAATTGACTCGGGTCAAGCAAGAGTTATCCGAGTCGGCTCGGAGTCGGCATCTCTGTCGGACTGAGTCGAGAGGTTTGAATGGATTCTGACCCATTACCTGACTGAACTTGTACAGCACAAACATTATGCTTCACAGCTCCTTGGCTAGCCATCTTGGCTGTGCATATATTTCCCATTCAACAACAGCAGCTTCTTTTTCATCAGCATTCACTCATTTCAACTAATCCACTTCAGATCAACCCCCATGATCAGCTTTTGCAACCACTGACACTCATTGCGGCTCATTTCTTTGCCTTCAATCCATCGGCACAAACAAATCCATCCCATTTCGGCTTCCATTTGCACAAACCACCTAGTCCATTGCAACGACATCACCAGTGTACAAAACCATTCTCTAGCTCAATTTGCAATTCCTGCCAGTTTAGTATCACCACCAACAACCTAAGGCCACCGAGTCCATTGCGGTGCCATTCTTCACGATGGCAGCATTGCTGACTCAAGTACGCAACTTCAAGAACAAAACAACATCTTCTGCTCGGCCATTCATTATATTGCGGCTCCACCCAGCTGCATTTGCAGCCATCGAGCCCAATCCTGACTCAAGCCATCTTACTAAACACCAATACCACCGAATATCATCGGTTCTTGGCTGTGAATGCTCTAGCTATATCAATAGCTCAATTCCAAATCCATCCATAACACTTGCAACCTCCCATACCTACACATACATCTAGTTGAAGCATTCATTCATCAACAGAGTTTCAGTTCATCTCAGGTCACAACCTATCTGCTCTCAATCACAGCATCTACCATTACCAAAACAATCAAACCACGGAACCCATATTCAATTTTGTTCGTTGTCTCTCAATAGCAACATCACCGGTCTCTTTTCCTCCATGTTCGATTTCCTGGCGAGAACCACCACCATATCCTCCACGTCATGCTGCAATTCATCACAGATCCAACCATTGTTTGCCAATTTGATTCACAATCCCATAAACAAATCGAACCCATCTCCAATTTATCAATTACAGTTCTAATTCCAGTTCATACCCATCTTGATTCTTCTCATGTGCTGATTTCAAAACCCACAGATCCCCTTATTCTCTTAACAAAACCCTGAATCGATTGTAACACAGCATTCTCTGGATCTTAATCACCTCACAGCTCAGCCTCATACCCACAGTTCATAACCCATTTCGAATCTCTCAAGAATCAGCAACAGCATCTCTTCACAGATCGAACTCATCTTCGATTTCTCAACTCTTATCGATCTCACAGACCAAATCTTCTTCATCTCCATTAACATCTCCTCTGTCCCTGAAATATTCTCTGAGCTTTGATTCTTCTCATCGCTCATCTCTCTTGATTTTGCTCTCGAGTCTCGACTGCATCTTCTCGATTTCTGGCTTGACAGCATCTTCTCGATTTCAACTCAAGATGGCCATCATCTTTATCTTCTCGAACAAACCCTTCATCTATTTCCAGTTTCTTATCTGCTTCGCTCAACGACCATCACCCGAATCATCATTTAACTCAAAGTTTCTTCTCTCGATTTTCTCTCTCGCAAGTCACATGGCTGCGCCTCTATTCCCTTTTCTCAATTTCAGGAGTTACGCAATGAATTGAATGTGACTTAAGACAACGAACCCAATTTAGGTTTTAGATGTGGGGCGGCTATTTGCACCCACCTTGTATCACGACCACCCAATGATATATGATAAGGGACATGAGATGGCTACCCCTTAACCATTGCTAATCTTTGTTTAGTATTCCTTAGGAGAGTTTCCCTTAACATTGACTGGGCTCAGGATAGTAGTTGCCTGGAAATGACCATTACGCCCTTTTTGCTCAAATTGGTTGATTTCTTCTTCTTTTCCTCCGTGCGACTCCATAGTAGCTATAAAACTCAAAACAAGCGTAAAATACATAATTTACAAGAAAAATAGCAAAGAAAGCATAAACAATATATCGTAAATAGGATGTATTCTACACCCTATCAAATTCCCCCACACTTAGACTTTGCTAGTCCTCGAGCAAATCAAACTAAAAACTCACAACTTCAAAGCGTTCCAGCGTCACAAGCATCCAAAGAGTTATGAGGACATAGAGTTTTACGCATGCTAGTAATAAGAAGTTAGAAATACTAAAGAATATATTCTCGTTCTTAAATGTTGAGTGAGAAATAACCACCCCATAATGAGAGAACGCGTGTTTGAGAACGATCAATAAGCATTTCGCCTCGAACACGCCTCACCAAATAAGATTTTATGATAATTGCACTCAAAAAGACGGCTTTTTTATGGTTTCACATGTGTGCGGTAGGAATGAAGAGAGAATTCTGCGACGCGTTGAATGGTGGGAAGGACAACTTAGAAATATTTTAAAAACCCACATCTTTTATATTTTGAAAAACCATTTTTCTGACGATCTCTAAGAAAGGAAATCAACCATTTATTATTGAGGATGAGATTACTTACTCACCTTCACATCCGATCGCCAATTATGATAACACCACTCTCACGGCAACCAATAGAAACGTCTTCCGCTCCTCGTCTTGATCTTCATCGTCTTCGTCTTCGGTTTCAACTATTGGTGATAAACCCTCGAATTTCATAAATCCTTAACAATTTATAACTCTTTACCTTAAATCCTTGTCGCTTGAAACTTCCTTATAAATTTTCCTTCCCCACGGCTTATTAACAAAACAAATATTTCTCTTGTTTTTCTCTCTTTTTTTTTTTTTTTTTTAAGAAAACAAGAGAAATTAAATACAAAATAAACCATGGCCGTGGGAGAAGTATTTTACCGCTTGATTCTTCACAACTTGTATCGTCTTGAAATCATAAACTTCAAAAATTCTCACCTTTTTATTTTCTTTGCTTTCATGAATAAGTCTTCATACTTGGATATAGAATTACCTCATTATATTGTAAGTCCTCAACATATATGTAAAATCCGCTCATTTGTATGTTGCTTTACTTGAATTTGAAATTTGCTCTTTTTCTCGTTCCGTTGCTTATAAACCTTGAACTTTTTCCAACTTTCCTTGTAGATTTTGATGTCGCTCCTTGTTGATGATGAATGTGTTTCTATGGATCCGTTGTTGTCGCGAGAGAGAATGGTGCTAACTGCAAATCGAACTACAAGAAGGTGGCTTTCATCTATAGACGTCACCCTTATGATTGACAAAATTAGCACTCAAGAGATCAAGAGAAGTGCTTCTATTGGTGGGAGGTTGGGTAGCTCACCATTCTATTAGGAATTTACTTACGGTGACACACACTCAAAAGAAGCTCTTTAGTAGATAGAAAATTTCTGGTCGGTGCCTCACATGATATGAATACGGGTAGTCTCCACTAATGATTGATCGCAACTCTAATAACGCATTTCTCCTGCACCAAATTCGCATCACCGGCATGATTAAATCCATTATTTAACACTCAAACAAGCAAGAAATCCGAATGTAGTTCCCTAACATTTCCAAGTTCAATTATGTCGGTCAAAATCTCTATGTAAACATACCTAGAAGTATGCTAGTGACTCTAAAATCTTTAAAAGTTGGAGTTTTTAAGTAAAACCTTTTTTTTTTAAAAAAAAAAATTTAAATTTTTTTTTTTTTTTAAACTTTTTTAATTTTTTTTTAAATACATGCTTAACCACTCCCCCACACTTAAACCTTACATTGTCCTCAATGTAATTGAATCCTCTAGTAAAGTCAAGGTGGGAAATTTTAACATGATATGAAACAAGAAAAAGAAACAAAAAGCAAAAGGATAAGAAATACAAAACCTATGGGTTGCCTCCCATTAAGCGCTTGTTTTAAAGTCGACGGCCCGACTTAGCTCTTGCAAGATTCATTCCCCATATACTAACAATCTGAAAATTTGAGGATCCACCCATAATACCTGTTTTGAAAACAATAATTCCACACAAATATTAGCACAAGAAAACAATAGTGATGTTATCGCTCGATAGAAATTTCCCCCACACTTATTCTCGTCCACACTCGGAAGTGTATAAAGAACATAGAATTTGGGAACTTCCATGTATTCTTCTTGGCAAACCTGCATAGTGTTAGCATCAAGTGTTTCCAATGGTGGGTATTTAGAAACAAAATCATCCAAAAATACTTTGAAGCACATACATTCAAACCAATAAGAGGTAAAGGAGAAGAATCAATAGGCAAAGGGTTAGACAAACCTTGCACAATTTCTTGTATTATAGAATCCTCTTCATCCTTAAAAAATTCAAGTGAATTACTTACCTCTTGTATATCGTGGTCCTCTATTAAACCTTGCAACCATTCTTCGTCGTTTTCTACCTTAACCAAAGTCTTGGCATCATTAAAATCATTGGCAAGTTCAATTGGGTCTTCCACAAAATCAATCAATTTGGTTTCATCCTCTAGCATCATCTCTTCAACATTCTCATCATCGGAATCGGGCCATTCACTAAAATGATTTTCATCGGTATAGATTGTAAGATCTTCATGTGCGGGTGTTACATCGTTTATAACAATAGGTAAGTCACCCAATCTCCTCCTTTTGAATAGGCGAAGGATCGTTATTATGATCCGGAGTTGGAATAACTTCCTCATTGTTGCAACGTTCATACACTTCCCCGCGGACTCATATCTTTCCCTAAGGAATTTTTTCCAAGGACTAAATGCATCATCCTCAAGCTCTACCTTTTGAATAGGTGTTTGATCATTACTAAGATCAAGGCTCGAGTAAGCTACACTAGCGTCATCAAAAGTATCCAAAGGTTGGCCTTTTCCAACATAATCATCGATCAAATATTCACTACACACCATAGGCACATTAGAATAGTTATTGCTTTGATAGCAAAATTATTCTTTATCCCTCTACTCCTTGTATTGATCCATGTCTCTTCGTTCTTTAGCAAAGATCTCGGCGTTTTTGGAGTTTCTCATCCCCATTTTTATCGAGTTGAGTAATTTGTTCGTATAATTTCTCGAATTCCTTTGAATTTCTCGATGTGATTCTTGCAACTTTTGTTGAAGATCCCCAATCATGCGGACATCTTATCTTTGCAAAACTAGAGAATTTCGATCATAAACAAAACTATCCTCCCATCCTTGTGATTGTCCACTTACATACCCGTCATAAGGTTGTTGATATGTATGAGAATATCCAAAAGGTTCTGTAGGAATTTCATCATAGCCAAAAGATTGGTTTTGATTGTATCCTAAAGATGGTTGGAAGTTGTCATAATGTTGAGGTTTAAAACCGTATTGATTGTTGTAATATGCTTGCTCTTGTCCACCATACATGGAAAACCGATACCTGAAATAAGATTCTCAGAAACCTAAGTTAGATACGATATAGAATCCAACAAAGCAAGAATAAACCAAAAAGAAAAATAAAAACAACTAAAATCATCATTGCTCCAAGGCAACGGCGCCAAAATTTGATGCGTGTCGTAAGGTGCAATCAAATTAATCAATATTTCCACTCAATTAAAAATAATATAATGGAAGTCAAGTTCGTTCCCACGAGAGCAAGAGATTCTAGTTGTAAAAATCGTCACAAAAGGGGGTGTAAAAAGCAAAAGAAAATAAACAAAGCAATTAAAAGATAAAGTTGAAAGCAATAAGAGAGACAAGACCAAGGAATCCTTATTCGTTGCAAAACAATGAATCAAGTTATGTTCTTTTCTACTTGTTATTAGTCACAAATTATCACCAACCGTAGGATAGCAGGTTCGCTTAGCTAGCCCCAAAATCCCTTATTTCTTGAGTAACAAGTCCGCTTAGTTATCGATTCTATTCAAAAGAACCACCTTGAGGTTCGCTTACAAGATGTAATTCCCAGAATGCATTAAGATCTATGAATTTAGGTTTAGTACTAGTAGTTAGACTCGGTTCGCTTGGTCCACTTTCTAGCGTTGTTTTTACACACAATTGCTCCACGGAATCCCTCATGAGGTCTCGTGTTTGCTACTTATGTAAAAAGTCAAGAAACGATTACTTATCTCCTAACTTTCACTAGCTTTAGATTAAATCGACAAATCAATTTAGTTGGCCACCCAAACAATCTATCAATCAATCATGAATGTCTTTAAGATCATTCCTATTAGTAAAAACAAACGATAATCATGTGAAAAACTTCAAAATAGAATTGAAAACAAAAACTTAAATCATATGTTAAGAACTAGGAATTCATCCTCAATCAATAATAAAATTAGCTACTCATGCTAAAGAGTTCACACAAAGAATAAGAAAAGAAAAGTGTTGTGTGTGTAGAGAGGTGTGTGTGTAGAGATGTGTGTGTAGAGATGTGTGTGTAGAGAGGTGTGTAAAAGATGTAGAAGACTTCTCTATTTATAGGCTTCAATATTCTCCAAATCTTCCAAGGAATAGAATCCTTTTCCTTTAGCAATTCAATTTCCAAATCCAAGCCTTTCTCAACTCTTCCATCTTCTCTTTCCAAATTTGAGTCCAATTCTCCATCCAATTCCTAGTCCAAGTCTTCACACCCATGAGAGAAGTCCATAGAAAATCTGGAATTTTTGCTCGCCGGAAAACTGGTATTGTGGCCGGAATTTGACCGGAATAGTCGTCGCCGGTCACCTGAAAATTTCACCGTCAACAGTATATTCGACTGAATATTCCGTCAGTCCACCGTTAGGACTAACGGTCAAACGGGTCAACCGTCAGTCAACTGGGTCAAATCGGTCAACGTCTACCAGGAAAGTCAGCTGAATTGACTCGGGTCAAGCACCGAGTTATGCCGAGTCAGCTCAGAGTCAGCATCTCTGTCAGACCTGAGTCAGAGCTGAATGGATTTACAGCCCATTGCACAGCCTGAACTTGTACAGCACAAACATTATGCTTCACAGCTCCTTGGCTAGCCATCTTGGCTGTGCATATATTTCCCATTCAACAGCAGCAGCTTCTTTTTCATCAGCATTCACTCATTTCAACTAATCCACTTCAGATCAACCCCCATGATCAGCTTTTGCAACCCTGCAACACTCATTGCAGCTCATTTCTTTGCCTTCAATCCATCAGCACAAACAAATCCATCCCATTTCAGCTTCCATTTGCACAAACCACCTAGTCCATTGCAACAGCATCACCAATTCTGTACAAAACCATTCTCTAGCTCAATTTCTGCAATTCCCTGCCAGTTTAGTATCACCACCAACAACCTAAGGCCACCAGTCCATTGCAGTGCCATTCTTCCTGATGGCAACAGCTGCAGCTCAAGTCTGTAACTTCAAGAACAAAACAACATCTTCCTGCTCAGCCATTCATTATATTGCAGCTCCACCACTGCTATTGCAGCCATCATAGCCCAATCCCACAGCTCAAGCCATCTTACTAAACACCAATACCACCAGAACATCATCAGTTCTTGGCTGTGAATGCTCTAGCTATATCAATAGCTCAGTTCCAAATCCATCCATAACACTTGCAACCTCCCATACCTACACATACATCTAGTTGAAGCATTCATTCATCAACAGAGTTTCAGTTCATCTCAGGTCACAACCTATCTGCTCTCAATCACAGCATCTACCATTACCAAAACAATCAAACCACGGAACCCATATTCAATTTTGTTCGTTGTCTCTCAATAGCAACATCACCAGTCTCTTTTCCTCCATGTTCGATTTCCACAAACTGAGAACCACCACCATATCCTCTCTGTGCTGCAATTCATCACAGATCCAACCATTGTTTGCCAATTCGATTCACAATCCCATAAACAAATCGAACCCATCTCCAATTTATCAATTACAGTTCTAATTCCAGTTCATACCCATCTTGATTCTTCTCATGTGCTGATTTCAAAACCCACAGATCCCCTTATTCTCTTAACAAAACCCTGAATCGATTGTAACACAGCATTCTCACGGATCTTAATCACCTCACATTTCGGCCTCATACCCATAGTTCATAACCCATTTCGAATCTCTCAAGAATCAAGAATGACATCTCTTCACAGATCGAACTCATCTTCGATTTCTCAACTCTTATCGATCTCACAGACCAAATCTTCTTCATCTCCATTAACATCTCCTCTGTCCCTGAAATATTCTCTGAGCTTTGATTCTTCTCATCGCTCATCTCTCTTGATTTTGCTCTCGAGTCTCATTTTGCATCTTCTCGATTTGGCTTGACAACATCTTCTCGATTTCAACTCAAGATGGCCATCATCTTTATCTTCTCGAACAAACCCTTCATCTATTTCCAGTTTCTTATCTGCTTCGCTCAACGACCATCACCCGAATCATCATTTAACTCACAATTTCTTCTCTCGATTTTCTCTCTCGCAATTCTGCTTATGGCTGCCTCTATTCCCTTTTCTCAATTTGGGAGTTACGTAATGAATTGAATGTGACTTAAGACAACGAACCCAATTTAGGTTTTAGATGTGGGGCGGCTATTTGCACCCACCTTGTATGCGACCACCTAATGATATATGATAAGGGACACCCGGATGGCTACCCCTTAACCATTGCTAATCTTTGTTTAGTATTCCTTCAGAGAGTTTCCCCTTAACATTGACTGGGCTCCAGATAGTAGTTGCCTGGAAAATGACCATTACGCCCTTTTTGCTCAAATTGGTTGATTTCTTCTTCTTTTCCTCCGTGCGACTCCATAGTAGCTATAAAACTCAAAACAAGCGTAAAATACATAATTTACAAGAAAAATAGCAAAGAAAGCATAAACAATATATCGTAAATAGGATGTATTCTACACCCTATCAAGCATCATCGTTGTTGAAAATCCATAGCTATAACAATGAGAAAACAAGAGTTCTCAATCATTGTTATACAGTGTCATAGTATCATTACACAGTGTCAAAGTCCAATTACATCACAACTTTAACAATAATACTATGGTGATATGTCACTCCCCCTTAGTCAATACTCCACCTCACATGGAAACCACTCCCACTTACATAATGATCCGAAAACCATATGTATTTGTAGTGTGACTTCATATTAATTCTCCCCCTTTTTGTCAATAAAATTGGCAAAGGTACAAGAACGGGATCCTAATGAAATTTCTGTAAGAGATGTTTCATGACCAAAGCTAAGAATATATCATCTTATTTAGATGCAATCATAAAGCCGAAGCTAAATGCATTCATCAAGGAGTCTATAAAGATACAAGATAACCCCTATAATATTCCACAGCCGCACTCCCCACAAAGATTTGGCAATTAAGCGCAAGTTCAATTAAGAACTCTCCCCCATAATATGTCATTCCCGAAAGAAAAACAAGAGCGACCTTAATTTCAAAAAGAAAAGAAGGATTTCTTTGGACAAATCACATACAAGTATGAATTTGAATCCAAAAATCTTCAATTAAATTAACCACAAGAGAACCCATGATTAATTTAACCAAATATGCTCAACACAATTAAACTTATGGAGACTTAAGAAACTCAATTAGATTAATCACAAGAGAACTCATAATTAATCTAATCGGAATACACAACTAAACTAATCACAAAAGTAATCAATTCAATTGTTCATACTCGTCATAAGAAAATTTATGGAGCAATGACTAAGTTAATCATGAAAACAATCAACCCAGTCAAAGACGCTCAAACATTAGAAAACTTACGGAGTCATAACTAAATAACCAAACAAGATGATTAATTTAGTTCAATATGCTCAACATAAAGTATCTTACAGAACAACTAAGCTAATCATGAAAATAATCAACTTTGGTTGTTTTAGTGCTCAACATAAGACACATTACGGAGCTTCACAGTAATACACAAAATATGGATCAGGGAAGATCAATTACTGCGGAATACACAAGGATTCATTCTATTTTCCATCACTATTTGCACAATGACATATAATAGACATAATCCTTGAAAACAAAAGAATTTAACCTATCTTCCATCAAAATTAACATAATAGGCTTAACTTTTGTATTTGTCAAAAGTCCATTCATTCCTTTATCAATACTTGCATATCAATTCATGAACGACTTTAATTTTGACAAAGTATGGGACAATCAAGTTCTCGGATGCAAACACACATATCCCATAACAATATTGCAATATATAAAACCATAAAGATTAATACTGCAATAATCATCTTCCAAACAAGTTTAGAATTTAAACCAATAAATCTAAAAACAAGAAGATGAAAACGTTGGACATAGCTATGTGTAAACACAATAATGGCTAATCCAAACTATAGTTTATTCTTCTAAACAAAACAAGAAAAATAGAAGATTTACTAGGCAATAAGATCTTTGAAGAATTTTTTTATCGTCCCCGAACTCCTTGTCGTCAGCAACCATTGGAACATAAGGTTCATTAAGGTATGAGTTTATATCAATAAACCTTCTTGGCTGATGATGTCGAACCAGGGCCTTCTGAATCTCATGAGTCTTATACACAAAAGCCTTTATTTGTTGAATCTCCTTTTGCATCTATTTCAACACTTCAAGAACATCAAAAAACTTATGACAATTTGAAGGAACGGCTCTTGGCTTCCTCACATTACTTCTTTTTCTTATCAATGTTGGAGCTAGCGGAGATTTTTGTTTTTACTTCATGATTGATGGCTTAACAATCAAATTAACATCCTTTCCATCAGAAGACTTCATGCTTGGAGTATCCATAAACGTATGGGTTTGTGAGAGGAAATCACAATTTGCTTAACAAGTAGTCTTGAAATAAAAGGAGGTTGCAGGGAAGGAAAAAGGAATGTAGGGTTTCGAAACCTTTAAACAGGTTCGTACACGACCAACTCTCAACCCTATGAAGAGTAGAATTGTCAATAGTACCCTTTCTTTTGTTTGATAGACAAAAAGAACGAAAATCTAAGAAAAGAATAAGTAAAAACTTTTCCTAAAGCCCGAAGGATACAAAATCATTGTCTCTTTTGATCAGGCACATGAGACAAGATTTTAAAAACAACACAATCAAGTTGCGTTGTGGTGAACAACAATTTGTCCACCTTTTTTCCTCTTGAGGGGAATCCAAAGAATTTTGTCTATCAAAATGACTTGACCATACTTTCTTCTCAAATGGTCTAGTCATATCCTTGGAAACTAACTTCTTAGACAAAGATAAAATCCTACATAACTCATCGGTCTTCTGAGCAAGTTTAAGCTTCCTTGCTAAATGATTTGCTTTTCGTTGAAGTTTGTTGACGTGCCTTTGGTGTTTGTACTTGTAAAACCTTGAAAGTTCATGACCCTTTAACGAACAATATGAACACGTCAAACTAGGATAAAAATCAGGCTTTTGAGATATGCAAGCAGCTAGGCACATGGTGGAACCTGAAACATTACAAACAGAGTTTCCAAAGGATGGGTCAACTTTATCTTCCAGAATAGTTGGATTATCTTCTGAAAGAATATCAAGATTGATGTAAGTATTGCTACAATTATCAAAATAAATATTTTCACAAAGAAGTGCAACACTTGATTTCTCGTCTTCATTAGAATCATAGTTGTCAGACATTTCATCAAGAGTTGCAGCAAGACCTTTGTTCCCAGTGTATTTTCTACGATTTGGGCACTCGTTTGCAAAATGACCAAATCCCTTACACTTAAATCACCGAGGCATATCCTCGTCCTCATTTTCATCAATATCCCTATTTTTAGGAGGAACACGATTATGAGGTTTGACTGATGCCTTAGGCTTATCTCTGGAGAATCGTTTACTTCTCTTCAGTAGAAGACCCTAAACTGTCTTGTGATCATCGAAACTGATTTGTCAAGATCCTCATCTGATGAGTCTGTCTCAGAGTGATCATACTTCAGAGATATACACTTTTTTACTTTTATCGTGTAATTTAGTGTCCTTTAGTGCTTTGAACGCAACATCCTTAGATTTGTATGAATGTTCATGATCAAAGATCTTAAGCTTTCCAACCAGCGTATTTCTAGAGAGATTATCAAGGTTATTTCCCTCAATGATGGCATGCTTAGAATCGTATCTAGATGGCAACGATCTGAGAATTTTCATCACAATGTCCTTTTCAGGAATAGTCTTACCCAATGCAAAAGATGCATTAACAATTTCAGACACTTTGTGATTAAACTCATCAAATGTTTCTTCATCTGCCATATGAAGGTTTTCCCAATCGGAATTTAGGTTTTGAAGCCTGGCTTCCTTTTCAATGGTATTACCTTCGAATACGGTTTCCAAGATATCCCACGCGTCTTTAGACCTAGTGCAATCTGACATATGGTGTTGAAGATTTGTGGTAATGGCATGTATGATGGCATTCAAACCGTCAGAGTTTTTCTTTGCAACAAGTATCTCAGCAGCATCGTATTCACCAATATTCTTGGGAACATTAACGTTTCCTACTGCAACAACGGGAGCATCATAGCCATTAACAACATATACCCATGATTGAAAATCACGTGCTCGAAGAAAAGCTCGCATAACAATTTTCCACCATAAGTAATTAGAGCCATCGAAGACTAGTGGTACGTTTATTGAGATATCACCTCTGTTCATAGAGTCAGATCACTACAAACACAGACTTGTAAGGTCTTGAACGTGTTTGTCTGCTCTGATACCAATTTAAAAATTGGGGGTCTAACAACCACACATAATATTTTGATTAGCAATCTGTATGGACAACTCCAAACAGTCAGACTCAATCTAGATAAAAGTATATCAAAGAGTTTATATCTCTCTCACTTGATTTGATCTTTACTCAAGCAAATAGAAATCTGCTAGTCTTTATCAAATACAAGGAGATAACTTGTATGGTACCAAAGACCAATATCCAAGTGTCAATCGATGTAAATCAACAACCAAAGTTTGGATATTCTAATTGATTGAACTTCAACGCACAACCTGTATTATTTCAATTATAAAGATAAACAATATAATGCGGAAAATAAAATAACACAAACACCGGAATTTTGTTAACGAGGAAACCGCAAATGCAAATGCAAATGCAAAAAAAAAAAAACCGGGACCTAGTCCAGATTAAACATACACTGTATTAAGCCGCTACAGACACTAGCCTACTCCAAGCTAACTTTGGTCTGGACTGTAGTTGAACCCCAATAAATCTCACACTGATCCAAGGTACAATTATGCTCCTACGCCTCTAATCCCAGCAGGATACTACGTACTTGATTCCCTTAGCTGATCTCACCCACAACTAAGAGTTGCTACGACCCAAAGTCGAAGACTTTAATAAACAAATCTGTATCACACATAAAAAGTCTACAGTAATAGATAAATCCGTCTCCCACGAATATACCTACGAGTTTTGTTTCGTCTTTTGATAAAACAAGGTGAACAAGAACTAATTGATAAACCAGACTTATATTCTCGAAGAATAACTCAGTATTATCAATCACCTCATAATAATCTTAATCGACGCAACTAAAAAAAATATTGTGGAATCACAAACGATGAGACGAAGTGTTTGTGACTACTTTTATATATTGCCTATCGGAGATAGAAATCTCAAGCCAATTATTACAATTGTACTCGTACGATAGAAACAGCAAGATCAGATCACACAACTACAGTAAAAGTAGTATCGGTCTGGCTTCATAATCCAAATGAAGTCTTTAAGTCGTTAACCTGGTTTAGAAGAAGAAACCAAAGGTTAACGGAGAATCGATTCTAGCTTAGCACAACTAGTATCACACAAAATTTGTGGGGATTAGGTTTCCCAGTTGCTAGAGTTCTCCCTTATATAGTCTTTCAAATCAGGGTTTGCAATCAATGTTAGCTTAGTAACAAAGCATTCAATATTCACCGTTAGATGAAAACCTGATTAGATTCAAGCTAATATTTGTCAACCGTTAGATCGAAAACATAGATTATTATACACATATGTAATGCACGTTTCTAGGTTGTGTAACCGTACCCAAACTTGTACATTAGTTGGTTCAACAATACTTAAGCAAATGGTTAGCCATATGATAACTTTCATATCAACCATATTCTTCTTCACCATAACTAGTTCAAATGACTCAAATGAACTAGTTAGAGAGTTGTTCAATTGCAAGGAAATCTCATGTACTACACAAGACACAATTGAAGCAAAAACGATTTGATTCACTCGAATCGGTTCATGAACTATATAGCCACGGTTTGCAATAGCATTCCTTAGTTTATAAAGATAAGTTCACAAACATCGTTTTTAGACATAACCTACTCAAGTTCGCGGACTGAGTTCGCGGACTTAAGTTCCCAGATGGAGTTCAAAAACTCCAACAGAAATTCTCGGGTCGAGAACTTCCGCCAGTTCGCAGACTGGGTTCGCGACCGAAGCTCATGCACTTCTCCGGTTCTCTTGATCAACAAAGTTCGCAAACTTTGGTTCAAGGAAATATATCGAAGAGTTGTATCTCTGTTTCTCAATGTAATCAACAAATCAAACAGATAGAATCCGTGAGCCTTATTATTATGAGGAACAACTTGAACGGTACCAAAGACCAATGTTCAGGTGTCAATCAATTTATATCAACAACCAAAGGTTGGATTATCTAATTGTTTAAACTATGCACAACCTGTGATATTTTAATTATATAAACAAATATAATGCGGAAAAGAAATAACACAAACACCAGAAATTTTGTTAAGGAGGAAACCACAAATGCAGAAAACCTCCGGGACCTAGTCCAGATTTGAACACCACATTGTTTTAAGCCGATGCAGACACTAGCCTACTCCAAGTTAACTTCAGACTAGAATGTAGTTGAGCCCTAACCAATCTCATATTGATTAAGGTACAGTAGCGTTCCTGACGCCTCTGAATCCTAGCTAAACTCTACGCACTTGATTCCCTTAGATGATCCCACCCACAACTAAGAGTTGCTATGACCCAAATTTGAAGACTTGATAAACCGATCTGTCTCACATAGAAAAGTCTATTGAATAAATAAATCTATCTCCCGCAGAAATACCTATGAGTTTTATTCTGTCTTTTGATAAATCAAGGTGAAAAGGAACCAATTGATACACCGAATTTATATTCCCAAAGAATAGCCTAGTAATATCAATCACCTCACAATAATCTTAATCGTATGATAGCGAAACAAGATATTGTGGAATCACAAACGATGAGATGAAGATGTTTGTGACTACTTTTTATCTTGCCTATCGGAGATTGAATCTCGAGCAAATTTTAGAGAAGATAATACTCAATCATGATAGAAAACAACAAGATCAGAACATGCAACTACAGAGAAAATAGTTGGGTCCGGATTCACAATCCCAATGAAGTTTTTAAGTCGTTAACCTATAATGGTTTTGGAAAAACCTAGGTTAAAGGAGAATCGACTCCAGTCGCAACTAATATCACACAGGAGGTGTTGGGATTAGGTTTCCCAGTTTCTAGAGTTCTCCCTTATATAGTCTTCAAATCAGGGTTTGCAATCAATATTACCTTGGTAACAAAGCATTCAATATTCACCGTTAAATGAAAACCTGATTAGACTCAAGCTAATATCTTTCAACCGTTAGATCGAACTTAGCTTGTTACACACAAATGAAAAGTGACTTCATTTAGATATGGGTAACCGTACCTAAACATGTACACTTTGTTGGCTCAACAATAGTTAACCGAAGTTAGCCATATGAACACTTTCATATCAACCTTGTTCATCTTAACACAACCAGTTCAAATGACTCAAATGAAACTAGTTCTAGAGTTGTTAAATTGTTTATATTCTCATAGAAGTATACAAGACACACTTGAAGCAAAATATTACATTCCTTATTATATAACCTACTCAAGTATGCAAATGTGTATGCATACCTAAGTGTCCGGACTTAGTTTTGGTTCGCCGGTATGCGAACATGTACGCATACCTTCCAAACTCAGTTGAATTTCCGGACATGAACTTACGCCAGTACGCATACGGGTTTTCATACTAAGTTCCCAGACTTCGATTAAACCAACCAGTACGCATACGGGTATACATACCATGGTTCCCGGACTTGGAATAACTTGCAACAGTTAGCATACAAGTAGGCATATTGTGCTATGTCCAATCATGGTTACTTGTTCTAAACTCCCATTTCAATCATTGAAACATTCTTGGAAGACAACAATAGTTGTCTCACACAAACTATTAGCTTTAAAGCAATTTTGAAGTGATTGATAAATCAATACGAAACATTCCGAGTCTACATCAAATGAATGTGTCACACAAATCATGTAAGATATTACCAGGAAATTTTCACATGATTATCTTTTGACTTTCGTCAAGAATATAAGATAAACTTGGTTAAAGCGAAAGCTTACCATCACATATTTCGAGAAATATGCAAGCGAGTTAAAATCAACTCGAAATATCAAAAGTGTATAATCGAAGTCTATATAGCTATACGACTTTTCTCTCAATTATGAGATAGAGTAGATAGACTTTTGAGTGATAGATGTGTTCAAGTCTCCACATACCTTTTGTTGATGAAGTTTCATAAGCTCCCCTTAGTAGTTCTTCATCTTCAATCGATGAACGCCGTGAAGTCTAATGCTCAACTACACTTTTTATCCTAATCCAAGACTTAGCTATAAGTAGACTAGAAATCAAGACTTATAGTTTTGGCAACTAAACTTGACAAACAAGCTTGAGGTAACAACGCTTGTCAGTTCGACCGAACAGTACTCTAACATAGCTGAATCCTCTAACGTTGAGCTCTCTCTGCACTGCTCCTTTTGTGGAAGTAAGGGACATATTCGGGAAAATTGTTGGAAATTCAAGAAGAATAACAAAAAAATTGTTAAACTTCAAAAAGATATGCACTGAATGAGTCAACTATTGAAGAACAATCCAAGAACCTCAAAGCCAAGGAGACAATGGAGTAGAAGAACCAGAAAAGGCAAGATTCTTGAATGCTGACCTTGAAAAGTCACCCAATGACACAAGTGTGAGTGATATACTCATCCCATTAGTACTTAATCGTAGTAATGAGTGCAGCCTTAATATTTTAACTTGCGAAATTGAGGTTTACACAAAACTCATCACATTATATTTTGTGATGACAAGGTTTCTCAAGTATGAATTGAATATTGTTTTACTAATATTGTGTGACTCATATCATAACAATCTCATATATATATTGATGTATGTGATATTGTTGAGCTAGTTCCAGAATTTAGAATACTTAATTATGTTCCAATACTAATCAATGGTTCATAAGTATTGTTTAATTATCTATTGTGCTCTAAACCTTATTTATTTGAGCAAAGTAGATTCTTCAATCTTATGTGACAAACTATTATAAACATGAGGACGTGTAGCCACAAATGTTATAGTCAAAAATAAAGTAATCAAGGTTAGGGTATTTTCATTTGGGCTCACGGATGGCGATGTCTGTGACATGTCCACGGGTTCACAGACCGCGTTTAAGAAGGTTAATTTTCCTTTATTAGGGACTAGTTACATACTCCATTCTTCATGAGAAAATTCAATTCCATGGCTCCTGTAACAAGAGGTATCACCAAGAAGGATGCAATACAAGTTGTCAACGTATACCCATGTGAAGGAATCAAATCACCAAGGAACATAAAGGAGGAATCAACCGGAGATGAAGAAGGTTCTTCCTAAACTTTTCTTTTGTCTATTTGTCAAGATGATAAAAATTTTAGGGATAAAGCGAGAACTTCGTATCTAAGAGGAATGATTTGAAATATCGAATCAATCGGTCCTTAGACGAGATACCTTACTATGAACACTCGTTGGCTCAATCAAAAACTACTCTACGTAAACTAATGGCAAAACTTAGTGAGTTAACAAACATCTCTGAAGGCCTAGAAAAACTAGATGATCCCATCATCAATGAGTTTTTCTATAATGAGAAGGAGAATTCTATGAACACTCGTTGGCTCAATCAAAACTACTCTACGCCAAAAATAAGGCCTAGAAAACTAGATGCATTTATAGGAAACTTCTTGTGAGAATTTATTCTTGCTTTTGAGAAGGATAACTAGGGTTTGGTATAGCATATTGTGTGTCTACAAAAGCTATTCAAATAATTTTCATCTTGCATGTTTTTAGGTTTATTTATTTAAATTCTAAAGTTTTTGGAAAATGAACTTGAAGCATTAATCATTATTGATTTCATGTATTGCAAAAGTCTTATGAGATATATGTTGATGAGTGCCAAATATTGCATATTTCTACACCTTTTTATTGGCATTTATTCATCTTTTGTGCTTAGAAATCAGATATTATCCCAAATTATGTATTTTCTCTGTTTTCAAGAATAAATACTTGTACTAATTAATTTTGTGTTTTTAGGTAGTAAATAAAGTTCGGAGAAATTAAGGAGCCAAAAGAGCAGAAAATTGGAGACAAGCGTCTATGGAGCAGAAAGCCACAACTCGTGTGCGCATCAGTGCAACCCAACAAGAAGCAACCCATTTACAAGACATGTGCTTGAGCAATCCAAGGCCCGGCCCATAACCCGGATCCAAAGCCCGTCCTTTTCTGGGCCGTGAGATCTCGCCCATCTGCATCCAACGCTCGCTCCATCCCACACATCAAATCTCGCTGCATCCGCCCAACACCACAGCCACCTACACCTTCACCCATCGAACCAAACACCTCCTTCCTCATTTCTCTTTTCTCTCTTCCCCGACAAAACCAGAGCACCATCTCCTTCACTCGACCAGTTGCAGAACCACCTCACCACCTTCACCATCTCTTCTCCCGATAACAGCAGCAGCACAGCCACCACAACCACCTTCTCCGCCACTCTAGCTCAAGCTACCTCTTTCTTAGCTTCTCCCATAACCCTAGAAGCTAGGTTTGAGATAGTTGGAGCTAGGGTTTCTCCAACAGCTCATTAATGGCTACCAGAGCCGAATTGGAAGAGGGAACAGGTCTGGGTTTGCATTTAATTTCAATTTAGAGCATTAGAGAAGATGTAAGAGGTATAAAATCAAAGTGTTCTTCATTTTTAGGAGGCAGTCAATTTTTAGGGTTTTTTGATTTGTAATTTATTTTCAATTCTGTTTTTAGTATTTGCATAATGTTTTAATTCACTCTGCTAGGGTATAGAGGATACCCTTAATCTTATGTTGAGTTGATTCTTGTTCAAACCCTTGTTCTTGTTGTGCTTCAATGTTATAGGAAAATTAAATTAGCTAATTGAGTTAATTGACCTGTGATTAGATGTACTGTAAGAAGACATCTAATACTAGGGGTGAGTTAGTAAGAGTGGCTAATGCATAATCCCTTGTATCCTTCCCTGGAAAGAATCAAGAGCATAAGTTGAATAGGTATTGCCTTAGCATAGGATTAGGTGGTGGAATCAATGACCCTAGTGTTCTCTAACCTTTTTACAATCTGTTTTTGCAACTTAGAAATACAGTAACAACACCTTGTCGTATCGACACCAAAACAAACCATATTTGTGTTACTCTCCTTTAGAAATCAGTTTAGTGAAGCTTTAGATCAACTTTACACACTCAAATCTCTGTGGTTCGACCTGTACTTGCCCTGCCTCCAATAGGCACTGTGCACTTGCAGATTACATTGTAGGCAAATCACTTTTTCTCAGCCTACCAAGTTTTTGGCGCCGCTGCCGGGGATTTGGTAGTAGTGTAGTTGCTTATTAGTATTAACTCCACTGGTTTTTATTGTAAGTTTGTATATATGTGTTAGATTTTATCTTGTTGTCTGCTGTTGTTAGTATAACTTCATACATATCTGCATCTTATTATTAGCTCAAGTGTTTCAATCATCTCGTGTAGTTTCCTTCACATCTGTTTAGTGTATCTTGTAGTTTGTTCATGAGCGAGATTAGTTACTGATTGTAACTTTAATCATCCTGTAATTGTTCTTTCTGTCATTGCATTCGTTTCGTCTTGCATCTCACCCTGTAGCTTTTAGTTTGCTAAGGTCTTGCGGTTTACTTTCTTGATTTATATATTAACTTTGTATATATGTGCTTTAAATTCTTGTTTTTAGTCATTCTTAGTGTAACTTAGTTGTAATTTTGCCATTTCGCATCTTTTATTGCATTCATCCTTTGCATTTTAGCTTGACTTATCTTTGTTTCCATAAGTCCTGCCATCTGTTGCATATCTTAGTTAGCATATCTTAATTGCATAACTGTATGATATTAGTGCTTCTTACTTGTAGCTCAGTTGAAGCTTTGTTACTAGTTTACAAGGCAACTTTGCATCAACTTTAGCATCTGTAGCTAGCTTTGTTTATGGCTCGGGTTGTAAACTTTTAGCCTTTGTTTGAATACAGTTAAACCATTTGTATAGTTGCACTCTTTGTATTAGCATACTTTGGATTTTGTAGCTTTTCATAAAACAAGTGCATCACGTAAGTTGAGCATTGCATTATTAGCTAAATTTTTTATCTGTGATATACCAATCCTAGCATCATGCATCTCATTCCAGTTTGAACATTCTTGCATTTGAAACTTGCTTATAAGCGCACTCTGTATCAACTTCATCTTACTCTATTGTGAATGGCACATCACTGGTAACTTGGTGCGTCTGGACAAATAACCAAGTGGAGTAATCCATCTTCATACTCTGAGAGTCTTCTCGATTATTGATAGCCAATATTGATATTCATCCTCTTTGCTTTAAGTTGCACATTCCAGAGAACTAAATCTCTCCTTTGAGCTTACAGGTACTGTCTTTGCAAAAACTGGAGCATAAACCCAAGGAAGAGAAGAAAGAGGCACAGGACAATTGTGGAATTGCCTAAACCCGATTTTTATTGGTGGTATTGTTCTCTAACCCTGCTGTGTTGATGAATGTATGTGTGATATTCCATGTATGCATGATAAATTAGAGACTTGCAAAACCCTGATCAACCCCTGCAATTGTTGGTATTCATCTGAATAATTCCATGATATTTGAATTACACACATGCTATATCTTTGTGCTATATGTGAATTAGTTACCACTTCCATGAGCCTTGCTTCACTGATTTTTGCATCCCTGCTTTGTGAACCAGCATGTTACCTCGAATTTGTGTGCAAAAGTCTTGTTGTTAGCTTTTGAATTTCCATAAGCTTACTCTGAGGAAGTTGAGTTAAACTATCTCCGAACTCGTGCTTTGTGTAACTTTGTGCAATCGACAATTGCTGAATTAGCTACATCTTCACTGTGAATCCTTGGCTTCAACAAAGCCTGTGCTCAGCTCTAGCCCCTGTAGCTGTTGAGACTGAGCTGCAACTTGGATAGCCAAGTTAGCAACTGACCCTGTTGACATCAACTATGCATCTGTGCATGTCAAGTGTGTTATAAGAGTGCTGAAATTTCGTGTCTGAATAGCTTGCTCATCTGTGCATCTGTTGCATCTGTGAATCTATCCATCTGTTGCATTTGTGCATATGTGAACCAATATCTGCAATTTGTGTGTGGCCCTGTGGTGCTTGAATGAGTGTTGAGTAACTGAATTTGTATTAGCAGCTCTTCAACAGAAAGCCCAGACCCATCAGAAACAATGGGTGATGAACTAAACCAACCCCGTAGTCTCAAGGACTACATGTACCCAACTAGGGCAAGCCAGCCCTCTTGCATCATTCTACCAGCTGATGCTGGTCAGTTTGAACTGAAAGCAAGCACAATTCACATGTTGCCCATGTTTAGATGGGTTGATGCTGAAAACCCTTACCATCATGTGAGAGATTTTGAAGATATTTGTGGGACTCTGTGTTTTAACCAAATGCCAGAAGAGTCCCTCAAACTGAGATTGTTTCCTTTTTCTCTGAAAGAAAAAGCCAAGTCATGGCTTCATGCCTTACAACCACAATCCATTAGAACATGGGATGATCTCACAAAAGAGTTTTTCAAAAAGTTTTTCCCAAATCATAAGACGGCGACAATTCGCCAAAGTCTAAATGGTTTTGTGCAATTAGAAGACGAAACTCTAGCAAAATATTTGGAGAGATTCAAAGAATTATTGCTCCAATGTCCCCACCATGGCTTTGAAAAATGGAGACTCGTGCAAATTTTGTATGAGGGTCTAGATGTTAGAACCCGAACTATAATCGAGTCAATGTGCAATGGTGCATTTATTGTGAAGTCTTGTGAGGCTTGGACTTTCTTAATAGAAGTCGCTGAAAAGACTCAACAGTAGGAGTCCATCCGAGAACCAAAAAGGACTAACCCTGCAGCTAATGTCCATAGAATCGAGTCTGACTTTGAGGGAAATGCAAAAATGGCATCTTTGGCCCGGAGAATAGAAGTGCTTGAGTTGCAGAAGAATGTAAAATCTAATGCCCCTACTCTCCGTGACCAAATTGAAATGGCCACTTGTGCCGCATGCCATAGCTCGACCACTTAGTGGACAAAGCTGTCCGGACCTACATGCATTTCAAGATTCTAAAACCGAGCAAGCCAATGCATTGTACCATAGGCAAGAGAACAACCCGTATTCTCAAACCTACAACCCGGTGGTGGAGGAATCACCCTAACTTCTCATGGTCTAAAGGGCATGTACAAGGGGAACAACAAATAACAACCAAGGATACTCATATCCTAGAAACCCCCAAGTACAACCACACCCTCGGTACCACAGAGAAAAAGCCTAGCTTTGAAGACGTGTCGGTTTGTTAACCCAAAATCTTTCACATCTTCAGAAAACTACCGACCAACGTTTCACAAGTCTAGAACTTAAAATGGGTCAAATCGTGATGCATTGAATGAGAGAGAAAAAGGCAAACTTCCTAGTCAACCCCAACAAAATCCAAAGAATGTGTTTCAGGCAGATACTTCAAACTGCAATGAAACTTCACATAGTCATGTGAATGTTGTCACCACTCTTCGTAGTGGTAAAGTTTTTGAGAACAATGTAGGTGTACCACCGTCAAGCGAGTCTAAATCGGACTCACCAAGACACACAACACCATGAGAAAACATCTCTTTGTAGAAAAGAATCGAGCATGTTGATAAATCTAAGAGTCCTACTTTGATATAGATGTTTCTTTGCCAAGTCATGCACATGTTGCTCCATTCCCACAAAGGTTGGTGCGGCGAAAAGGGGGTAACCAATACAACGAGATTTTGGAATGTTCAAACGAGTTAACATAAACATTCCATTTCTCGAAGCAATCATACAAATACCCACCTATGCTAAGTTTTTTAAGGATCTGTGCACATAAAAGCGAAAGCTTCACGTGCATAAGCGTGCCTTTCTCATTGAGCAAGTGAGCTCAATAATCCAAAACAAGATTCCAACTAAGTTTAGAGACCCAGGTAGTCCAACAATTACATGCACCATAGGTGACCATGTGGTCGAAAAGGCGTTACTAGACTTAGGAGCAAGTGTGAATCTATTGCCATACTATGTGTATGTGCAACTGGGCCTTGGGGAGCAAAGCCCACACTGTTACGCTACAATTAGCGGACAGATCGTGAAAATCCCCCGTGGCATTGTTGAAGATGTGTTAATCAAGGTTGATAAATTTTTCTTTCTGTGGACTTCATCGTCTTAGATACTCAACTCGTGCAAAACCCAAGTAATCACATTCCTGTGATTTTAGGACGTCCTTTCCGGCGACGTCAATGCCATCATCAACTGTCGTAATGGAGTGTTGAAATTGTCTTTTGGTAACATGACCAGTAGAGCTTAATATTTTTAACACTAGTCAACAACCCATTGATTGTGATGATCTTGATTTGCATGAGATTAACATGATTGAGAGTCCGATCCAAGACTCATTGCCCGACATTTTTCGGTGGACCCTTTGGCATGTTTAGATAACTTTGACTTAGATCTCTTTGAGTCTAAGTACATTGGGGAAATTCACTCTTTGCTTGAAGTTTGTTCCACCCATGGATATTGCTAAATGGCGGGGCGGTGGAACCACTTCCACTCTACGATTCCAAATCTTCCTCACCTCTTGATGAACCACCTAAGCTTGATATGAAACCATTACCACGATACTTTGAAGTATGCTTTCTTAGGTCCTTCGATACTTTACCGTGATTATTGCATCATGTTTAGACACAGAACATGAAAGTCAACTTTTAGAAGTACTTAAAGAACATAAAGGAGCCTTAGGTTGGACTATCTCAGATCTCAAGGGTATAAGTCCCACAATTTGCATGCATCACATAAATCTTGAAGAGAATACTAAACCATCTAGGGAAATGCAAAGGAGACTTAACCCCAATATGAGAGATGTTGTCAAGGGTGAGATTTTGAAATTGCTTGATGCGGGTATCATTTACCCGGTTCCAGATAGCCAATGGGTCAGTCCTATTCAAGTAGTACCCAAAAAGTCTGGCATTACTGTAGTTCAAAATGAGATGAATGAGCTTGTCCCCACCCGTGTGACCACGGGGTGGCGAGTTTGTATTGACTATAGAAAATTGAACATAGTAACAAAGAAAGACCATTTTCCCCTTCCCTTCATTGACCAAATGTTAGAAAGGTTGTCGCGACATAGTCACTATTGTTTCTTAGATGGCTATTCGGGCTACAACCAAATTCACATAGCACCCGAAGACCAACAAAAGACCACATTTACCTGTCCTTATGGAACATTTGCTTACCGTCGTATGCCTTTTTGGGTTGTGTAATGCACCCGCTACTTTTCAACGTTGCATGATGAGCATATTTTCTGACATGGTAGATAAGTTTCTTGAAATTTTCATGGATGATTTTTTGTGTTTGGGTCTTCTTTTGATGAGTGTTTGCATCATCTTACTCGTGTACTGATTAGGTGTAAGGAAAAGAATTTGGTTTTGAATTGGGAAAAATGTCATTTCATGGTTAACTCGAGGCATTGTTCTAGGGCATATCATCTCGGAAAAAGGCATAGAAGTAGACAAAGCCAAGGTTGATCTCACTCAACACTTGCCTCAACCTCGTTCTGTGAGGGACATAAGATAATTCTTAGGCCATGCGGGTTTTTACCGCCGATTCATCAAAGACTTTAGTAAAATTTCAAGACCTTTGTGTAATCTTCTTGCAAAAGATGTTGCATTTGTCTTTGATGATGCTTGTAAGGAAGCATGGGAGCAATCGAAGGCTCTCCTTACATCACCGCCCTATAGTCGGACCACACGATTTGGACATTACCATTTGAAATTATGTGTGATGCGTCCGACTATCTTTGTCAGGAGCTGTTTTTTTGGGCCAACGAGTAGACAAACTCCCTTATGTGATCTACTATGCTAGTAAAACACTTAATGATGCTCAACTAAATTATTTGCGAGAAAGAGTTGCTAGTTTGTTGTGTTTGCATTAGATAAGTTTAGATCTTATTTGATAGGGTCTAAAGTCATCATATATTCTGACCATGCTGCATTGAAATATCTTTTGTCTAAAAAAGATGCTAAGGCTCGTCTAATTCGATGGATACTCTTGTTACAAGAGTTTGACCTCGAAATTCGAGATAAGAAAGGGTCAGAAAATGTTGTTGCCGATCACTTGTCTAGGTTGAATGTTGAATCACATTGATGAATCCGTGTTGATTAGAGAGTCCTTCCCCGATGAACAATTGATGCTTGTGTCTGAAATGCCGTGGTCTGCTGATATTGTGAACTACCTTGCTACAGGTAGAATGCCCTTGCATTGGTCTAAACAAGACCGTTCAAATGCAATAAAATTATTTCTACTAGATAATTAGAAGTTGATCAATTCTTTAAAAAGTACTATAGACTTATTTGATCACATGATTGTGACTCAAGGTTAAAGTCTTAAGTGTTCATGAAAACGAATATTAAGCTTATAAGTTCAAATCGCCTAGTTTATCTAACCACCTTGAACATAGTCTTTATACACGGTTCAGTTATGGTTTCACCTAACCAGAGTGTATATCTTGTTTATGTGTACTAGATTTCAAAGATTCATTTAACGGTGGATATTGATTCCTTGGTGCCAAAGCTATCTTACTTAAACCTAAAGCAACCTATTATTTGAAAGTCTATATTAGGGAGAACTCTAGCAGCTGGGATCTTTGAATCTCCGACACAACTCTGTGTGTCCTAGTTACATAACTAGATTCGTCCTCTCCATAAACCCTTTTAGGTTTTAGCGACTAAAAAGACTTTATCTAGGGATTTGTGAAGCTAGGTCTGACTATCTATGATAGTTCATGTATCCTGATCTTGTTTGATTGTTGAGTTTTATTCCATCAACAAGATAGATAACAATCACATAGTTCTTTTCGTCTCGAACTTTGTGATTCCACAAGGCTTTGTACATGTGAGGTGAATAATAATCTAGGATGCCCTTCGGGAAGAATAAGTCTGGATTTTGAGGTTAGCTAGACCTTGTTTATTGCTAACGATTTCCGATCTTTATCATTGTTCTTTGATAAAAAGAAAGGAAAATCACACACATATGCTTATCTATGGGAGAAAGATTGGTTTAAAGTCTTCAATTGAGTTGAAGTAACTCTTAGGTCAGAAAGGACGTCGCCTAAGGGAATTAATTCCGTGAGAGTCTTCTTTGGGATTCAAGAGGCGTAAGGAGTGCAACTGTAACTAAATTGATGTGAGGGTTTAATTCAGTATCAATTACATTCCAATCTGAAGTTAATTTGTAGTAGGATAATATCTGTAGCGGCTTAATACAATTTGGTGTTCAATCTGGACTAGGTCCCGTGGTTTTTCTGCATTTGCGGTTTCCTCGTTAATAAAACTTCTGGTGTCCGTGTTATTTCTTTTTCGCATTATATTGTTTATCTTTATAATTGAAATATCACAGGTTGTGTGTTAATCAATCAAAGTAGATACATCCGACTTGGTTTGTTGGATACGACTTGATTGATACTTGGATATTGATTTTTGATATCGTCCAGGTTCTCTCACTTATCAATCAGGTTCACATATTCGGTTCTGTGAACATTATAATTGTGAGACTGTGAATATTATTCTTTGATTGAGTCTAACTCTCGTAATTGTATTAAATTTAGTACATACAGGTTTCCTTAGGAAAAGTTTATGGTGTATTTTAGTACCCCCACATTTTTAGAATATACACTATGGTCCGGTTACGAAACCATATAAAATGACTGTTCGGTGTGGCAAATATTCCATATGAACAATAAGCAATTTGATGTTCATTAGAATACCTAAGAGTTTAATCATGATGTACACACATAAGTGTTTAAGGGAAAAAACTATGTAATACATATGGATTCAAAATAAATAAACTTTTCATCTCAAAATCCATTATGCTTGATTCGCTTGGTTCTTCAAATAACGTCTTGAATTCTTTGTACTTCAAGTTCTTCTATGTTTTTGTATGTGTTCGTTCAGTACCTTTGTTGTTGAAGATCCGTAGCGATAACAATATACGAGAATACTAAAAAAGAACATTGTTAAAATGAAGAATCACTCTACTCATTGGTTATTATACAAAAACATATTCAATACTACGGTGATATGTTATCCCCCTTAGTCAATATTTACATCTTTTTCGCAATAGGTAAGTCATATGGACAATAATCCACCCCATTGGTTTCCCTTTAAGATGTCTTCTAGCATGGTTTCCCTTGGCTTTGGGCATATCACTGTAAGCTTGAACTAAAGTTGACCATGCTAGATAAATTTTGTCAACCAAAAAATACCCCATCATATAGTTATTTCCATTGACGGTGAAATTTACAGCTAGAGCATTTCCATACTCCGTTTCTCAAACAAAGGCGATTTGTGCAAAATATTGATGTCGTTATTTGAACCCAGGAGTCCAAAAATAGCATGAAATATCAAACAATCATTAGAAGCCACCGCTTCTAGAACAACAATTAATTTTGAGTAGTGTCCCTTATACTGTCATTGCAAAGCATAAGGACATCTATGCCACATTGAATGCATACAATCAAGGCTACCTAGCATTCCGAGAAATCCCCTCTTCGCATTTTCAACTAGTAATCGATCTACATTATCTTTCGTTGGTTGTTACAGAAAATGTGGACCAAAATGTTTGACTACTCTCAATCTCGCAAGCAAATTCTTTCTGAATGAGGAGTTTTGCAAAACATGACGAGATTTTCGTATGTTTTTTTCCCCCCTTATGAATGTACTCATCACAGTCATCCGCCGCATACTATAACCTAGAATTCACAGGGATGTGACCTTTTGCTCATGACTATGTCCCCGTACATTTCATGCATAGTTAAATTTAGGGTTTACTCGACAAAGCTCTCCGATAAGCCTAATAACCAAGTGCCTCAACATACGAAAGCGCCGTTGAAAATCATCATCGGAGTAAACACGTCCGTTGATAGAATAATCACACATCATTTGTTGATGTCCCTTTTCTCGAAATATCCACGTATATCTTCTTGTTATTACTGATCTCGATTCTGGGCCTCACGGTATTTTCCCCATGTATATGGCTGCAAAAAACCGAACTTAAACCGTGAACCAAAACCGAAACCGGACTTTTTGAACCGAACTGAACCGAAACCAATAAACAATGGTTTGTAATGATTTCCAGTTTCAGAAAAACCGACATCTTTGGTTTCGGTTAAGTTTTATACTTATAACCTAACCAAAAACCATCGATTAACCAATTAATCTCTAGCCAAAACTGACCATAACTGAGCCGAAAACCAGTGTTGACAAAATCATCAGGATTTTAGTTAAATTGTGTGTCAGTTTTATATAACTAACAGGATTATCGGTTAACCATAACTGAGTTGAACCAAGTCGGTTCGAAACTAAACCGAACCGAGTTAATAGATAGTTAACACCGGTTCTCATATCACAAAAACGAGTGTCTATGGTTCTGGTTTCGGCAGGCTTGAAAACTGTACCGAATTGAACCATGTGCAGCCCTACTGTATAGTTGTATCTTGGCGCTCGTCGTCCTTTCGTCTTCGTCTTAATCTTCATCCATTTGATCCAACTGAAGCATCCGGTGTTATTGTTGGTGGAGATGTATTAAACCACAGTCTGCGCTTCTTCATCTTCAAAATTAGGATTCATAAAGAGAATTTGATTAAAACAACTTAAAACAAAGAATATATTGATCTTAGAAATTTCGTGAAGAAATTTGATAAATTTCAATGAAAATAGATAGTAGCTGTGTGAGTTTACTGGTGGATGAAGAATATGTTTATATAAGTATGATAAGCATATGGCAGCCGTTGGATATAAACATATCCATTACAAGCTCGGCTCAACTTGGGACGATCGCCCTTGTTAAGGGCGACCGCTTTATTATCCACCGGCATGTATTTTCCCCGCTACCCAAAACTGGATTTCTCTATCTACCTAGACCCTCCAATAGCCAAATTTACCCACTCCCACCGGATGTGCCCATACTATTGCTATTAAGTATTAACGCAAAAGATCATGCTTCAAAAAAAAAAATTAACGCAAAAGCATACAGATCAGTGACGTGTTATAATATCTTGCCATCAGATTTTAATCCGAGCATATCAGGTTTTTAAAAGAACAGATCTTATTGGTTAGCAATGAAGCCCACGGATCGCTGGTTTCCATAAGCTAAGAACTTAGTATCGAACAAATCTTATTGGTTAGTCATGAAGCATACGGATTGGTGACGTGTCATGAATTCACTGCCGTTAGATTTAAATCTGAACTTATGAAAAGATAGAAAATAATAAAATATCATTGGTTAAGAATGAAGCATACGGATCGCGTTTACATAAGCTAACAACCGTTAGATTATGATCTAAAGAGAACAGAATACGAGGGCTTTGAGAATTCATTTTCAATATAAATAAGCAGCAAAGAAGAACAGTTTGACTCACAAATCTTATCTCCATCTCTCTCAAACGATTCTCATTCTCAAAACTCTAGTTTTCTTCTAGTTTTCAGAAACATTTTTAAGTTATTATCAATGGAAGGAACAGCAAAGGTTGGAAAGGGAGGAAGGAAAGGTGGTGATAGAAAGAAATCAGTAACAAAATCAGCCAAAGCTGGACTTCAATTCCCAGTCGGAAGAATCACTCGTTTCTTGAAGAAAGGCCGTTATGCTCAAAGAGTCGGTTCCGGTGCTCCAGTTTACCTGGCCGCTGTTCTTGAATACCTCGCTGCTGAGGTAAAAAAACCTAATTTTCAGTCTTGTTCTTCATTTTTGGATCTGGGTTTTTAATGAATTTTGATTCTGATTCTAATTTGTGTAATTTTTTGGAATTGGGATTTTAGGTTTTGGAATTGGCTGGAAATGCTGCCAGAGACAACAAGAAATCAAGAATCATCCCAAGACATTTGTTGTTAGCAATAAGGAATGACCAGGAATTGGGGAAATTGCTTGCCGGTGTTACTATTGCTAGTGGTGGTGTTCTTCCCAACATCAACTCTGTTTTGTTACCAAAGAAGAAGGATGAGGCTGCCAGTACTCCAAAATCTCCATCAAAATCATCTGCTGCTAAATCTCCAAAGAAGAAGTAAGATCTATAGATCTAGTGCAGTAGTAATGTGTATTGAAGTTTAGGGTTCAACTTTTCTGGGTTGTAAGATCATTTTCCTGATTTCAAGATCTGTCTTTGTTTCAGATCTTAAAGTCTGTTTGTAATCTCTACAAATCAATGGAATTAATCTTATTACATTTAGATTCTGTAATCAATTGCTAGAAATCTTAGTTTCCAAACCAAATCTCACCAACAGCATTCAATTAACATTCTAACAACAAAGTTACAAATCATTTATTAATCAGAAAAATTCTCCATGGAAGATTTTTCTGTTCTGGATCTAGAACAACACAACAAAAACAAGAACACCCATAATTTTGAAATTTCAGATTTGGGATTCAGGGTTCAGAAACCCTAAATTTTTAGTGGTTCTTCTGCAAATCTAGTACTTTAGCCCATGAAGGTCTGGCCAAGATATCCTGAGACCAGGCAGAAACACATGGTCGAGATTCAAAAATCTTCTTAGTTGGTGTACCCATCAAACAATTAAGATAAGGAAGATGATGAAGATCAGCTAAAGTAAACTCATCTCCACCCAAATATTTGGACTGGCCAAGTCTTTTTTCATACACATCTAAGACATTAGCTAGCTTCGCTTCATTTTCTTCAACGGCGGCTGCATCTGTAGTCATACCGAACATGGGCTTGTAAACTAATTCCCAACCTAAAGCTGATGCTACTGGCTCAAAATGATGTGCCTCGACTTCCATCCAGTTCACCATCACTGGCATCTTCTCAAATGAAATCAATGGTGTTCCGCTGCTTGCATAATCATATGCGATGTACTGTGTGATAGCCCTTGATTCGAAGAGCTTCAAATCCCCATCTTCAAAAGCTGGAACTTGACCAAATGGCTACAAAAAATTTTAAAAAAGAAAAATTAGTGAAAAAATTCTGAGATCCATCAATTAAAATTGAAAAATACACAAATTGAAGTTTGATCTGGTTGCTTACGTTGAGAGAGATGAAGGGTTCCTTCTTGTGTTCACCTTCAGCCAAGTTAACAAAAAGCAGTTCATATTCAAGACCTTTTTCGATGATAGCAACAAGAACTCTTTGAGTTGCAGTTGAAATTGGACTTCCATGAACCTTGAGAACAGCCATTATTACTAGAGAATGAGTTTCTAGGAAATGAAAAGAAATTATGATCTTGTTTTTTGGTTTCTATTCAGAAAGTGAAAGGTTTGATGACAATTTATAATGGAGCAAAGCAATTGTCATCATTTCAAAAAAATAAAATAATGAATTATTTCAAAGTTGAAATACCTTTCTGGTATTAGGAAATTGGAACAAAGTGATGTGTTGATACCTATAGAGAATCAACAACGATGCCACGAGGCATGAATCCCGTGAATACTACCCAACCCAAAGACACAAAAAATGGGACCCAAGGTGGGACCCTAGTTAGTAATTCTAAAGAATCATTAGAATGATTCGCGAACGTATCTCGAACCGACCGAATCCGAATGATCTTCCAAACTATTTAAACTTCGAACCTGGGTTTAGGATTATATGGACCTCATGAATGATTATGCAAACGTATCTAATGATAGAATCCGAATGATAGAGAACTAGTTTGAACGCCCAACCTCGCTCTCCGTAGGTAACTCTCCGACCGCAGTTCCGTTGATTGGTTTATGTTTGATTTTGTATATACTTTATATTTAAATACAATTATTCAGTTAAAATTTTCTATTGGTCGTTGTTTAACCAGTGTTTTATGTGTTGATTTTTGTTTAAAAGTATATAAACTCGCTTTGTAATACATTTATGCGATTAAATTGTGTAATTCTTATTAGATACTCACGCTAAAATATTTTTTCCATCTTCAAATCATATACAAATAAAATTAGTCTCGTAATAAGGTCATAATACTTATCAATTTATCATATATGTAGTAGCCGAATTTTAAGTGCCGAACTCACATTTATAAAACGAATATGCACGTACGTATCCGTTCCGAACTTTTGTCCGAACAACGAACCGTTGACTGGATTCTTGACCGAATCCGACCTATCCGAATCCGTATAGTTCCCGTACGTATGCCGTCCCGAACTACTATCCGTACCCCGAATTGCTAACTAGGGGTGGGACCCATAAGCCTATTCTTGCAAGTTCTAGTGGATCCTAGGGGCTGTGAGACACGGGATTTCTCCCGGGACCCAGCCCCAGTGAACGCAGCACTACTCATAGAGAATGGATTGGATTGGGTTGGATCAATTCAACTAAAAGTCTATAGTATGATTATAAAAAATAAAATATGTATCCCGTGAAAAAAGATACTATATATATATATGATCTACCAATCTTAATCAACCGGTCAATGTGAAAAAGGATGCAGAAAATATACTCTTGATGTAGCTGACCGGCAGGTGAGCTACCTATGTATTGGAAAATTTCTGTAAAAAGGAGAGGTGCACGAAACTAAAAAAAATGAATTGTACTTCCGACTTCAAAACTCTTGTGCGATATTATAATAATTGGATAGAAATTCACGAATCTATCTGTGTGCACTTCCACTTAACCAGTGGTATACATTCCTCCTCTCACTATTGGTTATAACTAACCATAGTTATTATACTTTATTAACCGGGTCCATCACATGCAAAATATAATTTTGGGAAGCATAATTTATATCTCGTTGACTCTTTCTATATCTGTTTGTTCTTTGTACCGACTTTTTCCTTCTTCTCTAATCTCACTTTGCTAATATAATCTTCCAAAACCCAGTTTTAATTTTCATTTCAGTTAACAAACTCTTCCATTTCATTCCATGATTATATTTTGACTCTTCTTGAACTTTGAAAACATATCATTATATGTATATATATATATATCTTCCTATTCAAAATTTCATTTTCTAAAATCTTAATTGAAGATGAAAATACCATATTGTTCACCACTTGATCCTGGATTCTGTAAAGATTATATATCTAAAATGTACTCCCTCCGTCCCTAATATATAGGCGGAGAAGATGAAATCTCTTAGATTAAGAAAATGCATGATTTTTCTTGTTTATACCCCTTGTCTTATTCTCAATACAATTTCCTATACAACACATATAAGAGTATATATGTCAAAAAGTATATTGGAATTAGAATTCCGCCTATCTAATGGGACTAGAAAAATCCAATATTCCAGCTATATAATAGGGACGGAGGGAGTATTAAGATTCCAATTAATTAGATAACAATAAATCTGTACATTTCCACCTTTTTTCTTTCATAGGGAAGATTAGCCATATGAAATCTTGCAAATATATCATTCCACCTGTTCCTTTTCTTGCAGTTCAAATGGGTCATTTTCAGAGGTCGATTCTTTACAATGAATAGATGGTACATCATGCGGCTCTTATAATTGAATTTACTGATTACATCTATTCTAGCCAAGCCTGGGAAGCTTTTCTAGATTCTCTGTATGCAACATCCTATATAACCGTCGGAAGTGAGCACTAAGTAATGTAACCATATCTGTTATCTTAATACTCCATGTTTCTTGCTTGTATTCTTGTTTCATGGAGTTATACAAAAATGCTAGTTGATCATGGTGTTATTCATGTTTTATACATACGGCAAAATGTATACGGAGATTAGAGAGATAAAAATGTACTGTAGTTAGAGAGGTCAAAAGGGCAGAAAGAGATATTAATATTAAAACATAAATTATGTTTCCCAAGTAATTGTTTCTCCGATTTCTGTGTTGGGAGGAATGTGCACCCTTGGTTAAGTGGGGGTGCACATAGATGGACTCGAAATTCACAAATACAAACGGGTTATAGAATTATGGACTTCAAGATAAAATGAAGCCTGTACTACTTTAGATCGACCTATGGTGCTTCATCGTGTGGCATCGTGGTAGAAGCTTCTAGACATTAGACTGTTTGGTAGGACAAAGTTATTGTTAAGAAAATCAAATTCCTGGAAAAGAGACAATGAATTCAAAATGCAAGAGGTGGATGATGGTCGGCCATGCTTGCACGATTAACACGATATTTCTTCTCCCCGACTGGTAGGGCCTAAATTTTGTCCTTACAAGGTGAAGATCATTTTCGAATATTTTTATTTGATTCTTTGAGCTAAGAAAAATGCAACGATGCATGCTACTAGGTTGACCGCGGTTTCTACCGCCAAAATTCCCACATGAGAGAGCCTTTAGGACCCGTTGGAGTTAACAGGAGTGGGCATATGGGTCCCACTAAAATTTGTGAGGTGCGGGATTGGTAGACTAAGGCTTGGTTTGGTAATGCTTTTATTTTCTCAAAAGCACTTTCGAAAGCTATTTATGTCAATAATTTTTGAAATTAGTGTTTGGTAAAAAAAAAAATCAAAGTGCTTTTATTGAAAGACTTCAAATTCCTCAATTTTTTAAGTTTGGGGAGGAGGAGCTTTTAAAAGCTACAAAAGCATAAGCTGTGGCCCCACCTAAATTTAATGATTGATTTATCTTTTTTATCCCTACTTTATTTTATAAATGACAAAAGTTACCCCTTAAATTTATATACAATCAATTTTTTACTATTTCTTATATCGGATTCTTTAATTTTTTAATTTTTTTTTTAATTTTTCAAACTATTTTATATACCATTTCATTTAATTTGTTAACAGTATAACTAAAAAAATATTAAATAATTACTTAATTTTAGTTTCATTTTTTGTTTGAAATATATATATAGATATATAGATATAGATATAGATATAGATATAGATATAAGTATTTAAGTAAAATATTTTTTTAACAATCATAATAATAGTGGTAATTAGTATGAATATTAATATTATATAGTAAAATAATTAATTAGTTTTAAACCCCATAAAATTGAATAAACCTACCATTAGAGATATGTCTGTTTTTGTCATTTGCTACAACAATTATGGTTGAATCTGAAATTTTACCAAATACACTTTGATTGCTTTTTTAATCAGCTTTAACTTTAATTAATATTTTACCAAACGTCTAACAACTTTTTCTCCAAAGACAAAAGAACGTGGAGAAAAGTGCATTTACAAAAGCTGCAGCAATACCAAACTAAGCCTAAGGTTTGGTTTGGTAATGCTTTTATTTTCTCAAAAGCACTTTCAAAAGCTATTTATGTCAATAATTTTTGAAATTAGTGTTTGGTGAAAAAAAAATCAAAGTGCTTTTTATTGAAAGCACTTCCTAAATTCCTCAATTTTTAAAAGCTGGGGAGGAGGAGCTTTTAAAAGCTACAAAAGCATAAACTGTGGCCCCACCTAAATTTAATGATTGATCTATCTTTTTTATCCCTACTTTATTTTATAAATGACAAAAGTTACCCCTTAAATTTACATACAATCAATTTTTTTACTATTTCTTATATTGCATTCTTTAATTTTTTTTAATTTTTCAAACTATTTTATATACAATTTCATTTAATTTGTTAACGGTATAAATAAAAAAAAAATTAAATAATTACTTAATTTTAGTTTCATTTTTTGTTTGAAATATATATATATATATATATATATATATAGATATATAAATATAGATATAGATATAAATATATAAGTATTTAAGTAAAATATTTTTTTAACAATCATAATAATAGTGGTAATTAGTATGAATATTAATATTATATAGTAAAATAATTAATTAGTTTTAAACCCCATAAAATTGAATAAACCTACCATTAGAGATATGTCTGTTTTTGTCATTTGCTACAACAATTATGGTTGAATCTGAAATTTTACCAAATACACTTTGATTGTTTTTTTAATCAGTTTCAACTTTAATTAATATTTTACCAAATGTCTAACTTTTTTTCTCACAGAACAGCACAACAACGCACAGCAGAAAAGTTCTTTTACAAAAGCTGCACCAATACCAAACTAAACCTAACCATTGTTTGTTGAGAAAAATGAGAAAAATAATTGAAGCATTTAAGAATCACATTGTCGGGTCTGTCTATCTGTTTTCCGTATTGTACACTGGCGTACTGCATGACCGAGGTGTTGTTGGAACTTGGGAGTTTGACTCCCTTGGCAACTTCACCTATATTCAACTTGGACTAGAAATCTGGGCTTTAGAGCATCCACAGTCGTGGAGTATAACCAAATTTTTTGGTAAAAAACAGACGCAGTGGAGACGGAGTAAAGACCAAAGACCAGGACTATAACCAAAACCCGGACCATATTTAGTCTTTAGTCCTGGTCTTTAGTCGGGCGTAAATTGAGTTGCGCGATGGGGGCGTAACTCAAAGTTGCGCCCAACAATTAAAAAAAAAAAAAAAAATGGGGCGCAATTTGGAATTGCGCCCAATGGGGCGCAACTTTGAGTTGCGCCCCAACAATAATAAAAAAAAAAAAAAAAATTGGGCGCAACTTTGAGTTGCGCCCCAACAATAAAAAAAAAAAAAAACAAATTGGGCGCAACTTTGAGTTGCGCCCCAACAATAAAAAAAAAAAAAAAAAAAAAAAAAAGAAATGGGACGAGATTTGGAGTTGCGCTTTCGATTGGGGCGTAACTCAAAGTTGCGCCTGACCAAATTTTAGTCTCCCTCCACTGCGTTACAACACGGACTAAACCCAAATTTTAGTTTTTTTTTTTGCTCTTTGTTCTTTGGTTATGGTCGCACCACTGCAGTTGCTCTTAGACTTTTAGGTTCGCTATCCAAACTCATTTTGGATGATTTTCATTTTATTTCTTTTTCTTTTTTCGGCATTTCCATTTTTGAGGGATCATTTCTAAATTGAGACCTGTTGTCCCCACGCAATTGTCTGGACAGAACCATCTTATAGATTTGGGGTGTTCTTGCTAAGCTAATAATAAAAAAGTCTTTGCAGACCTATAAAAAAAAAAAAACCAGGTAAAAACAGCCACACACAAACCACCCCTGCACATATCCCGAGAAGCTGGGTCTATTGGGACCCACAAATAATATAAAAAAAAAACCGTGAGAGGCGGTTTTTACCTGGTTTTTTTCTCTCGGTCTGTAGAGAAGCGCTAGCTAATAATACAATTTTTTTTTTATAGGTTATCATATCATGAGTAAAGCTAAAATTTTATTCTATGGAGGGGTGAATCTATATACTCCAAAAGCGAAGATTTTGAACCGGCTATGGCTGAAGACCGTCAAGATCTTTTCAGCACTTTTGGTTAAATATTGGGTTATATGCCAGTATATATGGGCCATACGGTTGAAGGCCCCAAAACTTGGTTATTGATTTTCAAAATAATTTAAAATTATTGATACTTATAACTGTCACAAATGTTTACTAACATTTACAACTGTCAACTGTTTGTAACGCAGGTAAATGTGAATAACAGTTTCCCAAGGCATATAACAAATTAATAATAAGAAAAACCAAGGTTTGAAAAACACCCGTTTTTACCAAAAAAATGGCCGTTAAAACGGTCACACCCATATACTGTGGCCGTGAGGGTCCCCGAACCCCGTGCCTTTATAATGCCGATAAATAGGAAATAACGGCAGTTTTTAGCACCGTTTTCCAGTTTTCACACACGTTATAACCATTTTTCTAAAATTAGTTTGAATATTTTTTTCTTCTAAATAAAATTTTAACGTGCATTTTTTAGAAATGTTTTCCCGTTATCACGCACGTTATAATCGTGTAAATAACTTTCTTACCATTTTTTTGAGTTTTTTTTTTCTTTCTCTGAATTGAAATCTTAAAACTTCGAATTAAATTGTTTTAAATAATACATGGAAAGTAAACTACATAATTAAAAACTTCAAATTTAAAAAACATAAGATTGTTAGATTAGTGTTCATCAATAAAAAAAACTACGCGAACCAACTACCCACCACCTTTTTTTGATTTGTTAATGTATTTTTCATTTTCTCGGCGGTTCCTTTCCTGATCATAGTCATCGTCGTGGGGGTAACGGCTATCTTCGTTCGCATAAGGTATCATCATCATAATAGCCTTCATTATCGTAATCATAACCTCCTTCATTTTCATTATCATTGTTACATACTTCATTATTGTTATCAATATTATAATTATATCCTTCGTTCATATGTTGAACACCATGGTCAGAGCGATCGGAAGTGTAACGAGAATCATATATGGATTCACATTCTCATAACCTTGTGTATTGCCTCATCCGATTTCAGAGATTCTTTGTCCAGAATTAGGCTCTCGATAGCATTACGTTGATCAATGATGCTTTTGATTGCAATAAAATTCGTTGAAAACCTTGTTAAGCCAGGGAGCAATAGATTGCGTCCTGCAAAATGTTGACGAAATCTAGCAAGAACCCAAGCATGATTGTAAATAAATATGCTAATTTGTCTTGGTTCTATGGTCACATCTTTAACAAAGGGGAATTTTTCTGTATCTTCCAATCAAGTCCAACACGTGAGCAGCACAAGGTACCCAGAAAAATGTGCCATATTCTGATGCCAATCTCTTACCTATTCAAACAAAAATAGAAAGAACTTAATGCTAAATATATTCCCAATATATATGTATAAAATAAAATGAAGTTATTCTTAGTTACCTGCAGCTTTGAATAGGAATCCTTGATATGTTACTAATTGAACAATGTTTTTCGGACCGATATCATCTATAACGGGCTTGAAAAAAGTAATTAAATACTATGTCGTCCTCGAATTATGTTCTATGTCGACACTTTTTAAAAACGTAATTCAACTACCACTGTAAACTAGAAAGTTTACAATCATATGGTTGCTTTTGTTTTTCCAACCATCAAACATGGGTGACAACCATATTATCTCCAATAATGTCGTTGGACAGACACCACATCTTTTTCAATCCGTTATTTTTCTGAAGTTAATATGAGATTCAACAACTTATAAGATGATGGAACTCTATAGGATTGGCCGAAATTTGTGTAGGATCAGAATATCGCAACAACAAAAGAACATTACGAATCCTTCGTAGGCTAACTGCAGAAACGACGCAACAAATGACATTAGCTTAAATATGAGAAAGGTGTGACGATTCTGCGAAGAATCAAGAAGACTTGCGAAGAATAACATTTGTAGACCTGCGAAATGTCGCAAAGTAAATCCGAAATTAAGGGAAATATTAGTTGTACATGAGCTGTCATCCACTATGTAATATCCTATATAAAGAGGAGAGCAGAAGAGAGAGGAGGAGATATTTTGGAGAGAGATATTTTTTTAAAGAGAGATTTATTTTTCTTTATCACCTTCTTCCCCTAAAATTAGATCTAGAGCTCTACAAAATATCCATTAATGGAGATTGTAAATGAAATACTAATGTAATCTCAATAATCATAGTGAAGAACCATGGATGTAGATCACATTGATCGAACCATGTAAAAATCCTTGTGTCCATTTTATAATTTTAGCATTTTAATCTTTATTTTGATTATGAAATAGATTTAGATCTATGAAATATTATGAGGGGTGTAGTGTGGGATTTCCTGCAACTACATATGTGCTAGAAACAGGGACTACTTGTTGATTCAAGAGAATTCAGAGTAATTAGCTGCTATTGGTGACGGGCTCCATTGGATCTGTAGATTTCGAGATCAAATAAAGAATTTTATCAAGAGATCAGGGTATTACATCTTTAAGAGACGAACAACTGATGTGGGAGATACTTAAAATATAAGAACAGAAGCAGAGATAAGAAAGTGCAACCAGAGTTAAAATCAGCAGAATCTACATCAGCTACCAGCTTCAAAAGGATAAACCTCTTACCAATCTATCTTGTTTTATTCTTAACTGTTTAGATCCGGAATTTTGGGGAAGAAGAACAGAAGCAGAGATAAGATCAAATAAAGGATAATTTTGGGGAAATTAATTTGATTATTAAGCTTTGCTTTTCACAAAACAATTGTCTGAAATAAGCTTTGTTTTTCATAGAAATTTGACTCTCAACTGTAATCTTAAATAAAAATGAGCTTTGTTCAAAGATTTGCATCATCCAGCGAAGTAGTTACCAATCACTCTTGCTCAGATCATAGGAGAATATAGCCCGTGGAGATAAAGCTTGTGAAATTCATCATTTGCAGTTCTCATGTTGGCGAGGATGTAATTTTTGCAAGCAAATAAGAATTCAGTTCACAGAGACATCCATCATTATCTAGTTAAAGTCGCAATTAATGCTCGCAGAGACAAGGCCCAAGCGGACAGGAAGAGAGAAAGAATACTAAGATGAATGGAGATGATGAACAGATGCAAGAGTGAATCATCAGAATAAGACTTTTCTCCTCAATAACTCATTCTTGAGCAGCGAAGAGCTCGCAATCGTCCATGTCAGACAATGGAAATACGCGATGATACAGAAATATATGGCAACAAATTTCCGCTCCACCCATCTACACTCAATAATGGAGTACAAAGGGCAATCTACTTTACCGTGTGATGCAGGAGAGCCATTGAATCTCGCAGATAACGATATTATCTTGACAGACGACAAATGAATCCATCTAGTTACATAAGCCATAAACTTCGCAAGCATATTACAATCAGGAAAGATCGTAATATTAAACTTCGCAAGCATTCACCTGAGACGTATATCAATAGTAAAACATTTCATGAAGATTACTTTGTCAACCACATATGCAAAGTAGATGTAACTTAACTAATGAGCAAAACCAACGAAGTCAGCCAACTCTTGGAGATACGAAGAAGATCGAAAGAATATTAAGAGAATAAACTCAGTTCTCGTCAATGATCAATAGGGAGATATCATAATTGATCGAAAGTCAAGTTCACTTCGCAAGAGAAGAATGATAAGATATTAAGAGGAAAGCTCATAGACCCAGTTTCAACTACCAATGAACAAAAGAATAAGATAGTGTTAAATATTAATATCTTCATTTACGGTCCATTCGACTTTGGAGGAGTACCAGCTTGCGGTAACCAAAACAGCCAACTCATGGCGATCAGAATATAGAACCAGCAATGAAATCCGATGAAAGCTCATCGCCTAACTATCCAACAAGAACCAGCGGAGTAAAACGGGTTTCGAGCATTGACGATAGCTCCGTCGAAGATCAAGTGAGGAAAGACGAAATATAGATGAATTATACTCCGTCAGGTATTCCGGCGAAGACTAAAGAAGAGATCCAGAGAACCAGTTCATTTTCATATCATCAGGGAAATGCTTAGAGAAATACTACTTCGCAAAATCCAGCGAGCAAAGCAAATGAAAGGGGGGCATGTATAATAGCGAAAAATATTAGCAATGCGAGGAACGCTAGTGGCAAGAAGAAAAGCTAACTCGTGCAGCCATCCAACAAGCAATAAAAAGAGAGCTAGCAGATTCACAAGCAAAATAAAGTATAACAAACCAACTCAAGATACTTAGCAAAGAGAAATTGCAGTGACCAAATTAATTTCATCAATATCTTACCCTGCTGGAACAACCAATGAAGAAGAGATTCTACCAAAAATTTCAACAGCAAATCATTTTGGAGAAAAGATGGTTTAATAAGCGTCCTGAGAAGCAAATCAACTTGATTGAAATGACTCGCAGCAAGTCATCTTTAAGGAAGGTTAATAACATCGCCAAAAAAGTAATAAGAGAATCTCGCAAAGAAGAATTTATCTACGTAAAGTATATATTAAAAGAGAATTTCGTCTAAGCCCAATTTGCCCAAGCCCGTTGAAGCTCACCCAACAATAAACAGGCCATCAATGTTTAAGTTCGCACAATAGCTATGCAGTTGCGAATTTTTAGTACAATTAGTTGATCAGAGGCATGAATTTGATCTTTTATTACTTCGCAAGGTCTTTGATTATTTCGCAAAGAAGGAAGTTGATGACTATCTCGCAAATTAATTTCGCAAGAGAGGGTTAGAACAGTTGGTATGGTGCGAGAATATGCAAGAGGCAGGTCAAGGGTTCAAATCTCATTTCTCACATTTCTTTTTGCTGCGAGATATTATATTTTGTGCGATGTTTATACATTTCAAGGATGATAGCTTCGCAAGCAAATCATACACTTCGCAAGAGACAACAACATGAAACAAACCATAAAAGCTAAGTACCACTTTCCTTGAACATTTTACTTCTCTGAGAAAATTAAAAGATTTTTGATTTGATTAAAAAAAAAAAAAAAAAAAACTATTCAATCGCGAGATTACAAATATTACCAAGATTTCAGGATTATAAAGACTTCAAAATTTCAAAATTTCTAGATTTCAAAATTACAAAAAAAACCAGAAAATTCAATTTATATATTTCTCTAGAATATTTCTTTTATAGACAATAAAGGATTTTTAATTTGAATCACAAAACGCGATATGATCGCAGAATTATAAAGATTTCACAACTACAAAGATTTCAGGACTATAATGTATTATAATTTCTCTTGAATATTTACTTTGCTTCAAATGATATGATATTATGAGAATGAATGAAAGAAATGAAGGAATGAATGAAAGAATGAAGACATGCGATAATTTCGCAGAGATAATGGAAATGCGACAATTTCGCAAAGATAATGAGAAGAGATAATAAAAAATGAATGATTGATCGAATTGACAAAAATGAATGAGTGAGTGAATGGGACGAACCTTTATGGCGTACACCCTAGTTCGCGAATGATATTTCGTAAGAGGCAAATGTAAGACCTAAAGTGCGTCATATAAGGGGGGTATCTCTTGACATGGCTCAGGGAAAAGGTTACACCGCTCCTGGAACCCGAGTCATGGAGATTTGGGGCCCATGAAAGCCTATCCAGGGAGAGATACCTTGGATTTCCAACTATATATATATATATAAGGTTATACTGGTTGGACGCCCGAGGGTCTCTTCCAAGGAGTCAGTGTATGACCAAGGCGCCGAGGTACACGGTTGAGTCAAGAGTGCGGGGAGCGTTGGAGCTTCTTTACCACTCTTGACAAGTCTTGGCACATGCTGCACTCGGCCCGAAGAAAACTCCACTTATGGTGCAGTCTCGTAACCATAAGCTCTATAGGTATAAGGGATAAGAGGCTGCGAAAACAACTGCTTGCTGTTAAGACCGGATGTGAGGAGCTAGTCTTGTATGGCCGATGTACGCCTCCTTGAAGGGGCAACCAGGGAGATGATAAGGGCGGCACCCTCCATTAGGGAGCTGATAAGTGTCTTAAGACGCAAATGTCATGAGGCTTTATTTTCGCAAGAAAATCTAGGCTTGTCATATTTGTGCGATGATCCTGAAGAGGCAATAATACAAAAGACAAAGATAAGACGAGATCAATGGGTCTTTACATGAAAGTGTAAAGACGTCCTGCGATTTCGTCGCAAGACGGCAATGTCATGGGGCTTTATGTTTGCAAGAATATTTAGGCATGTCATATTGTCGCAATAATGAGGGGTGGCAAAATAAAACCTTTAACTAGGAAGGCAAAATAAGACCACACAAGAGGATAAGGCAAGATAAATGGGTCATTACATGAAAATGTAACGACGTCCTGCGATCTTGTCGCAATGAAAAAATTCAGCAGAAACATCTGCGAGATTATGCTTAATCTTCCATTTGCATACAAATAACAGAGGCAAGTATGGAAATAAAACTGAGGCAACGAAAATAACATACAGTTAATATTATGATCATATTATTATGCGATACTAATAGTGCAGGAATAAGAAAAGATGAAGCACAAGTAAGAACATGCGAGGAACAATAAATACTCAAAGAGGAATACATATACTAGAGACAAAATCAGAGAAATTACGAATGAAAGCGATTTAAAGCTACATCAATTTTAGAGCGACAAAATGAGCTAAGTAACACAAACATTAGCTATATATTGCAGTAGATAAGCATTCTCATCATACAAGCATCATACTCGCATCATGAAAGCATCGCATAAGCATTTCATGGCATAAACATCACATACACATTTCATAACATAATCATTACATAAGCATTATATTCACACAAGTATTTTACAAAACTTCGCAGAATTATTCAGAATTTCACAGAATTATTCAAAACGTCGCAGAGATATTCGAGAATTTCGAGAATTATTAAGAATTTCGCAGAATGAGATTATTTCACAAGATAAGATAAGCAGCCTGAAGAGATTATACTATCGCATGAGCACAAGACATGAGACAGAGGCAAAATAAGAATGCAAAAACAATTCGCTCAATCAACACTTTCTCAAGGATTCTACCCTCATAGATAAAGAACAGAGGCAATTATGGATAACCAAGAAAACATTTTATGTTCTTCATCTTCTCGGCATGAATCATTTCCAAAGTGGATGTTCACTAATGAACAACAAGAATCCTCATAAAAAATGGAGTAATAATTTTGCATGAATAGAGGCAATACTTATTTCTCGCATTCAAGGATGGATACTTCATATACTTCTTTAAGGATACTTCATATTTCTTATATTTCAAGGGTTGATACTTCTTATTTACTTCGCAAAGCTTCGGAACTTCGCAAAAGAATAGAGGAAAGTACGTACTTTTCAAGCCCAGTATTCTTTCGCTCGTTCCTTCATCAATAAAGATCAATTACTACTACAACAACGGATTTTTTCTTAAAGATCGCTCTTCAAGCAATATTCAAGAAAAAAGAGGCAAGATGTAGGATCAGAATATCGCAACAACAAAAGAACATTGCGAATCCGTCGCAGGCTAACTGCAGAAACGACGCAACAAATGACATTAGCTTAAATATGAGAAAGGTGTGACGATTCTGCGAAGAATCAAGAAGACTTGCGAAGACTAACATTTGTAGACCTGCGAAATGTCGCAAAGTAAATCCGAAATTAAGGGAAATATTAGTTGTACATGAGCTGTCATCCACTATGTAATATCCTATATAAAGAGGAGAGCAGAAGAGAGAGGAGGAGATATTTTGGAGAGAGATATTTTTTAAAGAGAGATTTATTTTTCTTTATCATCTTCTTCCCCTAAAATTAGATCTAGAGCTCTACAAAATATCCATTAATGGAGATTGTAAATGAAATACTAATGTAATCTCAATAATCATAGTGAAGAACCATGGATGTAGATCACATTGATCGAACCATGTAAAAATCCTTGTGTCCATTTTATAATTTTAGCATTTTAATCTTTATTTTGATTATGAAATAGATTTAGATCTATGAAATATTATGAGGGGTGTAGTGTGGGATTTCCTGCAACTACAATTTGCAACTGCATTGAATGCCTCGTGGTACTGAGATGAGTTAGCCACATTGAAGGGAATATCATTGGCATAGAAAAAACGTTCAACAGAAGAATCGACTTTTTCCCGACATGTTTTACTTACTGCTCAGTAAGTCAGCAGCTTTTTAACCTTATTAGATTATTTTAATTTAGTTTTTCAGAAAAATACAACTGGTAAAATTTGAGTATTAAAGATAGATCCTTTTTTGGTACTCAATATCCTGTAGTTTCGATATATACCGAAAATTCGGGATGACAAAAAGTATGCGTAGGTAAGTTCCGAATTCGGTCAATTATTCGGTCAACGGCTCGCGATTGGACATTAATTCAGAACGACATACATACGTGTATAATTCGTTTTAGAAATATTAATTCGGAAAGATAAATTTAAATAATGTACTACAACTTGAAGAGTCAACCAGAATATGTAATTCAAATTAAAGCTCTTTCTCATTATGGCATTAATTGTTTACATCCCATCTCCCTCATTATCAATTATTTACATCCCATCTGAGCAACAGGTGGTGAATTTGGTTCTTCCGCCTCTTCTTCAGCTACTACCACAAAAAGTTGTTGAAATCTACATTTGTGTCTTGGTTTATATTTCTTATCACAATTGTAGCATACTTATTTGGCTCTTTTTTAATTAAGTTGTTCATAAGTCAATCTTCTTATTGGTGGTGTATAAGTAGATCCGGGTATAGGGGTGGGATATTGAATGTTGGAGGTGGGTGTAAAATAAACAATAGCAAATGAAGGAGGTGTGGGCTTGGGAGAAGAAAATCTACTGAATGTACAAGTAGTGGTAGGTTGCTTAGATTGAAAGGGGTTTTGGAGGGTGTTGCTGAGATGTAAGAGAAACTTCCTGTAATCTAGCTAAGAAGAAAGCTTGAGGAAGGGTGGTGGGTTTATGCATTTGAATTGAGCTACGCAATACATCTTTCAATCCACTAATAAAATCAAGACAAAATACTCCTAAGTGAGATGATGTTTTTTTGCTGAGCATCAAAGCTTTAAGTTTCTCAAACTTCTCAAAGTACTCATCCACCGATGTGAGTTGAGAAAGTTTGTTGAATTAATCCACATAATTATCAGTATCAAGTAATTCATAACGACTACAAATAGATCCAACAAAGTTAGGCCAAGAGATAGATGTTTTACCAGTGAGAAAATCTAAGCCACATGAGTTTGTTTTGCCGTCCAAGTGTAAAGAAGAAAACTATGTCTTCTGTTCTTCAATAATAGGATTGATCTTAAAATACATTACGCGCTTTCTAACCCAGTTGCGAGGGTTTTCTCCACTCAATATTAGAAAATCAATCTTAGATGATTTAGAAAATGAATTTAATAAACCAGGACTGTAGTTATCTAAGTGAGATTTGAAAGTAATGCTTGAATATGGTCTTGTGTGAGAAAGGAAAGCCATATTTGGTGGTTTTGGAGTAGATCTAGATAGAATATCAATTAGAGTATCAAACTTCATCATGTTCTCTTGAGATATGGTAACCAAAGTAGCTAATATAGTATATTGTCTTTGTGCAGCCGTCGTACGCTCGATTTGCAGCTTAACGAGTATGGGTATTTGTAGGTGTTTTGAGAAGTTGAGTAAGTTCACGAGTGGTTGCATCGACATATTTGACTGTTGTACCACCAATCATATTTTTGAAAAACATAACTAGAGGTCCTGGATGATACCCAACATTGTGGTCTGTTCAAATTTATAGAAGAAGATGATAAACACAGATAAAAAATAACTTTCATACTCAGAGAATAAGCCCAAATCATTTCTATTTCATTGATAACCCTCAACTACATCACAAAAGCATTAGTAGAGATGAATACCAAACAATGGAAAATCAACATGGTGACTCGGGCTCTGTGACACGGGCGACAACTCGGAGAAATTTTTTTCTTCGAATCTCGTTTTCAATGTGAATTCAATAAATTTCAGGTGATTTTTTGTTTTAATTCTTACATCTTCATGGTTCTGATTAGTAGTTCAGGTGTTTTTAATGATTATATCATCTGAAAAACCTGATAATTTTAGTAAAAAAGTTGGGGTTGATATGAATACTCCTATTTTTGGATCTACTTCTGGTAATGGTAATAATCAATCTGCTGATGATTTTTCAAGTAAAACACCATCGTTGTACATCTCTGATGAAGAAATAGATGAAAGTATTAACGAATGGAAGTTTAGTCTGATTGGTAGATTTGATTTAGTGAAATTAAAATTTGCTGCTGCTGTAGCTTCACTTAAGAATCAATGGAAGCTTACTGCTTCTTGTCAATTGATTCCATTAGGAAAAGGTTTTTTCATAATTAAATTGGATAATGAAGTTGATATGAGATATATATGGAATGGGTACTGGATTGTGGAAACTCAGGCTCTTAAACTAAGAGAATGGGAGACCAATTTTAATCCAACTGCTCAGAAAATTACTAATGATTTTGTGTGGATCAATTTTCCTGGTCTTGGAATGGAATACTGGAAAGAAAAGATTATCATGGACTTGGGTGAAAGATTTGGCAAAGCTATCAAGGTTGATGAAACAACTTTGAAAAAGGAGGTAGGATATTATGCTAGTGTACTGGTGGAGGTTGATTTATCACAGCACATTCCTAACCAGATTGAAGTTAAATCTAAGTATGGCAGCTTTACTCAAGAGGTGCAAATTCCTTATGTACCTAAATTTTGTACTCATTGCAAGGTGGTAGGTCATTTGATAACTGAATGTAGATCAAACTCTGAGAACGTTCACATTTTCAAAGACAAAAGAAGGAAAAAAAGAAAGCAATGGAGACCTAAAGCACAAAATGCAGCAGGATTTGATATTTGTTTTACTGAGGCTGAAAAAGCAATGCAGTAAGATGTTGATAAACTTTTAGCTGGTGAAGATGAGATCAATAAGACTCCAACAATAGTTCCTTCTACTGAGCAGTTGGATAGTGAAATGCATAAACAATTTACTTTAGATTTACAAAAGGACTTTCCATTCTTATCAGCTGAGAAACTAGTGAATGTTGCTTCAGTGACTTTTCAAAATTTTTAAACATCAGTGATTAATGACACCAGTACAGTGGGGACTGAGGTAGTAAAAGAGGTAATTACAGGTGGGAGAGCAGAAGGTGAATAATGGAGAGAGGTCAAGTTTTTCAAATAAATTTCAAATTTTAAGAAATGTGGCAGAAGAGTTACACATTGAAAGTGGAACAAGTACTTCTATAGTTAATCCTAGAAAGAATAAGAACATTGGGAAGTTGGTTAAAGGAAAAAATCCAAAACAAATTCCTAATGTGACAACTAGGAAACATGCAACTTCAAGTAATTCAGTGAATTTTCAAGGTGTGAGAGGTCCTATAACTTCTCAACCAAATCAATGAAGGTCATTTTTTGGAATCTCAGGGGCATTCAAAGATTAAGGGCCAGAGATAAATTAAGGAGTTTAGTTAACCAGTTTTGTCCAGCTTTGGTGTGGATTGCTGAACCTAAAGTAAAAGTAAAAAATAATTCTATTACTAATTTGAAGTTACCTGGTATGTGTAAGTCATTAATTCATAATTCTGCTCATGGGGAAAAAGCTAATATTTGGTTATTTTGGCATGTTTCTTTAGCTACTCCAAATGTGGTTTCTATAACTAAACAAGCTATAACAGTTGCAATTGGGGATGTGATGGTCACTGGTGTTCATGCAGATTATTTGACAATTAACAGAAGAGAACTCTTGGGAGAATTGATTGATCTTAGTAACAAAGATTGTCCTTGGTTAGTGATTGGAGATTTTAATGTGGTTCTCACTAATGCTGAGAAAAAGGGAGGTAGAAGCCTTTAAGAGTTTCAATTCAAGACTTTAGAGAATGTTTAGATATGTGTAAATTGATGCAAGCTTCAAGGTCAGGGATTCAGTTTTCTTGGTATAACAATAGAGCTGGAAAAAAGAGAATATTATGTGACTTGGATAAAGTTTTTGTAAATGTTAAGTGGCTTGAACTTCATGAAGGATGGAGTTATAAAGTTGGAAATAGAGGAGTTTCAGATCATGGAGCTTTACTGGGTTCTGTGGTGGGAATTCCAAAACCTCAAAATGTTCCTTTTAGATACCAGAATGTTTGGACTTCTCATCCAGATTTTACTCAGTTGATTAAACAATCATGGGAGCAACCTTGTGAAGGTAATGCAACTTTTATATTCATGTACAAGCTTAAAAGATTCAAATAGAGTGTGAAGTTGTGGAACTGGACTGTTTTTGGTGATTTGAAGAAAAAAGTTCAAACTGCAGAAAAAGATGTTTCTAATGCCTTGTTATTATCTGATGCTGATCCTGCAAATATTTTACGTTTAAATGATCTAGTTACTTCTAGAGGAAGACAGGAATTGGCTGAGAATCAATATAACAAATTAATGCAAGCAAAATCTAGAGCTAAATGGGTTAAAGGTGGTGGAGCTAACACAACTTTCTTTCATGTGAATATGAAAATCAGACAAGCTCAGAATACAATTGTTGAGCTGGAAGATAAAAATGGTATTGTGGTTACAGAGCAAAGGGTTTTAGCCAATATGATTGTTGAACACTTTCAGAACAAATTTAAGAAACAAACAGTAGCACTTTCAAGTGATATTTTTAATGTCATTCCAAAGGCACTTACTGATGAAGATAATACAGTCCTTGATGATGTTCCTTCAAGTATTGAGATTAAAAATGCTGTCTTTGGAATGGATGCTACTTCATCACCAGGTCTAGATGGATTCCCTGGATGTTTCTTTAAATTTTCTTGGGATATAGTTGGTGTGGATATGGTAAAAGCAATTCAGCATTGTTGGAGATGTAGATTTATTCCTAAAGGGCTTAATTCTAATTTCTTGTTCTTATTACCAAAGGTGAAGGGGGCAAAAAGAGTGGATCAGTTTAAACCAATTGGATTGGCCAACTTTAGTTTCAAGGTAATAACAAGAATCATAACTACAAGACTGAGCCGTGTGGTGGACAAATTGGTATCCAGTCAACAAGGGGCATTTATCAAAGGTAGAACTATACATGAAAAGATAGTTATGGCTTCTGAACTAATAAATGAGATGAATATTAAGAGAAGAGGTGGTAATGTGGGTTTGAAGTTGGATATTTCTCAGGATTATGATTCTTTAAGCTGGGAATTTCCTTTTGAAGTTTTGAGAAGATTTGGTTTCTCTGAAATGGGAATTAACTGGATAAAAGTCTTATTTACTTCAGCTAGAATCTCAGTGCTAGTTAATGGAGGACCTTGTGGCTTTTTTGAAGTGGGCAGAGGGTTGAGGCAAGGAAATCCTCTTTCTCCTATTCTCTTTGTGATTGCTGAGGAAGTTTTGAGTAGGAATTTAAATCAAATGGTCAATGATAGTAAAATTCAGGAAATGGTACAAAGACATGGAGTGCAACCATCTCATTTGCTTTTTGCAGATGATATTTTTGTGTTTTGTAATGGACATAAGAAATCTTTAGATACATTAATGGGTTTATTGATAAAGTATCAGAAGGCTTCTGGTTAGGTAATAAATAGGCAGAAGAGCAAATGTTTTGTGGAGGGTACTTCAGATATGAGAAGAAAAAAATTTGCAGAGCAACTACAAATGGAACTATCTGAGTTTCCAGACAAATATCTTGGTGTAATTCTAAACCCTGGAAGAGTGAAAGTGCATCAAGTTTGGGGTATTGTGGAGATGATGCAGGAGATGCTTGCAAGCTGGAAAGGTACATTATTGGCATTTCCTTCAAGACTCACTCTAGTAAAGTTTGTATTGTGCAGTTATCCAATTTACACAATGTCTGTTTATAAATGGCTAAGAGCCAAGAATGTGAAAGAATTATTAGGAACTTTTTATGGACTGGAGACCCTTCTGAAAGGAAGCTAGTGACTGTTAAGTGGGAGGAGATAAATGCTCCAATTACAGAAGGTGGATTGGGTCTTAGAAGATTGTGAGTAATTAACAGGGCATTGTTGATGAAATTGCTTTGGAGAATTTTGACTGAGGATGAGGAATGGACAAGATTTATGAAGGCTAAATTTATGAACAAGAATGGTGGTTGGATTCAGTCTTACAAACAATCTTCTATATGGCCTGGTCTAAAATGGGTCATTCAAGATATTAATGAAGGATCTAGATGGATTGTAGGAAATGGTAAAGATATATCTGCTTGGATGAACAAATGGGTATATGATTATACTTTATTTGATAAGTATCCTGATAATACTTTCATTCAACAACATAAGGACTGGAGAGTTGATAAGCAGATACATAATGGTAAATGGCAAATACCAACTGAGTTGAACCAAATTTTAAAAATAAAAGACTTGCCTCAGATAGGGCATGGAGCTGATACAAGAATTTGGAGTGCTGATCTGACAGGAAAATTCTCAGTAGCTAATGCAACTCAACAAGTAAGAATTAAATATCCAACAGTACAGTGGGCAAAAAAGGTATGGGATCCTTGCTTACACCCTTATATATCTTTGAATGTATGGAAAATACTAAGGGGAGCTTGTGCAACTGAGGAATCTGTTAGGAAAAAAGGGTTTAATATTGTTTCTAAATGCTACTTGTGTGGGAATGCTCAGGATAATATGGACCATATTTTGTGGCAATGTAGCTTCAGTGAAAGTATCTGGCATTGGTTGTGTGGAGTTTTTAAAGTAGCAATTCCTAATAATTTTGAGGATGTCTTAAGTATGATGAAAACTAAGAGCTCAATCATTCAACAATTATGGTTGGTCAGTACTTGTACTACAATGGTTGAAATTTGGTTCAGTAGAAACAGGAAAATGTATGATGATCAAGCTCCCAGTGCTGCTCAGGTTCAATGCAGAATAATGAATTTTACTAAAGAATGCAGTATAAGATTGACTGGAAAAAGGACAAGTGAGCAGTATGATTTTCAGGTATTGTTCTTTTTTTGGTATAAAAAACATTCCAGTAAGAAATACTATGGTGAAGGAATGCTTTTTCAAGCTCCCTGAGATTCAACAAGTCTTACTTTGCTGTGATGGTACTGTTAGAGGAAATCCTGGTCCTGCAGGTGTAGGTTGTCTAGGCAGAGACAATGAAGGAAAGTATATTGCTGCCTTAGCAGGAGGGATTGGTGTTGCCACTAATTACACAGCTGAAGTAATGTCTTTGATCATTGCTGGAGAGTGGGTAGTCAAAAGAAGTTTTTTAAGTGTTTGTTTCTGTCTTAAATCCAAGGCAGTCTTATCAGCTTTCATGACTTAGAAGGTTCCTTGGATAGTGAAAACCAGGTGGCAGGTAATTAAAAGTAAACTGGTCATTTCCTTTAGACATTCTTACAAGGAGACCAACTTCTCAGCTATTAAGATGGCAAAGTAGGGAGCTTTAATGGCAAGAGGGGAATGGGAGTATTATGAGAACAAGCCTGATTTCTTAGGAGAAATAAAAACCGAGAACTCTTCTTACTTTAGATTTTGAAATCTCTGTAATCCTTTATGGGCCTATTGTTTATGGGCTTTGAATTTGTACATCTCCTTTAGTTTCTGTTTGCATGGTTATATCTGTTCTGGGCTTGTCCAGACAGTTGAGCTTGTAACAAAATCATTTGGTTTAGTTTGGTAATAAATTTTTTATGATCTAGCAAAAAAAAAAAATACCAAACAAGGAGATTCTAGCATTCATCAGTTTCCTACACGTGATAGAATCACCAAACTTCATTACTAACGACCACTTATTCATAAAAAAAACATAAACAAATACTAATAAAATACTTAAACCGGTTGCAATAGAAAAATATTGGATGATGGAGGTGGCATCATCTCAAGCTAAGATGTACCCAAAGAATGACCAGATAGAATCATGGAATCAATCCTTAGTCTCGACACGGTAAAAGAGATATCTACCACACCCACGTGAGAGGCGAACACGTGTAAAGCTTGGAACGTACGTATCTAATGGAGTAAGGAACATAAGGGTCAAGTCATGGTGGGCCCGAATATAGAAGGTTGACAGGTTCATATCGGGTAAGGAATTTACATCGGATGATGATATATTGAAAGGTATATTCTTCGGGTATAAGTAGTATCGAGTGATGCACATCAAAAGGGGCCATTAACATCCACCCGAAAGGAACATCAAGATAGATAGATTATTATAACACTGTAGTATGGTTGTATATTCACCTTTTGCCCATAAATACACACATATATATGTATTGAGATAGATGGAGGTTTTTTAAGTGAGTGAGTAAGGAGAGAGACTAAATATTGTGTGCAATCATCCTTGTAATCCTTGAGAAGTAATAATACACAACCTTTCACCCTCGTGGACGCAGATAATCATACCGAACCACGTATATCTTGTGTTCTTGTGTATCTCTTTACTTACTTACTTTGGAATTACTTCATCTTGAATGTTAGATGTAGGATGTATTACTTTCTACAATTACATTTTGGGGCCTAATAAGGGGACAAGTAACATCCTTAGATACCTTGAAAATAGTTAGTAAGGGTAGAATCTTAAGCTTCTAATCATCTATGATGGTTGTTGATGCTAAAGAGGAACTCTTGTGGTTGGTTTTTGAAGTTGTTTTCACTAAAGTAGGTAGAACACCAGTGATGTGCCTTGATTTCAAAGCATTTAAGTTTCAAACTATTTCGATTTCGGGTTTTGGTTTCAACTTTAAGTTATAAAGAGTGCTAAGTTCGGAGTTTTGTAAAAGGATTCAACGATATCTAGAAATTGCGTGAGTTGTTAGAAAGATTCTCAAAGCTCCCAAATTAACATCCATGATGTTTAATGCTAGAAGAAACTTCATCTCACCAAAGTAGCGAAAAACAAGGTATTTCTTTTTTGAAAAGATGAAAACCTTTTAGTCTTTGAAAGCGACAACATCAGACCGTACAATCGTCTTCAGTGGCTCGGCTCAAATTCGGTGGGTCGGAGTCCTGAGGACAACAATTTCTTCATATTCTTGAAAAATTAGCATAGATACCTTTTCCTTTGAAAGATTGAATAAGTTATGCGTTAGAGCATAGCTCGGTTGAACCCACCAAGCGTTGGTATGTCAAGTTTGGTTGTCATATTTTAGTGAATCAAAACTCAATTAAAGAGTCGCTTGATTATGTAACTAGAGACAACTTCATATAGGTTAGGCTAGAAAGATTAGGATTATGAGACATACAAGTATTACTCGAAGACTTGAAGAATGTGAATAAGTAACTACAACGGCGACATCATCCTTCCTCTTGAGGTTAGTAATATTTTGACTTGAACTGTTTTATTCCTAACGTATCTTTCAAGTCGTGCTATATTGAAAACATAATTGTGAAGCTGTGAATGATTATACTCTAGTAGTGAGACATGATCACATGATCATAGTGTCAAGGAATTTGAATACAAAGTATAACGCTTATCTTTTGAACTTTGTATATAAGACATCGACATAATCGTATGAATGATATTGTGATTATGTGTATGGGTAAAGGTGAAGATTTCATCCTAGGAAACAATATTTATATTTTTTTAAAGGAAGTACATTCATGAACTTGTTTTATGAATCGAAAGGGAAATCGCTAGGATTATTGGTATTGTTAATTCATTGCATATCTTTGGATTACCAATATGTGTGAGTTAGTAGAACCGATCATAGCTTGTTATGTATCTTGGTAAAAATAGTCACAGTGCCTGACTTATGTATTGGTATGACTTTCATTAGTGTAACCGATCCTAAGTAATCACCTAAGATGGTATGATCGATATTTGTAATTGGTGTGACCGATCTTAGTAATTGGTATGACCAATCACAAAAGAGTTGTGTAATCGATCCTTGTAATTGGCGTAACCGGTCCTGGAAATTGGTGTAACCGATCCTAGTGACTTGTGTAACCGATCACAAGTAATACCATGAGAATATAGTAACCGGTTCTGGTAATTGACGTAACCTATCCTGGTAACTGATGTAACAGGTCCCAATAACCATATTAAGGTAAAAATAATCCTTGTGTTTGGTAGAACCGTAAACCCATGATTAGTGATTTGATATTTGATCAATCACATAGTTGTTCTTGGAATACAGATGAACCAATTCTAAACTTGTTTGGAAGTGTGGTATAATCGATTCCAAGATTGTAAATATTAAAAAGGATTTACAAAGAAAAAGATGTCGACATACTTTGAACATGTTCAATAACCATTATCTTTTATTTTTCAAAGATATTCCTTAATAACTCAAGGAGATCCCGGACCGAAATAAATTAAGAATCTTTTAATTAAGGTTATTAATTTTATATGCTTTTAATTACCAGCAATTAAATGCATATCTCTGGAATATAAAAATTGGTAATGTGCATTTACTAATTGGATATTTTCTAGTGATATTTCGGAAATATTGGACAAAACATTTCCAGGAATTATGAAAACCGATTTGGGCATTTATTGCATATCTTAAGAATAATTCGGTTTTGGAAATTCCTTGGTGTCCAAACATCCTTGGTCTATAAATACCCAATTTTGCATTTAGAGCAAACTATCCTAAGAGCCAGGCAAACTTCATCTTCTTGTTGTTTCTGGTGGAGCCGTCTATTCGGAGAGGAAAGTACCCTAATTAGGTGAAATCTCTTACGACGGCTCGTTTAAAGACTTCTGTGGGATCAAGAAGCGATCTACGAGTATCGGTTGTGGGAAACTGGATAATTGTAGTTTATTTTAGTTTTCGATTGATTTGATTGACTAACGGTTGTTGAACTTTGATGGCACCTAGTTTGTTTATTCTTGAGAATCTTTTCTTTTAATAGAAGATTCACTCAAACTAGATCGAAGTGTCGACGGGATCTTTAGAACTGTTTGTAGATCTATAGACGTCTGGTGATAATCCATTGTTAACAAACTCCGTTCTGTGTGTGATTGATCTCAAGAGATTCAAGTGGTATTGTGCAGGTGTTTATTTGAAGACAAAGAAGATTTATGATTTGGTTTTTATATCTTTGGGTGTGCACAAACCTTGATCGGTTGGGATCCAACTAGAATCGGATTTATTCGATTGATTAGTTGTGTAAGATCGGCATCATCTTATAGTTTCTTGTTTGATTCTATATTGATTGATTGCAAATCTAAACTCTGCTACTTCGGTAGTTATTGGATAGATTGATCTGACCAGGTGTTTATGGGTAAAAATCGTTTCAGCCGATTTCGGTAAATTCGGTAGGTGAGTGAGAAACTGGTTCAAACCCTAAACAAATGTGCTGCACGTGAGCACTTTATATATTCGAGAAATCAATCTGTACAAGTCCGGCCTAAACCAAGAAATGGCCGTTCCAGACTTGCTTCGGTCACAAAGTGAAGGAGAAGGGTTGATTTGGGGAGGGAAGCAAAGAAAGGTGTCGAGACCGAGAATAATTGCGAGAGAGTAGTGTCTCGACTTGTATCGAGAAAGTGAAAGCTTCATAAGCTTGCAAGAGATAAAAGCTTTTTGGAGAGCTTGCAAAGTTGCCTTTTACGAGAGTGTAGTATTTTTATCCCGACCGAGACTTGTTCTCACGGTGGAAATAGGTAAGACCTATTTATACAAGTCGAGATTGAAACGTACCACTGGCCTCATGAAGGAAGAGAGTAAAGGGTGAAATAATGGGAGGAGGTGGTAACCGCATGGTGTTAATGGGTGAAAACGTTTTTACTATTATTTCCTCATTTATTTGACCGCTTTATTCCTTTTCACGCTTTCTTAATGTGAGCGTAGTGTCGCGCAAGTTGTGACCGCCAAACCAAAACCCTGGAAAGCATCCCCGGTTTGTGTTGATATCTCGAGTGTTGGTTGCACCTTGAGTGCAAGTGGCGCTGCTAGTGGCGCGTGTGGCATGTGCCATTGGCATGTGCGGAATGCCTTGTTGCGGGTTGTACCTCGAGCGCAAGTGGCAATGCAAGCGGCGGTGGCGTGCGTGGCATGTGCCAATGGCATGTGCGTGGCATGTGCCAATGGCATGTGCGGAATGCCTTGGTGGTAGGTTGTACGTTGATTACAAGTGGCAATGCCAGAGCTGCTAGTGGCGTGCGTGGCATGTGCCAATGGCATGTTCGGAATGCCTTGATGGTAGGTTGTACGTTGAGTGCAAGTGGCAATGCCAGAGCTGCTAGTGGCGTGCGTGGCATGTGCCAATAACATGCGTGGCCGTTAGGGCCGTGGCCTTGGTAGGAAAAGCTACCAGCGAGCGTGTTGGCATGTGCCAATGGCATGCGTGGCCGTTAAGGCCGTGGCCTTGGTAGGAAAAGCTACCATCGAGCATGTTGGCATGTGCCAATGGCATGCGTGGCCGTTAGGGCCGTGGCCTTGGTAGGAAAAGCTACCAGCGAGCATGTTGGCATGTGCCAATGGCATGCGTGGCCATTAGGGCCGTGGCCTTGGTCGGAAAAGCTACCAGCGAGCATGTTGGCATGTGCCAATGGCATGCGTGGCCGTTAGGGCCGTGGCCTTGGTAGGAAAAGCTACCCGGCGAGCATGTTGGCATCCGCCAATGGCATGCGTGGTCGTTATGGCCGTGGCCTTGGTAGGAAAAGCTACAATGAGCGTGTTGGCATGTGCCAATGGCATGCGTGGCCGTTAAGGCCGTGGCCTTGGTAGGAAAAGCTACCATCGAGCATGTTGGCATGTGCCAATGGCATGCGTGGCCGTTAGGGCCGTGGCCTTGGTAGGAAAAGCTACCAATGAGCATGTTGGCATGTGCCAATGGCATGCGTGGCCATTAGGGCCGTGGCCTTGGTCGGAAAAGCTACCAGCGAGCATGTTGGCATGTGCCAATGGCATGCGTGGCCGTTAGGGCCGTGGCCTTGGTAGGAAAAGCTACCAGCGAGCATGTTGGCATGTGCCAATGGCATGCGTGGCCATTAGGGCCGTGGCCTTGGTCGGAAAAGCTACCGGCGAGCATGTTGGCATGTGCCAATGGCATGCGTGGCCATTAGGGCCGTGGCCTTGGCGGGGAAAAGCTACCAGCGAGCATGTTGGCATGTGCCAATGGCATGCGTGGCCGTTAGGGCCGTGGCCTTGGTAGGAAAAGCTACCAACGATCATGTTGGCATGTGCCAATGGCATGCGTAGCCGTTAGGGCCGTGGCCTTGGTAGGAAAAGCTACCAAATGAGCATGTTGGCATGTGACAATGGCATGCGTGGCCATTAGGGCCGTGGCCTTGGTAGGAAAAGCTACCGGCCGAGCATGTTGGCATGTGCCAATGGCATGCGTGGCCGTTAGGGCCGTGGCCTTGGTAGGAAAAGCTACCAATGAGCATGTTGGCATGTGCCAATGACATGCGTGGCCGTTAGGGCCGTGGCCTTGGTAGGAAAAGCTACCGGCGAGCATGTTGGCATGTGCCAATGGCATGCGTGGCCATTAGGGCCGTGGCCTTGGTAGGAAAAGCTACCCGGCGAGCATGTTGGCATGTGCCAATGGCATGCGTGGCCGTTAGGGCCGTGGCCTTGGTAGCAAAAGCTACCGGCGAGCATGTTGGCATGTGCCAATGGCATGCGCGGCCGACTTGGCCTAGGTTGCATGGTTTGCAAGCCTAGGGCGCTATATTTGGCATGTGCCAATGGCATAGCGGCTTGGAAATATGGCTTGTGGTGCGTGTTGGCATGTGCCAATGGCACGTACGGCCATGTTGAACTAGTTGCACGTTTTGCAAGCCTAGGGTGCTATATTTGGCATGTGCCAATGGCGTAGCGGCTTAGTTTGGCATGGTTGCCAATGAGTGTGATATGTAGTTTGGTTTTGGCGTCGCTGTCATGGTGCGCACTGTCATGGTGCGCAGTGTGCGGCTTGGTTTTGGCGTCGTTGCCATGGTGCGTAGTGTGCGGCTTGGTTTGGCATTGTTGCCATGGTGCGCAGTGTGCGGCTTGGTTTGGCATTGTTGCCATGGTGCGCAGTGTGCGGCTTGGTTTGGCATTGTTGCCATGGTTCGCAGTGTGCGGCTTGGTTTGGCATTGTTGCCATGGTGCGCAGTGTGCGGCTTGGTTTGGCATTGTTGCCATGGTGCGCAGTATGCGGCTTGGTTTGGCATTGTTGCCATGGTGCGCAGGGTGCGGCTTGGTTTGGCATTGTTGCCATGGTGCGCAGTGTGCGGCTTGGTTTGGCATTGTTGCCATGGTGCGCAGTGTGCGGCTTGGTTTTGGAATTAGGGTTATGTGGTCGAAAACCTAACTGGGTATTTTGAAAAAAAATACCCCTATTAATTATTTACACCTGAGTTAAATGCTCTTGGTTAATGTGTTGCGGGTAACACTAGGTCATGGGGTTTTACGATTTTACCCCTTGTTTAAAAACCACCATCAACATTAAGTCCCCCGCTAGCTCGGAACGGGGGCTTTGTTGCGAGGTAAGCATAAGATGGTGACAAACTATCAACGACAAACCGTAAAGAGAATTGAGGAGGCTTGTCGACCTTTTATAAATAGGATTTGGAATCCTTCCCTCCGGTAGTTTTGCACAAATCGGGAGAGTGGCACAATTGGTGGGGCCGGTGCGGCTTGGGCGACGTTGGGAAATTGGCGTGAGTTGGGAACTGAGTGTGCTAGCTGGTGGGACCGGCGCAAGGTGTGGAAGCTATGTGTGCTTGCAGGCGTGACTTGGGCGGCCATTGGGAAGTCGGCGCAATTGGTGGGGCCGGTGCAACTTGGGCGACATTGGGAAGTTGGGCGCCCTTGTGGGCCCGTTTCTTACACGCACGATTTTGGTAAAGGGAAATCCTTCCCTATTTCAGAATCTTCACGCCTATATATACAAAGTCCCTTTCTCCCATCTTGCACTTTCATCTTTTCATCCTTTCCTACTAGCGGCGAGTCACAAAGAAAAACCGACTTCAGGTATGTCTTCCAGTACTTCTCTTGTTTCCCTTTTTATGTAGGTGTAAACCCTAAGAGTAGGCGTTTATATATTGCGCATATAATTTCTTGGCGTGCCTCTTGTAGAAAACATTGTATGTATGCGCCCTAGGGAAATACTACATATATTATTCGAACCCGTAGGAAAGTGCTCCATATATAATTTTGAACCCGAAGAAGGATATTGCAGACGCACTTGAGCCCGTATAAAATACTGCGTATAATTTTTGAACCCTAAAGAAAATACTGTGTGTGCAGTTTCGAACCCGTAGAGAATACTGTATATGAATCCCGAAGAAGAATACTGTATATGTGCTTCATATGACTTCGAACCCGTAGGAAATATTGCATATATGAATTTCGGTCCTGAGAGAAATGCGTGCGTGCGATTTTGAACCCGTAGAAAAATGCTCCATATATAATTTTGAACCCGAAGAATGATACTGCAGACGCACTTGAGCCCGTATAAAATACTGCGTATATAATTTGAAACCTGAAGGAAATACTGCGTGTGTATTTTTGGACCCTGAAGAAAATACTGCGTGTGTATTTTTGAACCCGTAGAGAATGCTCCATATATAATTTTGAACCCGAAGAATGATACGCCCTTTCTCTCTTTTTTTTTTTTTTGTATTTCGGGCTTTCCTTTGTTGGGCGCGGTTATGTGTCAGGGAGATAATTTTGTCTTTCTCTGTGTGCAGATATCTTGTTACTAAGTTGTTATGAAGAAATCCGGTAAGATGTTACCTGAACAAAATTTCGCCTCATCGAAAGATGTCCATAGTTCCAAACCGAACACGGATGATGAATTCTTCGCCAAAAAACTTGCCTCTGCTCGGAAAAATCACCCAGGCTTCGTGCCAATTTTGTTAACCGGTGGTGAAGATAAAAAGAAGACACGTTCGGTTCGCCCAGAGAACACCATACGGTTCTGTCTTCATAAAAGGGTATATTCCTCTTCCAATATTGATTTCAGGATGTGCCAAAGCCCATTGCGTTCTTTTGATAGATGGGTTGAGTTCATGGTGAGTAGGGAGCATATAAATACCAACTTGACTCGAGCGCAGATTATTGATCTTTGTTAGAGCTTGATAAATCTCCAGTTAGGAAGGATATCTCGGGCTTGGTTGCTTTCATCTCCGGATGGTGTTCGGACACCCATACGATCATATGTAGATGGGGTGAGATAACTTTCTCCTTGGAGAGTGTGGCTCTCTTGCTGAATCTTCCCAGAATCGGGAATCTTAAAATCCAATTATCTGAAAGTGAGGGGAAGATGCGGGATGACCTTGCCGCTAAGTTGGAAGATTTCGCTCGGAAAGACTCCACTGCGAAGTCGAAGGATTCTGTCCGGAAGAGGATGAAAGGTGCCTTTACTGGTGGTGGATATCTCAATGGTTTCCGGACGATTTGGAACCCGAACGTAAAAGCGAGTGATCTTCACGTTGCAGCACTTTTGGCTCTCTCGGTTGTCTAGAGACATTTTTGACGACGGTTCCGGTAAGAAGGAGATAAGACCAGAGTTGCTAGTGATTGCTGTGAAGTTGGCAAAAGGTGAAGTTCTTCCTATTGGCAAGCTATTCCTCGGTTCTCTGTATGTGCATCTGGATCACCTAGTTGCGAACATGCGAGTTTCGAATGGTTTCATGAAAGTGAATTCATATGTGCACGTTGCTTTTCTGCAAGTCTGGCTATGGGAGCACTTTGAGAAGTATGCTCCGAAACCGATGCCTTCGATTCCCGCGAGTTGGGGCGGTTCTCGAATTCTTCGATGGGTGAACAGGCGTCCAAGAGTTGGTGTGAGCTTGGTTAGTCTTCTTGACAAGTCGTATGAAATCAGATTTCGCCCATGGGAGCCGGTCCATAGGTCGGTGACTCAAATTGACACCTTTGCTTCTGCTCCGAACATGTCTTTGTCTTCTGATGGCGATTTGAGCGTTGGTGAAAACTTGTTTATTCAAAGCTGCATGTCCGGTTATATGCCGTCTTTCTTTATGGGGTCTTTCCAGATAGCTTCTTACAATATTGACCGTCTTTGCTCGTCACATGGGTTTCGATCAAGGGGTGCCTCTTGCTTACCAGCCCGGTGATACCTAAGGATTCATTGCGTGCCGCCCTTAATGCCAGTGCCCCGAGCCGGGTATCCGCCTTCCCTTCTTTCAAACGGGAAGAGTAACTTCGACGACCTTCGGCTATAACGAGTTCTGGTGCGACGAGTTTATTATGATCCAAGATTTTGTGAATAACGTGGTGGAGAACGTTCGTTGTAAACCTTCCCCAGCAGTTTTGAAGAAGTATCCAATGTTGAGAGATCTCAAGCAAAAGTTGCCTAGCAACTCGGAAAGTCCCCAGGCCAAGGAACGGAGAACAAAGAATCGTCTTTGGCGGGTTCCGGACGGTTTCAAAAGATCCTCCCACAGCTCTCGTGTCTTTCAGTTCTTCCAATAACCAGGTATGTGTCGCTTCTTCATTGGTTTGTCTCAAAACACGTGAATTTCTGCTTTGAAAACATGTGTCTTGTTTCTTCCGGGGCTTCGGTAGTGTTAATGCTTTCGTTTGCCCTTGCACGTTGCCCGGAGACGACAATTTCTTCAAAGAATTCAGCAAGACTGAGCCTTCTCATAGCGGTGATGAGTCGAGAGAAAGAAGAAAGTTCGACAAGTGAGAGTGATTCTCTGCAAAGACTTGGTTCTTTTTTTCGGGAAGTGGTTCGGTGAGTCCGCGCTTCTCTTCTTTTTTCTTCTGTTTCTTCTTTTGAAAAAATGTCTGACTCAAGTTCGTAGGAGGAATCCGGTTCGGAGGACGATTCTGAGGTAGAGCCACACGGAAACTTGCCTTTGGTGGCCACCGCCGGTGACTTGGAGATGGGAGTTAGCCAATTGCCGGGCATAGATGTGGTTCAAACGGTGGATGATTCTCTGATGGTTGCTGCCGTAGACATGGAAGAAAATCCTCTGCGAGTCGTGAGGCCAGGTGCATGCGCCGTTTTTGATCCTCCGTACTTGGTTCCTTATCCATGTCATGTGCTGGTTGGTGGCTTTAGCGTGCCGGCTAAGCATGAGGCGTTGTACACCAGAATCTGGGAGAAGTACGGACATATGGCCACAACCAAGAAAGTCACTAGTCGATTTGCGCTGGCTAAGCGGGTAGAAGAGGCTTTATCTTCCATCGAGGATATGCGTGAGGTGACTGGTCACACCGTTTCTGAAGACGTTATTGCCGACTGGGAGCACCATCGCGACGTGTGCGTAGAAAAGGAGTTCAACACTTCGTGGTTTGTCGAAGGCCTTGCTGAGATCCAAAAGTTGAAATATGCAGCAACCGAAAGATTTTCCTCCGAGGAGATTGCACGACAGGAGGTAGAACTCGAAAATCTTTCCAAGATGTTGACTATGAAGAGAGCGACTCTTGAAGATGCAAAGTTGACTTTCTCCAAGAAGAACAGACCTTTGTTGGATGATTTTCCTTGAATGTTTCTCTATTAAACTTTCATTTAGGTTCTCTCTCTCCTTTTTTTTTTTGAAAGACATATTGGATGTCTGGTTCAAAGTTTGACCAGGTTTTGGTAGGCAATTTGGTAGCTTTTGAGGATATTGGATTATTTCGGGATGAATGGTTTTGATAGTATGACTACGATTATGCTTTGGGAAAGGAATATTGCTTTTATGAAAGTGTGTGCTAGCAATAGGCACAAGAGTATGACGGTTTTATTAAGAACCTAAAAACAGATCGTTTATCTTGCCCAATCTAATTTTACTCACTTGCAAACACGCCTCTCTCCAGTAAAGGCGGCTTTCTTTGGTAGCATCGCTTGATTAGTCCCCAATTCTTTGGTAGCATCTTGGCCGAGTCCCAGGTTTTCGGGGTGTAGTTTTAACAACCGATAACCGGGTTGTTGGCGATTGAGTCGACCGAGTCGCAAGTCCCCAATCGCTGGTAGCATCTTCAACGAGTCCCCAGTTTTCGGGTGTAGTTTTACAACCGGTAACAAGGTTATCCGCGATTGAGTCGGATCGAGTCGCCTTCCCTACCATCTTGACATTTGGGTCGAAGAACGAGATCGACGGGGTCTGTCATTGTAGCCGATAGATCAATCCTCCCATTGTGGTCGCCAATTGTTTATGGGTAAAAATCGTTTCGCCGATTTCGGTAAATTCGGTAGGTGAGTGAGAAACCGGTTCAAACCCTAAACAAATGTGCCGCACGTGAGCACTTTATAGATTCGAGAGATCAATGCGTACAAGTCCGGCCTAAACCAAGAAATGGCCGTTCCGGACTTGGTTCGGTCACAAAGTGAAGGAGAAGGGTTGATTTGGGGAGGGAAGCAAAGAAAGGTGTTGAGACCAGAATAACCCGAGAGAGTAGTGTCTCGACTTGTATCGAGAAAGTGGAAGCTTCGGAAGCTTGCAAGAGATGAAAGCTTTTTGGAGAGCTTGCAAAGTTGCCTTTTACGAGAGTGTAGTATTTTTCTCTGACCGAGACTTGTTCTCCGGTGGAAATAGGTAAGACCTATTTATACAAGTCGAGATTGAAACGTACCCTGGCCCCATGAAGGAAGAGAGTAAAGGGTGAAATAATGGGAGGAGGTGGTAACCGCATGGTGTTAATGGGTGAAAACGTTTTTACCATTATTTCCTCATTTATTTGACCGCTTTATTCCTTTTCACGCTTTCTTAATGTGAGCGTAGTGTACGCCGCAAGTCGTGATCGCCAAACCAAAACCCTGGAAAGCATCCCCCAGTTTGTGTTGATATCTCGAGTGTTGGTTGCACCTTGAGTGCAGGTGGCGCTGCTAGTGGCGCGTGTGGCATGTGCCATTGGCATGTGCGAAATGCCTTGTTGCGGGTTGTACCTCGAGCGTAAGTGGCAATGCCAGAGCTGCTGGTGGCGTGCGTGGCATGTGCCAATGGCATGTGCGGAATGCCTTGGTGGTAGGTTGTACGTTGAGTGCAAGTGGCGTGCGTGGCATGTGCGGAATGCCTTGGTGGTAGGTTGTACGTTGAGTGCAAGTGGCAATGCCAGAGCTGCTAGTGGCGTGCGTGGCATGTGCCAATAACATGCGTGGCCGTTAGGGCCGTGGCCTTGGTAGGAAAAGCTACCAGCGAGCGTGTTGGCATGTGCCAATGGCATGCGTGGCCGTTACGGCCGTGGCCTTGGTAGGAAAAGCTACCAGCGAGCATGTTGGCATGTGCCAATGGCATGCGTGGCCGTTAGGGCCGTGGCCTTGGTTGGAATAGCTACCCGGCGAGCATGTTGGCATGTGCCAATGGCATGCGTGGCCCTTAGGGCCGTGGCCTTGGTAGGAAAAGCTACCAGCGAGCATGTTGGCTTGTGCCAATGGCATGCGTGGCCGTTAGGGCCGTGGCCTTGGTAGGAAAAGCTACCAGCGAGCATGTTGGCATGTGCCAATGGCATGCGTGGCCGTTAGGGCCGTGGCCTTGGTAGGAAAAGCTACCAATGAGCATGTTGGCATGTGCCAATAGCATGCGTGGCCGTTAGGGCCGTGGCCTTGGTAAGAAAAGCTACCGGCCGAGCATGTTGGCATGTGCCAATGGCATGCATGGCCGTTAGGGCCGTGGCCTTGGTAGGAAAAGCTACCGGCGAGCATGTTGGCATGTGCCAATGGCATGCGTGGCCATTAGGGCCGTGGCCTTGGTAGGAAAAGCTACCAATGAGCATGTTGGCATGTGCCAATGGCATGCGTGGCCGTTAGGGCCGTGGGCTTGGTAGGAAAAGCTACCCGCGAGCATGTTGGCATGTGCCAATGGCATGCGTGGCCGTTAGGGCCGTGGACTTGGTAGGAAAAGCTACCAGCGAGCATGTTGGCATGTGCCAATGGCATGCGTGGCCGTTAGGGCCGTGGCCTTGGTAGGAAAAGCTACCAGCGAGCATGTTGGCATGTGCCAATGGCATGCGCGGCCGACTTGGCCTAGGTTGCATGGTTTGCAAGCCTAGGGCGCTATATTTGGCATGTGCCAATGGCATAGCGGCTTGGAAATATGGCTTGTGGTGCGTGTTGGCATGTGCCAATGGCACGTACGACCATGTTGAACTAGTTGCACGTTTTGCAAGTCTAGGGCGCTATATTTGGCATGTGCCAATGGCGTAGCGGTTTAGTTTGGCATGGTTGCAAATGAGTGTGATATGTAGTTTGGTTTTGGCGTCGCTGTCATGGTGTGCAGTGTGCGGCTTGGTTTTGGCGTCGTTGCCATGGTGCGCAGTGTGCGGCTTGGTTTGGCATTGTTGCCATGGTGCGCAGTGTGCGGCTTGGTTTGGCATTGTTGCCATGGTGCGCAGTGTGCGGCTTGGTTTGGCATCGTTGCCATGGTGCGTAGTGTGCGGCTTGGTTTGGCATTGTTGCCATGGTTCGCAGTGTGCGGCTTGGTTTGGCATTGTTGCCATGGTGCGCAGTGTGCGGCTTGGTTTGGCATTGTTACCATGGTGCGCAGTGTGCGGCTTGGTTTGGCATTGTTGCCATGGTGCGCAGGGTGCGGCTTGGTTTGGCATTGTTGCCATGGTGCGCAGTGTGCGGCTTGGTTTGGCATTGTTGCCATGGTGCGCAGTGTGCGGTTTGGTTTTGGAATTAGGGTTATGTGTCGAAAACCCTAATCTGGTATTTGAAAAAAAAAATACCCCTATTAATTATTTACACCTGAGTTAAATGCTCTTGGTTAATGTGTTGCGGGTAACACTAGGTCATGGAGTTTTACGATTTTACCCCTTGTTTAAAAACCACCATCAACACCAGGCAAATTAGTTTATTGGTTAAATGGAAGAGCCTTTGCTTATGACTTGTGATATCTTCATATGAAAGTATCAAGAGAGTTGAGTCACCTGACAAAGGGAATGTCAGGACAAATAATGATTAATGCTGAGTGAAAGTACAAATAGTGACTAATCATTAGTCTGCTTGCAAAAGGCTTTTGAGAGTTAAACAAAGGAATTGCTGACTTCAATGTGACAAAAGTAGGAGAATCGTACTTGTAGAAAAGGATTATAGAATTTAGAAAACTTTAACTCTACTTTTTGGATGCATTTAAGTTTTCGAAACAGTTCAAAGTGAGGTTTTGCTTGCTTCTTGATGTAGGTAAAGCTATCGGAGTGGAGAACAGACGAGACCCGATGACAAGTGCCTCGGGAACATTCAGGATTCTGCGGAACCGAACCGTAGCTGGGACTAGCATGCAAGAAGGAATTACCGATTCATGATAGGAGAGCAGTCAAAGGCAAAGACCTGCGACAGACATGGCACCTGCAACGGGAATGACACCAGTCAACGAAGAAATTGACATATGCCAAGACTATGATGACACTTTATTAGGACGCATTGAACCGAGTCATAGGAGACCATAAAACATGATATATGGGTTAACAACATCCGACACCGAGGAAGATGAAGAACTGATATTGGCACAAGAGGAACGACGACAAATAAGATTGCACGCTGAGCATCAGGTAGTTGTTGATCGAGAGGAGGAACGACTCAGACAGATTCAGTTGGGAATGAGGCGAGCAACACAAACAACACAGATGCAACCAGCTGCACAAGGAAATCACCCGAATGATCCATCCAGCCACGAAAGCATAGACCCTTCCCTAGCATCAATCTTGGCAAACCAACGGAGGCAGGACGAAATGATGAGAGAATTGCAACGAAGGAACCAAGCACTAGAGCAAGAGAACCTACGAATTCCTTAAGAAGGAAGAAGATCGCGAGGATCTTCAAGTAGGGGAGAAGCATGCGGTACAACATCGACCCGAGAATGATACACTCCCGAACCACCTTAGTGATCAAGATTCATACATGATCGGCCAACGACCTGACAACAAGATATGGACAAACCGATTACTCAACCTCCGATGAAAAGCCATGCCGACAAGATCGAAGACCCGATGTGGCTACTGAAGAAAAACTTAAGCAACTTGAGGAGATGTTAAAAAGATTGACTGGAGATGACGAAGACGACAAATTGGCTGAAATAATCAATGAATCAGAGGAAACCCATTTCACTAGAGAGTTGGAAAAAGCGCCCTTCCCACCAAAGTGCACCCTCCCACTTTTATGCTGCGGTTCGATGAGACCGGAGACCCCTGTTGATGGGTGAAAATAATTTACTGGTTTTTGAGGAAAAGTGATGAGACGAGCGGTTCCTCGAACGAGAAAATTGCCTTAACCTTTAGTAAACAGTTGCACTACATGGGAGTGCTTTGAGTTCGAGAAATCAATCTGCAAGGATCAAGCCTAAACCAATACAATGGTCATTCTAGAGTCAATTCAAGTCACAAAGAGGGATGAAGGTTGATCCGTATGAGGGAAGGCGAGAAGTGTGTGAGATCAATGATGATCAAGGATTGTGGATGTGTTGTTGACTTCTGCAAGTTTTGATGAAACGTTAGTGAATTATGATAAGTTCGACTGAGTTCTAGGATAAGTTCTTGTTGATTGAATTCTGCTATGTTGAGAGTTGTTGATCAGATCAGAATTCTTGTTGTTCAATCGTGGATTGAGGAACTTATTGCAAGAATAGTTGAAGCATTGATCCCGGTAAGTGTAACGGTTGCAGAGCAGTGGAAGAGTGGGGAAATGGAAATGCTGTTTGAACCAGTTCCTCATCGTGCGGGATACTTGGTTGATTGTCCGTCCACTACTTTTCTAACTCCTTCAACTGCTTGCACGACTTACTCACATTTTTCATTGTGGGTGTACACACGTGCCGTAGGCCGCCAGACAAAAACCCTAGTGAATATCCCCCCATGTGACATGATTGATGTTTCATGAATGTGGAGTCTGCAAGGCAGACGTGTATTTACTTTGGTCAATTGTTGACTTGAATAAACATGATTCTTAGCCTTGGTGAGTCAAGCATAATAGAAGAATGTGATTTGCTCTGAGACTCGTGATTGAGCGTGAGGTGTCTGTTGAGACAGAATAATGCACAAATATTGAGTCTTGATGAATCATGATGTATCATTTTACCAGTTGAGGTAATAATGATGTTTCGAAAATTTGGGTTGACGCGCGTCCGATGAGATTGCTCGATCATGGACTTATTCTGATATGTCGAGTATTCAACAGGAAATCAGAGATATTGAATTATGGAGAGTGCTCATTCCGATCTAGTATGTCATGAATGATCGAATGACAAAGTGGGAATCAGAAGAATGTTGATGGTCGGCCATTCGAACCATATTTCTTAGTCGAGAAAAAATGTTGGTAGCAGGACCGAACATTGGAAATAAATTAAAATATCGATTGCTGGATCAATATAAAAGTTATCGAATTGTCGTAAATTCGAAACCCTAATTTTGGAGAATTTTGGATCCTGGAGATGGAGAATTGTCCACTGTGGGTGAAAAAATATCGACCAATCAATGGGCATGAGAGCCGGCCATTGATGGTGAATGGACGTCCGAGCGTGCGGAGATATCCCTGAACGAGGATTCATTATTGGAGAATCATGAAAATATGAATTATTAAATAATAATGAAAAGACGTGGGACCGGCCGGCCATGATGGCCAAGGGACCGGCCAGGTCCGGTCATGGTGGTGCACGGGCCATCATGACCCTTACACGTGCATTCCTGAGAATTTTAGGTATTTTTGTTGCTCGTTTGAGCAATATTCTGGTAAAATTTCAAGATCCTTGTGTAGTCTTCAGTAAAATTTCAAGACCCTTGTGTAGTCTTCTTGCAAAAGATGTTGCATTTGTCTTTGATGATGCTTGTAAGGAAGCATGGGAGCAATTGAAATCTCTTCTCACATCTGCCCCTTTAGTCAGACCACCTGATTGGACCTTACTATTTGAAATTATGTGTGATGCGTCTGACTATGCTGTAGGAGCTGTTTTAGGACAACGAGTGGACAAACTCCCTTATGTGATCTACTATGCTAGTAAAACACTTAATGATGCTCAACTTAATTATTCAACAACTGAGAAAGAATTACTAGCTGTTGTGTTTGCATTGGATAAGTTTAGATCTTTTTTGATAGTATCTAAAGTCATAATATATTTTGACCATGTTGCATTGATATGTCTAAAAAAGATGCTAAAGCTCGTCTAATTCGATGGATACTCTTGTTACAAGAGTTCAATCTCGAAATTCGAGATAATAAAGGGTCTGGAAATGTTGTTGTTGATCACTTGTCTAGGTTGGATGTTGAATCTGTTGATGAATCCTTGCTTATTAGAGAATCATTCCCCAACGAACAATTGATGCTTGTATCTGAAATGCCTTGGTTTCTTGATATTGTTAACTACCTTGTTCTTTGGAAGAATGCCCTTGCATTGGTCTAAACAAGACCGCTCTAAATTCTTGGTCTGAAGTGAAATATTTCTTTTGGGATGACCCATACTTGTTTAAATACGCCCTTACCAACTCATTAGGAGATGTGTCCCCAATTACGAACAAAGAGATGTCATCTCTTTTTTCATGAACATGCATGTGGAGGCCATTTTAGTGCCAACAAAACTGCTACAAAGATCTGGCAGAGTGTTTTCTATTGGCCATCATTGTTCAAAGATAGTCATGCATTCTGTGTTGCTTGTGAACGATGTCAGAAATTAGGAAGTATCTCACGAAGAAACATGATGCCCTTACAACCTATTTTGATTATTGAATTGTTTGATGTATGGGGTATTGATTTCATGGGTCCCTTTCCTAACTCTGAAGGTAATTTATACATTCTTGTTGCTGTTGATTATGTCTCTAAGCAGATCGGATGTGAAGGTAAGTGAGTACTCCAATCATCCTATAATGATTGATTTCCTTTCTTAGAGATCATCAGAAAAAGATTCTTTTTGTCCACAAATTTTGTGGAGTCTCCAGAAACTATTTCGGAAGGTTTTCCTTCTCACCATTCAACGTGTGCAAGACTTCTCTCTTTATTCCTGTCTGCACACATGAGAGACTAAAAAAGCGGTCTTTTTGAGTGCAATTATCATAAAACCCTATTGGTGAGGCAGAAGTCGAGGCTTGTGATCACTCTCGAACCCAAATTCTTTCATATGGTGTGGTAATTTCTCGCTCAACTCTTAAGGATGAGAATGCGTTCTTTGGTATTTCTAACTTCGTGTTACTAGCATGCAGAAACTTTATATCCTCATAGCTCCTTGGATACTTGGGACACCATTACGCTCTGAAGTTGGAGAAGGTTTTGTGGGTACACCTCTAGTAAACCCTCACGAGACTACAACGCGTCCACTAGGGACACCTAGGGGTTTAAAGGCTTAGTGCATACGCTAAATGCATTCGATAGACCAGCGACAGTGGTATAATTAGGATTTCTTAATTTTCTGTTTCACTTGAGGACAAGTAAAATTCAGGTTTGGGGGTATTTGATGAGTGCCAAATATTGCATATTTCTACACCTTTTTATTGGCAATTAACTCATCTTTTGCGCTTTAAAATCATATATTATCCCAAATTATGTATTTTCATTGTTTTCAAGAATAAATACTTGTACTAATTAATTTTGTGTTTTTAGGTACTAAATAAAGCTTGGATGAATCGAGAGGCCAAAAGAAGCAGAGTATTGATGACAACGAAAGAGAGACAACAAAGGCTCCCGCTAGAAAGCAGTGAAGAATGTCTTTTGCACCTCATCCGCGAGTGAAGAATATCATTTGCACGTCTCAAAACTAGAAGTGGGCTTGAGATACTAGCTTTGAAGAAGGTTTGAGCCTAGAAGAAGATTTTCCAAGTGATAAAACCCAAGACCCCAAGGCCCAAATCTTGAGCCGTCAGATTCAATTAAGATGCTAAGCATCAAAGACATCTCCATACCGTGCATCAACATTTGTTGCTTCCGCCCAACACCAGAGCACCTGTTATTCATCTTCTAATCGAACAAGAGCCAACCATCCCCTTTGTACGTCGTTCTCCTTCTCTCCAAACTCTGCAGAACCCTCACCTCATTCTCTCCATCAATCACTTCCATCCCTGAACGTTTCTGATCTCAGCCACCTTCCCAGCCGCCATCAATCAACCTCCTAGTCTCCATCTATCTCTATCTTAGCTTCTTCTCCAAAGCAGTAACCCTAGAATCTAGGATTCAAATAGATGAGGCTAGGGTTATCTTCAAAAGCAAACATCAACTCAAAAGTTGCAGGTCTGAATTGCAGAGGGGTTTGTCGGGAAAACGCGTTTTGAGCGAGTGGTTGTTCTCTAAATTATCAAATTCTAGTATTTGAGAAGGAATTGGTGTATAAATAGATGCTACTGTTGTGTAACAAATCATCCGAAATTAGTTGGATCAATTGCTAGTTTCATAATATAATTTATTTTTTTAATCATCTTCATCATGTTCTAAATTCACCTGCTAGGGTTAAGATGAAGCCCTTGATTGTATGCTAAGATAGTCGGTTTTCATGTTGTTGTTCTTGAAGTGCTTAAATTGATTTAGGATTGATAGTTAGCTAATATACCAAATAAGCCCGTGATAGGTTGTACTGTAAGAAGACATATTATACTAGGGGTGAGTTAGGGAGATTGTGTTAAAGCATGGCTCGGTTGAACCCACCAAGCGTTGGTATGTCAAGTTTGGTTGTCATATTTTAGTGAATCAAAACTCATGTTAAGAGTCGCTTGATTATGTACCAGAGTTAAACTTCATATATGTTAGCTTGAAAGTATTAGGATATGAGACATTACAAGTATTGCGAAGACTTGAAGATGTGAAGAAGCAAGGAGATACAATGAAAACAATCATCCTTCCACTTAAGGTTAGTGATATTTGACTTCAAATGTTTCATTACCTAACTTATCTTTCAAGTCGTGCATATTGAAAACATAACTGCGAAGCATATTTGAACTCTAGATAGACATAGTCTTAAGGAATACAATACGAGGTTTATTGCTTAACCATTAAACTTTGTAGATAAGACATCGCCATAATCATTTGAATGCTATTGTGATTATGTATGGGTATCAGGTGAGGATTTCATCATAGGGAACAATGTTTACATGTGTTCTAAGGAAGTAAGTTGATAAACTTGTTTGTGAACCAAAAAGTAAATTGCCAGGTGTTATTGGTTTTGTTATTCATTGCATATCTTATGAACAACCAATATGTGTGATAGGGTATAACCGCTCACAATTTGTTGTGTTCTTGGTAGAACTGTTCACAAAGGCCTGACTTATGTATTGGTATAACTTTTATTAGTAAAACCGATCTTAAGTAATCACCTGTGGTATGATCGGATTTTGTATGTCTGACCTTGTAAGGGAAAGGGAACCGATCCTTGTAAGGGAAAGGGAACCGATCCTTGTAAGGGAAAGGGAACCGATCCTAGTAAGGGAAATGGAACCGATCCTAGTAAGGGGTGCAGTACATCAAAGGGAACCGATCCTTGTATGGGGTGCAACAAGGTTTATAGCAGAAAGGGGAACCGATCCTATGGACATGTGCAACACATATAAGTTAGATACCATATATATGTGAGGAACCGATCCTAGTACCTAGTCAACCGAACTTTTGGGAAGCTAGTGTGACTATGCACAATACTCACATGGAGGTAGAACCGAAACTTGTTTTGGTAGAACCGTATACCCATGATTTTGATTGAATGTTGGTTTGATCAATCACATAGTTCTTGAAAGTCAGATGAACCAATTCTAAACTTGTTTGGAAGTGTGGCAAATCGGTTTCAAGGTTGTAAGTATGAAAGAGAACTTACAAAGTTAAGATGTCGGCAAACTTTGAACACGTGTTGTGAATGTTTATTTCTATAATTGTTCAAAGATATTCCTTAACGGCTAAGGGAAGAGAATCCCATTATCGAAACATAAGTAAGTTAAGAATCTTTTAATTAAGGTTATTTATTTCATTTTGTAGGGAAATTACAGAATTAGTAATGTGCATTTACTAATTAGATTTTCCGAGAGATTTCGATCGTTATTTTTGGAAAGAGCATTTCCATGAATTATGAAAACCGAATCTGTTCTTTTATGAATATCTTGAGAATATTTCCGGTTTCGGAAATTCCTTGGTGTCCAAACTTCCTTGTCTATAAAGAAGTTTGCCTTTCTAGCAAACTAATCCATCGTAACAACAGATTTACTCTTTTTTTGTTGTTACTGGTGTAGCCGCCTATTAGGAGAGGAGAGTAACCTAATTAGGCGAAATCTCTTACGACCGCTCAATTTAAAGTCTTCTTTGGGATTGAGAAGCTCTAGCGGGACCCGTTGGTGGGAAACTAGATAATTGCGGTTTATCTTTGTTTTCGATTGATTTAATTGACTAACGGTGGTTGAAATTTGATTGCACCTAGTTTGTTTATTCTTGAGAATCTTCTCTTCTGATATAAGATTCACTCAAACTAGTTCAGAGTTTCGACAGGGATCTTTAGACTATTGTTAGTTCTAAAGACGATCTTGTGATAATCCATTGTTAACAGACTCCGTTCTGTGCGTGATTGATCACAAGAGATTCAAGTGATTGTGTGCAAGTTTTTATTGAAGATTTAAGAAGATTTGAAGACAAAGAAGATATTGAAGATCTGACTTGGGTTTTATAATCTTTGGTGTTCACAATACTTGTTTGGGAAAAAGAGTATCCAATTAATAATCGGTTTATCCTTGTGGTAGATTGGATTGATTAATTGAGTAGATCGGCATCATTACGTTTCCTTGTGATTAAAAGTATTGATTGGCTTAATATTAAGCGATTACCTTTGGGTGATTGAACATAAGATAGATCTAAGGACCCGACGAAGGAGTTTATGTTAAGATAAACAGAAGAGCCTTTTTAGGACTCATATCACTTGGTTGAATAGAGTTGATACCAAACAGATATGTTGTTCCTTTACTGTTTGTAATACGAACCAAAGGAATTGTTCCAAGCACGTGACTTATTCACAAGTTGGAGGCGTGGGAATACAGACGGAACTAAGTGAATTATATGGTTAGTTACTTGGTCTCAACTATACGAAGTTAGGTGTAATTTTGTGTAGCGGCTTAATTCTGAGAGTATTCAATTCTGGACAAGGTCCCAGGGTTTTTCTGCATTTGCGGTTTCCTCGTTAACAAAATCTTGTTGTGTCATTTACTTTTATTTTCCGCATTATAATTGTTTTATTATAATTAAAGTAAATTACACAAACGTTAATTCCTATTTACTTGATAAGCAATCCTATTGTGTTTGGTTAAGTCCTAACCTTTGTATCAAGTAAACATACTTCGTTGTTGTATTGTCTCGATCTCGTATCCATAGACGATCACACGAAGTGTGAACCGATTAGTTGCATTGTCTCGACTCAGTCCATAGACAATCACTTTCGGAGAAAGGACTTATAGGTAGGAAAAGTTTTAGCTTGAGGTATATTTGGGTACCCTCGGCTTTTCAATTGGTATCAGATCAGGCAAAAATGAAAAGATCTAACAATCTGTGTTTGGTGCGATCCAACCTATAAGAATTGAATCTATGACCGATTCATTTAACATAGTTGCAGGATTTGATTACTTTACAAGATCGTGGTGGAGATCACGTATGAAGTATGCAATACTCATATTCCTAAATATGTTAGGAATCATGCTTATGTATGTCTTGAGTGACTTACATGTTCCTTTGGTAAACATAGGATTGTATATCATCTTGTTGTGTAATAATGATGATAAGGCCTATTTAACAGGTTGTATCTTGAAAATGCATAAGATTCCTCTTATGATTTGTATGAACCATGGCTGTTGTGTTCTTGATAATTCTGGAATCTTGAATATACTTTGGAGGGCCTACCAAAATATATACATGTACATTTTCAGATATAATTTTGTCAATGCTTCGCAATCTAGGATGCGATTTTGGAAAACATGTGTTCCTTCATGGAATAAGTTTCCGGTTAATAAATTTATTAACAATGGATTGCTTCATGCACCTCACAACTGTTTTAATGAAGCAAGTGATCTTTTGAAATATATTTTTTTTGATACAAATGATATTTTCAATGAATATCGTATTTTGTTCAATTCTATCTCTGCATACTCTAATAAATTCTTGAATAAATTTCAAGTGATATTATCTCATTACGGTAATAAAAGAGTGCACATGTTATTGGACAAAAACATGGAATCAATCCGAAATAAAGGTCCAGTCCATAGAAAATCGGTTTTCCAAAAGAAAGACTTAGACACGAAATCAAAATTGTTTCCTCTCAAGTCACGATTTCCGATTTTTGAGTGTTTTTCCTAAAATTAGTTATTTCCGGTATTTGTTGACAAGTTTTCCTATAAAAGATAATCTCTTGCTATGTATTCAAACATATTGGGGAAGATTGTGCAAAACCGTAACTATGGTTTTTCATATTTTCGCAAGTATGAAAAAGAGGAAATCAAGAACTAAATCCGCTAATAAACGGATCAGAATTGAAAAGATGGATGAAATCAAATTTCCTAACTGTATTAACAACAAGCATGAATCTTCTCGTTTTGTTGATAGTTCTAGCTTCAGGAAATATGAAGCACTTAAAGGAATGGGTTCCACCTCTGAAAAGAAGTTTGATCCAGATGTCCAAAATAAGGATTATGTGAATTTCGTTCAAGATCGAAACTGGGGGAATCTTTTTAATCTTAAAGAATATTCACCTGATTTGGTTAGAGTGTTTTATGCCAATATACACAATGTTGATCACCAAAAAATTAGTTTTGTGACCTTTGTTAGCCGATGTATCTATTATATTGATCGTAAAACCATCTCTAATGCTATTAAGTACAGTGAGGAAAGTAATCACCTGATTACTGGAGTTAAAATTGATCACGATACCATTTCAACATGTCTCATTGGAAAGAAGGTTGCATGGGAAAATGATAGACTACCAACAAAGAATATACCCCTTCATCTTAGGATTTTCGGTAAACTTGCTTTAGCAACCATCTTTGCAAGTACAAGAGATAAATCAGTCTGGGATAAGACATTTGCAGAATCTATCTACTTTTTGCTGAAAGAGGATACTCAAATAGATCTTTGCGACATCATTGTCAGTCAAATGATCAAGATATCAGATTCTATCTCATCTTCTGGTATCAAAAGGAATCTCGGCTTTCCATGCATCATTACCAAAATCTGTGAATCAGTCAGAGGAGAAGATTTTGAAGAAAGATTGAGTATTAATGCTGTGACTAATAAGATTATAAGTCAAATGACTGGGATACAAACCCACTATGATGTTATTGGAAGAATTTCACATAATTCTTACAAAAAGAGGCTTCTTACTCACCTTGAAAGTATAGGTAAACAACTTGACTATTTCCAGAAACAGGTGAGCTTTACTGCTCGAAAAGACATAAAAACTCTTAAAGGAATTCAGAATTTTGAATCAGAGTTTTAGGATCAAGAATCAAGAATCGAAGAAGAACGACAGAAAGCACTTGGTCCCAAGGAATGTTCTTCTCAGGAAATAAATGAAGATTAAAACTCTTAAAGAAAAATAAACAGTAGTTTTTGATTTATTTCAATAAAGTTTATCATGAATAAAACTATCTTATTATGAATAAAATTATTTGATTTGTAATTTTCTTGTGATAGTTTTCGGTTTACATAGACTGTGCTTAATTGCTTTTACCTTATTGCTATGTATGTTTATGGGATGTTTGATTTCGGTTTTACTACCTTGATATTCGATCTCATATATTGTGAACCCTCATGGTTTGGGTGACTTTTTGATTTAGCGGGATTAAGTTCTAGCCCTTGTAGGTAGGCTTTATCAAAGGATTATGAGGGGTTATGATAGAAACAATATGTGAAAAGGTCACAATATGTTGAATCGGTTTTGGTTTAGCATAAAAGCATATGTGTTTAGATGGTTTTCAACCTTTCTCTGGTAAAGGTTGAGGTATGTTGTTATTCTTTTGTTCACGCATAAGGATGAGAACGTGGTGATATTTCGATATCAATTCTCCCTGGACGAAGATGCAATCATATTGGAGAAGTGGATGTGAAATTTGAGGTAACAATCTTGTTAGTTAATTGTTTTCCTATTTAAGAAAAGCATGAGTTTATATTATATATATTTGTTGCTTTTGCTTAACAAAATTTCGGTTCAATTGATATTTATTCCATGATGTGTGTGTGGATGTGTGTTTCAATTGGTTTCTGTTAAGAAAAACTATTGTTATCTTGCTTTATTGTGTGGTATCAATTGTTTATTCTTACAAAATTTCGGTACAATTGATGTGTGTGTGTGATTCAATTGGTTCCGGTTAAGAAAAACTATTGTTATCTTGATTTTGTATGGTATCAATCGTTTAGGCTTACAAAATTACGATGCTTATAATGTCTATGTTGTTTCAATTTCTTCCGGTTGAGGTGAATAATTATACAAGTTGATTTATTTTGGTTTGTATGAATTATTTATGTCTTAACGAAATAATATGTGTACGGGATGAGTTGTTTAGTCCAATTCGATTCCGGATAAGATAAACTAAGTTAATTCTGATCTTATTTAGACTTATCGAAGTGAGGTTTCGGTTATTCAAGTCTAATCGAATGCCTAAACAAAGAAATCCTAGTTAACTAACCTAGTACTTGTCTTGTTTAAAATTGAAAGGTCTAAGTTTATGGATAATTAGAACATGATGAGAAAAATGGAGTTTATCTTTATTTTGGTCTTATCGAATTAAGCGGTTGTTTTTGAACAATCGGTTTAGCAAAGGGACTAATATGCTTAGTTGTTTTTGGTTTGCTAAACTAAATTGGAAAAATTATTTCGGACAATTGTTTCCTTGGTAACATATCAAAATAAGACTACTTGTAGAGCCTCGGTTTTGATATTGGTTATCAGAACATGATGTGTGGAACCCTCGTGCCTAACTCTACATGTTTGCAAGTCTATTCTGAGATTTGTAAGATTCTTTTCGTGTTGTCCTTTATTTTTTCGTTTCTTTGTCATTTTTGTGACAAAAAGGGGGAGAAATATATGGAGTAAACAGGTGATGCTTTGGCATTGATATTTATATTGATTGGCATCGCTAGGGAAAAGAACATTGGTACTTGAATGTTTTTATCTAGCGAAAGAGTGAAAGCACAGACTAAGGGGGAGTAACATGTCATATGTTTGGTATAACAAAGATCTGCGGATTGAATATCTACCTATCTTCCTTAGGGGGAGTAATATCTTTCTTATTATAATGTCAACAACGACATTTTCAAGGATTGAATGTAAGCAGTTTCACTGTGTTGTTGAATCGGGAATCAAGCAGATTGTAATGAATCATTGTAATTTGTTTATCCATACGATGTAAGAGTTTTGTCACTAAAATTGACAAAGGGGGATATTGTTAGAGCATGGCTCGGTTGAACCCACCAAGTGTTGGATGTCAAGTTTGGTTGTCATATTTTAGTGAATCACAACTCATGTTAAGAGTCGCCTGATTATGTACTAGAGTTAAACTTCGTATAGGTTAGCTTGAAAGTATTAGGATATGAGACATTACAAGTATTGCGAAGACTTGAAGATGTGAAGAAGCAAGGAGCTACAACGACAACAATCATCCTTCCACTTGAGGTTAGTGATATTTAACTTGAACTGTTTCATTCCCTAATGTATTTTTCAAGTCGTGCATATTGAAAACATAACTGCGAAGCATATTTGAACTCTAGATAGACATAGTATTAAGGAATACAATACGAGGTTTATTGCTTAACCATTAAACTTTGTAGATAAGACATCCCCATAATCATTTGAATGCTATTGTGATTATGTATGGGTATGAGGTGAGGATTTCATCCTAGGAAACAATGTTTACATGTGTTCTAAGGAAGTAAGTTCGTAAACTTGTTTGTGAACCGAAAAGTAAATTGCCATGTGTTATTAGTTTTCTTATTTATTGTATATCTTATGAACAACCAACATGTGTGATAGAGTATAACCGTGTAGTTGCAGGAAATCCTACAATACATCCCTCACAAGAATTCATAATAATCAACCCATCTTTAAGATCAACAATCACACTTTTTATTAATTGAGTTAAAGAATTTTACAAATGGGAAATGAAATCAAGAATACAACTATTGCTCTAGACTTTCTCTCTCCTCAAAACTTTCCCTCCACTCTAAAAAGATCTCTCTTCTCTTAGGCCTACTCGGCCCTTTATATAGGACATTACATAATGGATGACAGCTAAGCTGTCCTTTATTTTCGGATCTGGCTTGCGACATTCTCGCAAGTATTCAAATGTTAAATCTCGCAACGCTCCTAAAACTCGCTAGGTCCTCACACCTTTCTCGTGTTCAGTTTCATCCGTTGTCTCATTTTTATTACCAAGAAGAGAGTGTGCTTTTTAACTCTTTCAAAGGTATAGAGATTCGATACATCTTTCCTCTTCTCATGTCTTCTATGCGAAGGAGAGAATGTCATGAGAATTAGTGCTTTCAAAATCTGTTCATTTTTCATGCCGACAAGATTCCATGAATTAAGCATAATTACACGTGATAAATATTCCCTATTCACCGCACATTAAATGCTAACCGGTCATCATTTCTTGTCTATTTAAGAAGAAATCCATCATAAGAATATTTTATTTCTTTTACTTCATCTTCTTCATCTCTACATTCTCTGTGAATCTTTTTGTCGTCTGCAACTTTTTACTACTGTTCATCTTTCTGTAAATCTTCTCCATCTTTCTGCTACTGTTCTTATGGAACCATCAAGGTTTGTTGATTTTGATGAAACTGATCTTTTGGGATTGATCTCTTCTACTGAAATTGTCTTATTTGATTTTATTTATCTTTGAACAATTCCCATACTGTTTCTGTTTCAGCAAAAGCACCTCTAGCACCAAGTTCACAATCCAAAACCCTAATGTTCCCAAGGGTTCGCAGCCAAAAATCGTTTTAAATAAAAGAAAACCTGCGAATAGAAAGGTATTAAGAAATACTTATTCTTTTAATAACAATATTATTGCCTCTGTTTCTTATTTGACTTGTGATTCGCAGGGTGATGGAAATGGCGATAGGCCCCCCAAAAGATCTCGCCACCTTAAAAATATTGAAACTTCTGTTCCATTTCCTAGTTTAAGCTTTCAACACCTCCTGCGATACCTTCGCAAGCTGAATCCCCTCTCCTTATTTGCGAAAGTGTCGCCGCAGACTTCTCCCCTATAACTGACCTTTCTATAAATGAAATTCCTCGTGATAACCCTGTTGCGAATGAACCCTTCTCTTTTTCTGATGTCAATACCTCTTCTCTTGACACTGCCTCAGCCCCAGTCATTAACTGATAGACGCATTTATGGGTCTAATTTGTCCTCAATGTTTCGTATTGTTAGTACTCGTTTTTGTCCTTATTATGGTATTTTGTGTGTTTGTAGGTATTTTTTGGAAATAAAGATTGTTGGAAAATTCGGCTCGAAAAGTTGCTCGGAACACCCCCGGAGGACATGTGCTATGCGGACTCTCATTTCGGTTAAGGGGCACCCCAATTGCTAAGGGGCAACCCAGCGCTATTCGCACCCCTGGTCTGGTTAGGGGGCCACCCTTCTTCATCATTTGAATTTCATTTTGGCGGGAAAGTTTCATTTAAAGAACTCGGCTACAACATGATTTTTTGGGAATGATTTGGACGAGATTTTCTGTGATATTCTCGTTGATTTGGTTTGTAATTATCCTGTTACGCTAAAACAGGGGAGGTAATTGATTCATGCACGAGAATAAGGGAAGATTTCATGTAATCTCGACTAAACAGGGCAAGCACATTCTCGGGAAACTTCAGAGATATTTTGAGAAGGTCTGTGTGTGTTTTCAGCATGCTAAAACTCTTATGGAGTGTGTATGATTTTTTTGGGAGTGTACAGAGTACGAGAAGAAGCGTGTAGGAGCAGCAAAAGGAAATTATTCCCGTGAAAGAAAAAAAAGAGAATAAACAGAGTTAATGAAGATTTACAAGGATTTTGTCGACCTGTTGGATTATAAATAGGTGCTGGGAGGTCAGAGAATGGGGACGAAGAGTTTGGGAGAGTTTGGAGCAACCACAGAGCAATAAAAATCGAGTTGGAGAATTCTGCTGCTGCTGCTGCCATTGAAGAACACGAAGAACATTCAACGCACGGAAGACCGTCGTTTTCGCTACAGTGCTTATGACTCACATACGAGGGTCGTAATACGGAAGGCAGACTTAAAAGCAACAATAACAGTTCTTTGTAACAGTGTTTGCAACACTTATAATCGTTGCAAACACCCGATTTTATCATTTTCTCCATTTCATCATTTGTAAACACCTTTTTGAGCAATGAAAAAATCCTTTGAGAGTGTTTTCACCATGCGGAGCTAGAACCCATCACTGGGACGATGGAGGAAGCTGTTTTTCACCCATGTGGTAATTCTATTTAATTCCTTTATGACTATTTGCACTATTATAATTGATTTATGACTTTTCTTGATTATTTGTGAATTCGTTAGATGTCGCATTCTTAGTCTTAGGTACTTTAGATGCGTCATGCTTGTAAATTACATATAATTCTTTATAAAATCTACCTTGGCAAAGAATTAGAGTCGATGTTTGTTATTTTATGAGCTTTAATTGTCCGGAATTAATAGATGAACCGCATGAATGTGAGAATCGGTGAAATACCGAGTCCCAGTAACTCTCTTCGTCTTGTGACATAAATTGTATATATTCTCTATTTTTATTATTTTTCTTTATTAAACCCTAAAATCAATTTCAATAAGTTCGAGTGAACGACAACTCTACTAACCACTATCTAAAATTTGATCAATTTTTGGCGCCGCCGACGCGGACTTGTGTATGGATTTGTTTTTAGGTTTTATTTGCCTTTTTATTATTTTTGTTCTTTTTTACTTGTTTTGGTATTTCTGTTTGCTTTCAGACTTGGTGCGGAGCTTATGAAAAAGAGAAAGTGCTGAAAAGAAAAGTAAAGCCAAAATAGGAAAGCAATACTTGATCCGAACGGAGTGAAGAAGAAAATTTTGTATATAGTGTAATTATTATTTTTATTTTTTTAGAAACTGTAATTAGGTAATTATTTTTGTAATTTTTATTTTTTGACTTTTTATTTTTTGGACTTTTGGACATTATTATTTTTAAAACCCTAAGGAAGGGTTAGTTTAAATATAAACTGCACAGGGAAGGACGATAGTTACGATACTGTCTCGGCCCCTCGGGTTTGTACACTGACATAGGAGTCAGTGGCCTGAGTCGACTTCAACGGTTCATCCCCCGTCTGGAACGGGAGGTAAGAATTCTAAACACCCGCGAATCCCCTGTCAGCGGGTTTACTGGATGATTTCGTGTGAATATATGTCGAGGAACTGAATCCGGTTGTTTTAATTTCCTAGTAAAGGGCAAGGACTGGCCATACAAGATAAGAGTTCGGATTTCATCACCGTTCTCTTCTTGCCCGCCTTAGGAAAACGAAACCAAACACGAACCTAAGCCTAAAATTTTGACTAGAACGAGACCGATAGGGTAACGAGCTTAATAGGAAAGTCATTCGAAAAATATTGGTTACTCTTTTAAGCATACTTCGAAGTTCATGATGGTTTCTGTGAGTTGAATGCGTGACTGCGCCGCCTTGTAATGCGGTGAGGCCCTGGGTATCAAAGCTCCACGCAGCTTCCCTCGCCTCTATTCAACTTACTTAAACTCGGATTGATTCCAGAGGGTTTGCTCAGATTGTAACGAATTCCCTTTCGAAGGATTAGAAGCTGGTCTAGAAACAATCTAAGTGGAGCCATCATGCTTTTTGTTTGCTAGAAATCAGTAGGTTTGTTGTGGTCGAGTCAGCCTTGTTTGTGCTTGTGTAGAATTCCCTTGCAGTTACGATGTCAAACTGGTATTATAATAGCCATCACAATGAATATGAATATCCAAATGAACATTATGGACATCACTCTTTTTATGACCAGAATGTGAATAGTGGTTGGGAACGTCAACCTTTTGAAGATTATGGCTCATACCATGGTGAGCCCAATTACTATTCACATGAATACCGGTCATACGAGCAAAATTCCTATAATTCCTCTTCTCTAGATGAAGCACGTAGGATACTTGAGTCAACGTGTAAGTTAACTGAGTCAACACGTGAGTTTGCTGAGACAACACGTAGGTTAGAGTTAGAGACGGAAGAAAGAATTGCTCGAATTACTCTTGATTGCTAATACATTCTTTCCAATATCACCCGTGAAAATGAGGACAATTTTTATAATCAGGATGACGAGGTTAGAATTGGTAACACTACTTGTGTAGATGAGGTTCAACCATTTTCATGTTGTTATAATGATGATTATGATGAGGATAGTGTTGATGAAGAATTTGAAATAAATAGGCATAGTGATCAGGAAATTGTTACCCCAATTGAGCTTTATAACGATAATATTATTTCTATTTCAAATCCAAATAATTTTAATAATTATTCACCTATTCAAAAGGATGAGGATTTGACTGGAGATACCCCCCGTTTTAGACGATGTAGTATTTCCTTTTGATTACGAAGCCAAGGATGGTTTAGAGGAACGAGTATATTTTGAGTCTAGAGATTTAGAAACAATAGACTTAGAAAAAGAAAATGAACTCGTAAAGATGAGTGAGGAGGTACCTGACTTAGAAGAATCAATTGACCATTTTCAGGAATCAGATAACCTTGAAATTAGGGAAGTTGTGACTAGTCTTTTTAGAGACACTGAAAACTCTAAGTTTGGGGGTGATTATCATTCTCCATGTGCCTTAACTCTTATAAAGGTCCCTAACTTGGGACTTGACATATGTGCCTCAACCATTTTAAAAGATTATCTTCATACACTTTTTCCTGAGCCTAGTTATGTCCATAAAGAAGTTCAGTTGTTAAGAACCCATCCTCTGGTTGATGTGGTTAACCCAGGCTATGATACCACGATTGATTTTGTTTTCCCACCAAATATTTTTCAACCAATTGTGGGAACGTATAAGTTTCAAATGTGTCAATTATTAAGTTTTGAGGCTAAACCTAATTACTTTAGGAGATTAGGGTCGACACATTTGCTTAAGGAAGACCACCAATCTTATTGTGGTCAGCTGTGTAAGTCAAAACTGATTGACTTAGAGGATCCTCAATTATTCAGGTTATTGTTATGTACTTCTAAGTTCTTAACTGAGTATTTCCAGACTCTACAACCTGATCTTAAGAACCCTTCTTTTGAGAAAGTCCAGCCCATGAAAACTGTTTATCTAGACCCTGAACCCGAACCACAACTAGATATAGTTTTCTTAAACAAAAAAATAGATAAGGGTGTGTTGGATATCTTCCTGGTCTGTTGCAGTTTCCTCTTCTTGTGGTTAGCACTTTTTGATCCAGATGACCCGCAGTTATTCCGACTGTTGCTATATGATTCTTCGAGGTGACTAATCCTTTCCAATGTCTGGCTGAAGACTTTAAACTTAGCACTTCTTGGGAGGTAACCCATGCTCTTGCAACACGGTAATATTTTTCCTTAACTCTTTTGCTTCAAATGGTAACAGTTTCTCCTTGTTCATGTTTTTAATTTCATCTTTAGAACATTGAGGACAATGTTAGATTTAAGTTTGGAGGTATGGGATAAACTTTTTAGTTGCAATAAATAAACTCCAGAGACTAAAAATTTATGCTTATTAAGGTTGGCACTAACTAATCTAAGTGGATTGGAACATCTTGGTTGTAGGAGTTGAGGAACCAATCTGATTAGATGGAAACATCTAAAGAGTCTATTCATAAAATCACAGAGCTCAGGTGTTAGAAAAAGAAAACATGGTAGTTTCGCCATATCCTCGTGATGGAAACATCGAAAGAATCCTGATCACTTCTTTTATTTTTGTGTTTACCATTGCTAGGGTGAAATAGAGTGACTGAGGTACCCAAAAAAAAAAAAAAAAAAAAAAATTAGACCAGACCATCATACCAACCGGAATAAATTCAATAAAGTCGACCACTGGAGCCCTTGTATATACCAGTTGTGTTGACCTAGAGTTAGGATTATCGACCACTGGTCCCCTTGTATATGCCAGTTGGGTTGATATTAGTCCAGACCGGTATCTCAGTCCATTAGGATAGGTTCACCTTAGTCAACATCATCCATGTTTTCTCTACATCCATCTTCTTAATCTATCCATGTGATTGGTTGACTCCAGTTTATGATGTCCAGAAACTATCTGAGTAGAGCTCTGTCACTTTATATGAATTTTAGTATGCTTGAGTGCAAACTCGTGTACAACAATTGGAATTTCGCATCAGGGTACTTCCTCCTGTAGTCAATAAGTATGCCAACCAAGGAGATTCTTTAGTGCTTTCCAAGGTTCTGTGTAGATATCTAGGGTCCGGAGTAATGGTTTTGTGGGTACACCTCTGGTAAACCCTCCCGAGATTAACTCAGTCACTGGGGCCACCTAGTGAGTTAGAATTTTATTTTATTAGTTTTGCTCGAGGACTAGCAAATAATAAGTTTGGGGGTATTTGATAGACGCATTTATGGGTCTAATTTGTCCTCAATGTTTCGTATTGTTAGTACACGTTTTTGTCCTTATTATGGTATTTTGTGTGTTTGTAGGTATTTTTTAGAAATAAAGATTGTTGGAAAATTCGGCTCGAAAAGTTGCTCGGAACACCCCCGGAGGACATGTGCTATGCGGACTCTCATTTCGGTTAAGGGGCACCCCAATTGCTAAGGGGCAACCCAGCGCTATTCACACCCCTGGTCTGGTTAGGGGGCCACCCTTCTTCATCATTTGAATTTCATTTTGGCGGGAAAGTTTCATTTAAAGAACTCGGCTACAGCATGATTTTTTGGGAATGATTTGGACGAGATTTTCTGTGATATTCTCGTTGTTTTGGTTTTTAATTATCCTGTTACGCTAAAACAGGGGAGGTAATTGATTCATGCACGAGAATAAGGGAAGATTTCATGTAATCTCGACTAAACAGGGCAAGCACATTCTCGGGAAACTTCTGAGATATTTTGAGAAGGTCTGTGTGTGTTTTCAACATGCTAAAACTCTTATGGAGTGTGTATGATTCTTTTGGGAGTGTACAGAGTACGTGAAGAAGCGTGTAGGAGCTGCAAAAGGAAATTATTCCCGTGAAAGAAAAAAAAAGAGAATAAACGGAGTTAATGAAGATTTACAAGGATTTTTTCGACCTGTTGGATTATAAATAGGTGTTGGGAGGTCAGAGAATGGGGACGGAGAGTTTGGGAGAGTTTGGAGCAACCACAAAGCAATAAAAATCGAGTTGGAGAATTCTGCTGCTGCTGCTGCCATTGAAGAACACGAAGAACATTCAACGCACGGAAGACCGTCGTTTTCGCTACAGTGCTTACGACTCACATACGAGGGTCGTAATACGGAAGGCAGACTTAAAAGCAACAATAACAGTTCTTTGTAACAGTGTTTGCAACACTTATAATCGTTGCAAACACCCGATTTTATCATTTTCTCCATTTCATCATTTATAAACACATTTTTGAGCAATGAAAAAATCCTTTGAGAGTGTTTTCACCATGCGGAGCTAGAACCCATCACTGGGACGATGGAGGAAGCTGTTTTGCACCCATGTGGTAATTATATTTAATTCCTTTATGACTATTTGCACTATTATAATTGATTTTTGATTTATCTTGATTATTTGTGAATTCGTTAGATGTCGCATGCTTAGTCTTAGGTACTTTAGATGCGTCATGCTTGTGAATTACATATAATTATTTATAAAATCTACCTTGGCAAAGAATTAGAGTCGATGTTTGTTATTTTATGAGCTTTAATTGTCCGGAATTAATAGATGAACCGCATGAATGTGAGAATCGGTGAAATCCCGAGTCCCAGTAACTCTCTTCGTCTTGTGACATAAATTGTATATATTCTCTATTTTTATTATTTTTCTTTATTAAACCCTAAAATCAATTTCAACAAGTTCGAGTGAACGACAACTCTACTTACCACTATCTAAAATTCGATCATTAACCTTCATCAAATTTCATCTTCGGATGACACATCTATGACGAAAGATGATTCAACTCTCCCATCTTCTGTCATCATCACTTCTTCATCCGAATCTCTCCCTTTTACTAAAGAAAATCTGGAAAGGATGGATATTGATTTCAAGGTTTTATCAGATATTCTGGATGATGTCAAGAAAGCTTCCATTGATCCTATCAAATCTGGTGTCTGCGAAATTTTGAGTAAATATTTTGGCTCTGACAGAATGGTTTCGCAAACATCCTTAGAAAAGGAAGTTGAAACTTTGAAGAATAACCTTCAAGCCATGACCTTGAAATGTGATACTCTTCATCTTGAAAAATCAAAAGCTTCAGAATGTTTCGCTGGATCGTGACAATCTTCGCAAGAAGAATGAGGAATTAAAAGGTATAACTTTTTTTTTATTTTATTTTGAAATCCCTTGTTCGCCCTTTAAGCTTTAAACCAGAAACGAAAAAATGGAGATATATCAGTTTGAATCCGTCGCTGAAGAAGCCCGAATGGATAGAGATGCTTGGATGGATCAATATAACCAATTAGATAATCTTCATACATACTCTGTTGATCAAGTAGATAATCTTACCAAGGAGAATGCTCAATTAGTTCAGAAGCAAAACTTATTAAGTAGTGAATTATATCACCTCTCTTACTCTTTGACTAAATCTAATCTGGAGTTGGAAACTTTATCAGATGAGAATGAAACCCTATCTCAAGAGAAGCGAATTCTTTTAAATAAGGTGGCGATCTCTTCGCAACAGCTTAACATTTGTCAAAAAGTATGTAATGAGCAAGAACAATCTCTCTGTTCGTTGAGAAGTAAACTTAAAGAAGTTACTGTTGAGAGGGACAAACTTATTCAAGGTAGAATAACTTTAAGTGTAAAGGCAAGCCAACTCAAGGATCAATATTCCAAGCTAGAAGAATCCTACTCTTCTCTTGTGAAGGAAAACACCATACTCATTTCTAATGAAAAGAATTTGCGATCTCGACTGAAAGGTTTGGTTGGAGATAAGTTTGACAATGCCATGGACCACTTGGATAATAGTTGTTTGGCTTTAACCCAATATCTTATCTCGCAAAAGGAAGGTAGTCATAAAATTTGACTGCCTCAACCATTTTTTCTTTGTTAAGTCTTTTTATGATATCTTCCTTACAAATTTTTCGCCTGAATGATTTTCTTTATTCTTTGTTTTTGCAGAATCTGAGAAAAATCTTCGCTCCTCCCTTTCTACTTTGGAATCTAGCTATGCCAAGATTCACAAAGAGAATGCATTACTTGCCTCTACTCTTGCTCGTTCTCGCGATCGGGCAGAAAGAAGATTTGATTATCTTGCTTACTCCAAAGATATACAAAGTAGGAATCACCAGAAAGCACTCATTCGCCAAGTTCATCTCAGGGCTGAAGTTCTTGTGAATGATATCTTATTGTCCAAATCTCTTGCTCCTATATCCTGTCGAACCTTTGGAAGTAGATGATAATGAAGTTCCTTGTTCTCTTGATAGTGATTATCATTATGAAAGTGGCGAAGATTTCGCAAATGAAGAGGAAGTTCCTCCTAATGATGAAACTGTTGATAATAACCCAAATGAAGAAGAAACCAGAATAAACCAGAATGAAGGAAGGACTGGCGAAGCTGAAAAAGCTGGCGAAAGTGAGAAAGCTGGTGAAGGTGATAAAATTGGTGAAGAATGTCCATTATCTCCTTCTGGCGAAAAAAATTAATGTTGAGGCTTGAACTTCTTTTGTAATTTTACTTCTTTGGATTACTTCATCTTTATAACTTCTTGCAAATAGTGTACTTCAGTCATCTTTGAGATGTATTTACTCTTTTATTATTCTGCTTACGAGGAAGATAATGCTTGTTGTTTAACAATTCCCATACTGCCTCTCATTATCTTTCTTGCGATGAAAGATCTGCATAATTAATAGTTAATTATTTTTTTTTTTTTTTTTGAATCATGTGGTCTTATTTTGCCTTCCTAGTTAAAGGTCTTATTGTGCCACCTCTTGTCATTGTGATAAAATCGCAGGACTTCTTTGCACTTGCATGCACAAACCCCTTGATCTTGCCTTAAACTTTTTTTTTTCTCTTATGATTTTTGTTGCAACAATATGACAGGCCTAAATATTCTTGCGAAAATAAAGCCCATGACATTCCCGTCGTGCGACGAAATCGCAGGACGTCCTTACACTTTCATGTACTGACCCATTGATCTCGTCTTATCTTTTCTCTAGTATTATTGCCTCTGCAGGATATTTTCATGCGACAATATGACAGGCCTAAATATTCTTGCGAACATAAAGTCCCATGACATTGCCGTCTTGAGACACTTATCATCTCCCTTATGGTGGGTGCCGCCCTTAACTTCCCCCTGGTTGCCCCTTCAAGGAGGCGTACCTCTACCATACAAGGTTGGCTCCTCCCATTCGGTCTTAACAACAACCAGTTTTTTTTCGCAGCCTCTTATCCCTTTTTCCTATAGGGCTTATGGTTACGAGACTGCACCCTAAGTGGGGTTTTCTTCGGGCCGAGTGCAGCATACGTCAAGACTTTCCAAGAATGGCCAGGGTAGTTCCAGACGCCCCGGGCACTCTTGGCTCAACCGTGTACCTCGGCGCCTTGATCAGATGCTGCACTCCTTACAAGAGACCCTCAGTCGTCCAACCTAAGTCATTAGCTTAGGTTGAAAATCCAAGGTACCTCTCCTGGATGGGCTTTATTGACCCCAAATCTCCATGACTCAGGTTCCAGGGGCGGTGTAACCTTTTCCCTGAGCCATGCAAAAGGTACCTCCTTTTATGGCGCACTTTAGGTCTTACATTTTCCTCTTGCGAAATTTTGATTTCGCGAACTAGGGTGTACGCCATAGCAGGTTCGCACCTTTCTAGTATGTCATTGATCTTTGATTATCTCTTGTCATTATCTGTGCGAAATTTTCGCATGTTCTTTCTTTGTTTTGTATAATCTCGCAATAATTCTTTCACAAGATTTTCATATATATTCATTTTGCTTCAATCATACATCATTTCGCAGTCTATTCTTTCCCCACAATCTTTTACGGGTAATATCTCTTTAAGTATAACTTGTTCCATGGTCTATCGAGTCTGCGGCCCACATATTTACCCTCAGGGTCCACCAATCTATATGCCCCTGTTCCAACTATATCCTTAATGATATAAGGTCCATCCCATTTTTTTGCAAGCTTTTCTCGCAGCACCAAGTCACCTGGTTGAAATTCGCGTGTTTTAACACGTTTATTATATTCTCGGGCTAATCTTCGCTGGTAATTTTCCATATGCTGTAGAGCTATTTCTCTTTTTTATTCTAATTCATCTAACTTGGTTAAAATAATACCCGCACTAAGATTTTTCTCCCAAGCTTCTCTCTTTGTTGTTGGAATAATAACTTCTGTTGGTATCATGACCTCAACTCCATATGTTAAACGAAAGGTGACATTCCCGTAGCTTCTCGCTTTGGTTGTGTTGTATGCCCATACTGCATTATGCACCTGTTCGCACCATGCTCTATTATGCCCTTCTAATTTATTCTTCAATATATCTGCGATTGTCTTATTTGTTGCTTCTGCCTGTCCGTTAGCCTGAGGGTATAAAGGAGCTGACTTCCCATATTTTATCTTAAATGCATTAAGTAACAGTTCTATATTCTGTCCTTCAAACTGTTTCCCATTATCAGATACCAACAATGGGGATTCCAAATCTGCATATGATATTCTCAAATATGAATGTAAAAACGTCTTTGTCGCGAATGTGTTGTACTGCCTTTACTTATGCCCATTTTGTGAAATAGTCTGTAGCGACAATCAGATATCTTCTTTGTCCAGACCCCGGTAAAAACGGTCCCACAATATCTAAACCCCATTTTCCAAAAGGCCATACACTTGTTGAAGATGTTAATGGTGCTCCAGGTACATGTATTTTCTTTATGTGCCTTTGGCAATCTTCGCAACGTCTTGATATTTGTTTCGCATCTTCATGCATATATGGCCAGTAATAACCTTGTATTTTCGCTTTGTATGCCAAAGATCTTCCACCGCTGTGATTGCCAGCATCCCCACTATGTAACATCTTTAACACTTCTTCTCTTTCTTTTCGTGTCAAACATCTGAGTGAAGGTCCGTTAAAGGATCTCCGGTACAATATCCCATCTCTTAGTTCATAATTTTTCGCACGGCTTTTTAATTTGTGCGCCTCCAATTTATTCCTTGTTGTTTCTCGTCTCATCAGATATGCATGAAGTTCTGCTCTCTAATCTTCGATATTGGGTGTTTGTTCTCCATCTTCTATGATCATTACATCTACCTCTTCTTCTTCTTCTTCTTCTTCTTCTTCTTCTTCTTCTTCTTCTTCTTCTTCTTCTTTATTGATTGATGGTGATAAAAGTTTCTGTATCTTTATGCATCTCGCAGTTGGGTCTGTCATCATACTTGAGATAAAAGCAAAAGCATCTCATGAGTCTCGTTATCTTTTCTTGATGTGTCTCCATTTTATTTTTTGGATTCTCGCTGACAATTCTTCAACAAGTTTCTTGTATTTCTTCATGGATGATTCATTTGTAGTGTATTCTCCTTTTATTTGACGAATGACTAGCTGTGAATCACTGGTGATTCTCACATTTTCCAACTTCATTTCTATTGCGAACTTCAAGGTATATTTCACAGCTTCATATTATGTTTCATTATTGGTGGATGTAAACTCCAATCTGAAGGAAAAGCCATTTTGTTGCCCTCTGGCGAAATCAAAACAATTCCAACTCCGTTACCTTCCCAATTTGATGATCCATCCACCAATATTTCCCATCTATTTGGCTCTGTTAATAGATCTCTCGGATTTCCATGTTCTTCTTCTACATCCATCATTTCTTCCACAACTTCATCATCTTCTAAAGGAAATTCTGCTAAGAAGTCCGCAACAACTTGCGATTTGGGTGAAGATAATATTTCATATTTGATTTTGAAATGTCCAATTTGTGCATTCCATATCTCAACTCTGCCTGATCTTTTTGAATTCTTCATTACCGACTCGATTGGTATTTTTATCAGTACCCTTATTTCATGTGCATGAAAATATATGCGAAGTTTAAATGCTGCATAAACTAATGCCAAAATTAGTTTTTCAATTTTTGAATAATTTTTCTCTGCGGCATTGAAGGTTTTGCTGATGTAATAAATTGTTTTTTCAACTCATGCGTCTACTCGTAATAACACAACACTTAATGCATGCGAAGTTGTCTCAAGATAGATTAATAATTCTTCTCCTGGTTCTGCTTTTTGCGAAATAGATATATTCGTCAGATGTTCTTTTATTCCTTGAAAAGCTTTCTCGTATTTGTCTGTCCATCTAAACTTCTTCCCCTTTTTGAGTATGTTGAAAAAATGTTTACATTTGTCTGATGATCGCGAAATGAACCTTCCCAGCGAAGCTAAGAGCCCATTTAACTTCGTACATCTTTTACCGTCTGGTGTTGGCATGTCACGAACTGCTTGCACTTTCTCTGGATCAACTTGTATTCCTTCTTTTGATACGATGTAGCCTAAAAATTTTCCTGACGTAACCCCAAAGATACACTTTTCTGGATTTACTTTGATGTTAAAATATCTCATTTGTTAAAAAATTTCCCTCAGATCTTGGACATGATCTTTTGCTTCTTTACTTTTTATTAACATATCATCCACATACACTTCTAATGTTTTGTGTATCCATTTCGCAAACACCTTCTCTACCATCCTTTGGTATATTGCTCCAGCATTTCGCAAACCAAATGGCATTTTTGTATAACAATATAACCATCTTGGAGCGAAAAAAGCAGTATGCTCCTGATCTTCTTCAGCGAGAGGGATTTGATTGTATCCTTTATATCTGTCTAGAGAAGATATTCTATCATTTTCTATTGCTGATTCGACCATTTGTGGAATATCTGGTAACGGAAAATTGTCTTTCGGACATGCTTTATTTAGATTAGTAAAATCTATACAAATTCTTATCCCCTTTTTATTCTTTGGTACCACAACCATGTTTGCTATTGTCACATGCCCATTTAATCGCCTAAAATTTTCATGGGACATGACCGGCAATGATTGTGGTTCAGTGAATCAACTTCACCCAAAATCATTCAGCCTTGCATACTTGCATCAAAGTACGCATCTGCCTTCACTCATAAGGCTTTACACAACGAAAGTCTTTTCTTCTTTCTCTCTAACTCTTCATGCCCCCATAAGCATAAGAGGTTCTGCCATGTACTTAACCAATTCTCACACAACATCAGCAACATAATGAACACAAAGATATACTGCAACAAACCCATTTTATTGCACTAAAGGAAGATTACAAAACTCGTCCATCACATGGACCAAAAACAGGTCATTCACCCTCTTGGTGAATGCCTAACTCTCTCAAACTTGAGACTAACTCTCCTATGTAAGCCTACTGATTTTTCCCACTTCTTAGGACTATTTATACAACAAACTCACTATCCAAAACCGTGCACAACACTTGCACACGCATGGAACAGCCATGTGTCCCATCAGGTAGTTTCTATAACCGCCAATCTGCTTTTCAACTGCCACCTTTTGTGTTGTCATGCAGATTGAAGCCACACTTGTCTTGAATGGTTAGGGACACTCTACTAAGGCTATGAACTCATTTCATAACCCTTCTAACTTGTCTCGCACCTTTGGCACACTTGTGAAGCCAATAAGCAACTTATAACCGTCACTTGAGCCGTATTGCACACTTGCTGTGCCATACTGGATCATGTCTTGCGCCAACGTTCAGCCCTCTTGGCCCTGCATGCTTATCCTTCTAAACTCATGCACGGACATTCCTTAAGCTTCAAAAATCGATGCCAGCTCCTTAAGCTCACTCTAGTTACTTATGCGTCATATATGCTTCACTTCGCCAATTAGCTTGACAATAGTAATGCAACTCTTGCATTACCAATCTTGTTTGCATTATTCAAGATTTGGCCAACCTTGAATATATGCCATAGACCAACTCTTAGTCTATTCTTTACTCTTGCATCCTCCTTGAGCTTGGGCCAACTCAATTCCATGGATGCATCGATGCCAACATCGCATGTTGCATCTGTCACTTTGGCCATATCTTGCCAAACCTTCAATGAATCCTTATTGTGTCGGCCAATAAGCTTCATTACTTAGCCAATGTGTTTTACAGTGTAGCGCCACTCTTGCGCTTCACTGGCCCTGCAGGGTGCCACTATCTTAGTGCTTGACGGTCTCTACAGCATACCGCTATTATGGCTTGCGTTGCGCTATTATAGCTTACGTTGCGCTATTATGGCTTCGCATTGCACCATTACGGCAGAACTCTTACTTGACCTGCAACTCTGTAACGCGTGATCATTGTGCGTCACTTGCAGTACCGTCACAGACCTCCCCCACCTAATCCGTTCAACGCCCTCGTTGAACGCAACAAAGTATACTCGTTATACTTGTTCTCAGGCCTTGTACACTTCTGAGCCCTTCTCAGAAATCAGCAAACTTTTCTTGGCCTTTAACCTTGCCAAAACTTCTCTGCCTAGTACTTTATGCCATCACTTAGCTTTACTGCCTTGCCATTGATCCTACTGATCTTGAACTTTTGTTGTTGCGTCGCGACCGCTTCCAACTCCATCTCAAATCATATATCAACACCCAAATGCAACTTGGAAATTCTTCTTTCCAATTCCCTGAATTGTGCTTGAACTTCGCATGAATCATTTGTGCCTAAGTGTACACAAGTAATGATTCCTCACAACTGATCACACCGATCATTGCCATAGTCTTATGCCTTCACTTTCCGACTTTAGTTGCACCATGCAACATAACAGGACTTATACAAGACTTGGCCTCATTCTTCAATCATATGCGCCTACGCCAAATCATGCCATGCCTTAAGGTATGCATGCTATGATTCCATACCACTCTGGTATGCGCCACAATCCATAGCCTTTGTTGTCTTCAGCAATGCAACATAACTTACTTTAGATTTGGCCTCCAAATCATGTTGTAAACTTCACCTTCTTGGTCTTGCATCATTTGTATGCCAAAGAACTTGCACCTTGATGTTCTTTGCTTGCATTGTCGCAACATCATGATTGAAATGCATGACTCTGGTATAGTCATGACTTATGATACCCCTGACATCAGACCGTCTTTTTAGACCAGGCATCCTCTTCACGTGCCTTTGAAACCAGCAATTTAAGCATCACTTGCTCTTTCAAACTGCTACGCTTTAATGTAGCAGAAAAACAACATCATGTTCTTCCTAACTATGAGTTACTCTTAACTCATATACTTGATGGACTTACATCTTCATTCTTGCTGCGTTACTCCATGCCTTCGCTGCCAAATGCCTTTGCACTTCCACATAACTCTCAACAACAAACTCGACTATGCCACCAACTCATCTATTTACTCCTTTCACTTTCAGCGTCTTCTATTGCATATTTTGGCTTAATATGCTATGTAGCATCTTCCACGCAAATTAGCTTTACTTTGAACGAAAGAGGCAAGATCTTTCACTTCAAATACCCTCATTCACTACTACCTTACATAGAGAGACTTCATTTCCAACACCAAGGTCCACTCGACCTAGACTGAAAGTATACTCAAACTTGAGCGAATCCTCGCGCCAACTGATTGCAACTTGTAAGACCTAACAAGCCTTGCAATACTGACTTCAACTTCGCTTCTAAGCAACAAAAGAAGCGAGACAGCACCTACTATCCCCAATGTAGCAATTCACCTTGCCACATGCACTCTTCCACCTGATGCTATCATGTTGCTTTAGCTTTCATGAAGATTTCTTCAATAATGGCCACATGCCATCATTATGCATCACCACTAATTTGTCCTTATCTTTCCCGCATCCACAATTTGCCTAACTTGCATTTCTTCACGCATTATGCATTCTGGCCATGCCCAAATCCCATTTGGCGCATGCTACTGTTGCATACATGCTATGCCAATTAGCTCCCAAATCTTGACACAAACTTGTGCACCTTTGCACAAATAGAACGGACTTAACTTGGTGATTCTGAGCATCACCATAGAGCTCAGTAAAGTCATGTCACTCAATGACTTCCGCGGACAACTATCTTGGACAATATTAACAAGGCACAATCCTTGCAAATGAGGCGCCACTGCCTACGTTCCATGAAGAAAGAATGCCGCATTCTTCTTCAAACTTGGAACTCATTTTACTGCCCATGCACAACTGGTTACTCTTGTCTTTCCCCTTCGCCAAAATCAACTTGAGTAGCAACAATTGTTGATTTGCAGTTGACAAGAACATCCGCTTGTGGTTTTGATCAAATGCAGGTCTTTGGACACCCTTGTCCAAGCATACTGATCCCACTCACAAACCAGGTGCAAACACACTCCTTGTGCTCATCTAGCATCAACGAAGAACTCTTTGCAAACGCAAGACCGTGGTGTATCAGTTTTTCCCTAACTCGCGCTTATTTTCTTTAGCCTTTCCATAAGCTTTATGCTAGATAAGAATTGGCCATCCAATTCTTCCTTCATGGCATCACATTGCCACAAACATGCTGGTTCGCAACCAGACTTTGCATTACCACCAAGGTACATGCATTCGAGAGAGATAACTTTAATATTCCATCAACTGGCTACAATGAAAACACCTTCAATCTATCACATAGACATGTTCTTCATCTACTTTGCCACTGCAAAGGCCATCAACTTCTTTGTATTCAGGAATTTCCCCTAAAATTCCCATTACAACTTGTAATGTACTGCCATCGATAACACTACGAAAGAATGCATTCCAAATGCATAATCTTCGCATACTTGTGAGAAACATGGACTTTAACACCTGACTTGCACCATAGAAGTCAGCATACTCCTTAGTTTTGTCATGCAATCACTTGAAAACCCGGTTTTCAATGACTCTTGCACGTTCGCCTAACACTTTGGGATGGAATTTTGACACCTTTGTCATAAACTTTCATGGCCTGCTGCTACATCAAGCTTCAAAGTTCATTCCAATTGATCTTTCCACACAAGACCAACTTCTTCTAGTCTCCATACTAGTGAAACCCAAACAATTCTTCACTGAATTTGACAAACAAATGACATTAACTTGAGTAAAAGAGAGAAAAATCAGCAACTGTGTCCCCTAACACAGCTCTGATACCTGCTGTCACATGCCCATTTAATCGCCTAAAATTTTCATGGGACATGACCGGCAATGATTGTGGTTCAGTGAATCAACTTCACCCAAAATCATTCAGCCTTGCATACTTGCATCAAAGTACGCATCTGCCTTCACTCATAAGGCTTTACACAACGGAAGTCTTTTCTTCTTTCTCTCTAACTCTTCATGCCCCCATAAGCATAAGAGGTTCTGCCATGTACTTAACCAATTCTCACACAACATCAGCAACATAATGAACACAAAGATATACTGCAACAAACCCATTTTATTGCACTAAAGGAAGATTACAAAACTCGTCCATCACATGAACCAAAAACAGGCCATTCACCCTCTTGGTGGATGCCTAACTCTCTCAAACTTGAGACTAACTCTCCTATGTAAGCCTACTAATTTTTCCCACTCCTTAGGACTATTTATACAGCAAACTCACTAGCCAAAACCGTGCACAACACTTGCACACGCATGGAACATCCATGTGTCCCATCTGGTAGTTTCTATAACCGCCAATCTGCTTTTCAACTGCCACCTTTTGTGTTGTCATGCAGATTGAAGCCACACTTGTCTTGAACGGTTAGGGACACTCTACTAAGGCTATGAACTCATTTCATAACCCTTCTAACTTGTCTCGCACCTTTGGCACACTTGTGAAGCCAATAAGCAACTTATAACCGTCACTTGAGCCGTATTGCACACTTGCTGTGCCATACTGGATCTCTTGGCCCTGCATGCTTATCCTTATAAACTCATGCACGGACATTCCTTAAGCTTCAAACATCGATGCCAGCTCCTTAAGCTCACTCTAGTTACTTATGCGCCATATATGCTTCACTTCGCCAATTAGCTTGACAATAGTAATGCAACTCTTGCATTACCAATCTTGTTTGCATTATTCAAGCTTTGGACAACCTTGAATATATGCCATAGACCAACTCTTAGTCTATTCATTACTCTTGCATCCTCCTTGAGCTTGGGCCAACTCAATTCCATGGATGCATCGATGCCAACATCGCATGTTGCATATGTCACTTTGGCCATGTCTTGCCAAACCTTCAATGAAGCCTTATTGTGTCGTCCAATAAGCTTCATTACTTAGCCAATGTGCTTTACAGTGTAGCGCCACTCTTGCGCTTCACTGGCCCTGCAGGGTGCCACTATCTTAGTGCTTGACGGTATATACAGAATACCGCTATTATGGCTTGTGTTGCGCTATTATAGCTTACGTTGCGCTATTATGGCTTCGCATTGCACCATTACGGCGGAACTCTTACTTGGCCTGCAACTCTGTAACGCGTGATCATTGTGCGTCACTTGCAGTACCGTCACAGCTATCCACTCTGGATATTTTGCTTGTCTTATGATTCCTGCATCAAGCATCTTCTGCAACTCTTCTTCTATTTGAGGATGATATGTTGTTGCGATTTTTCTTATCCTTTGTTTGAATGGCCTCGCATTTTTGTCAATCTCCAACCTATGACACGCCACAGACGGGTCTATTCCGGGCATTTCATCCATGTTCCACGCGAAAATATCTTTAAATTATCGCAACAGACCAATAGTTCTTTCTTCTTCATCTGCCTCCATCTTAGTCCCAATTTTTAGTATTTTGGGTTCTTCTTCGGTTCCAACACTCACTTCCTTTGTTGGTTCCGCCGCAGTGTAACTGGTCTTAGGTTCTCCCATAGGTGTGGGTTCTTTTATCTCCTTCGCAGGCTCATTCCCTTCTCCCGAAATTTCGCTGGGTATTCCTTTTCCTTCCTCTGCTCTTATCATATAAGCTCTAAATTCTTCTTCTTTCTTTGCCTGCTTCGCCACTTTTCTGCGATTTTTTTGCTTCTTTGCACGTCCTTCATACTATTTCACTTCAATTTGATAACATAATCTCGCTTTATCAGCCTCCCCTCTAATTTCACCAATCCCACTTGGCATAGGAAATTTAATGCATTGATGTAATGTTGATGCTACAGCTTTAATTGCATGTATCCATGGCCTTCCCAACAACATGTTGTACGATGATTCCATATCCACTACGCATAGTGCCACTTGTGTTTCAATCTCTCCTAGCGAAATTCGCACCTCTATTTCTCCTTTTGGTTTTGTTGTAGATTTTCCAAAGCCATGAATATGATAGGTTGAAGGAGACATTTCTTCATCTTTGTATCCCATTCCTCTGTATGCATGGTAAAATATTATATCGGCCGAACTCCCTGTATCAATCAGAGTTCTGTTTACCGCCCATTCTTATATAGTTTTTGTTGATTTCTCTTTTTCTTTCCGTGTGGTTACTGTGATTACCAAAGGAGATGTGTGGTTTAAATTTTCTCTTGGTACCTCTGCTGCTGTGAATGTAATCTTCTGTTTTTCCCAATCTTTCAAGGGTGATACCTTCTCCATCGTTGTGATTTTCTTTCCTTCAAAATCTCGTTTATGTATTCTCCCTCTGATATTTTCATGGAATTCATTAATCATTATTTTTGTAATCAAGCTACACTCCAACTTTCTATTACATTCCTTGATTTTAATTTTCTCTACTTTAACTGATTTATCCATTTGTTTCATCATTTTCTTGATTTGAACAATCTCAATAACAATCTTTAATCTTTAAGCTTCAGTCCCTGTTTCTAGCGTCATTATGTAGTTGCAGGAAATCCTACAATACATCCCTCACAAGAATTCATAATAATCAACCCATCTTTAAGATCAACAATCACACTTTTTATTAATTGAGTTAAAGAATTTTACAAAGTGGAAATGAAATCAAGAATACAACTATTGCTCTAGACTTTCTCTCTCCTCAAAACTTTCCCTCCACTCTAAAAAGATCTCTCTTCTCTTAGGCCTACTCGGCCCTTTATATAGGACATTACATAATGGATGACAGCTAAGTTGTCCTTTATTTTCGGATCTGGCTTGCGACATTCTCGCAAGTATTCAAATGTTAAATCTCGCAACGCTCCTAAATCTCGCTAGGTCCTCACATCTTTCTCGTGTTCAGGCTATCGTCATCCGTTGCGTCATTTTTATTACCAATCTGCGATATCTTCGCAGTGTGCTTTTTAACTCTTTTGCAAAGGTATAGATGTTGCGATATTCTGATCCTACAAACCGCTCACAACTTGTTGGTTCTTGGTATAACTGTTCACAAAGGCCTGACTTATGTATTGGTGTAACTTTTATTAGTAAAACCGATCTTAAGTAATCACCTGTGGTATGATCGGATTTTGTATGTATGACCTTGTAAGGGAAAGGGAACTAAGCCTAGTAAGGGAAAGGGAACCGATCCTAGTAAGGGGTGCAGTACATCAATGGGAACCGATCCTTGTATGGGGTGCAACAAAGTTTATAGCAGAAAATGGAACCGATCCAATGGACATGTGCAACACATACCATATATATGTAAGGAACCGATCCTAGTACCTAGTCAACCGAACTTTTGGGAAGCTAGTGTGACTATGCACAGTACTCACATGGAGGTAGAACCGAAACTTGTTTTGGTAGAACCGTAAACCCATGATTGTGCTTGAATGTTGGTTTGATCAATCACATAGTTCTTGAAAGTCGGATGAACCAATTCTAAACTTTTTTGGAAGTGTGGCAAATCGGTTTCAAGGTTGTAAGTGTGAAAGAGAACTTACAAAGTTAAGATGTCGGCAAACTTTGAACACGTGATGTGAATATTTATTTCTATAATTGTTTAAAGATATTCCCTAACGGCTAAGGGAAGAGAATCCCAGGATCGAAACATAAGTAAGTTAAGAATCTTTTAATTAAGGTTATTAATTTCATTTTGTAGGGAAATTACAGAATTAGTAATGTATATTTACTAATTAGATTTTCCGAGAGATTTCGATCGTTATTTTTGGACAGAGCATTTCTAGGAATTATGAAAAATGAATCTGTGCTTTTATGAATATCTTGAGAATATTTTCGGTTTTGGAAATTCCTTGGTGTCCAAACTTCCTTGTCTATAAATACACGAAGTTTGCCTTTCTAGCAAACTAATCCTTCGTAATAACAGATTTACTCTTTTGTTGTTGTTACTGGTGTAGCCGCCTATTCGGAAAGGAGAGTAACCTAATTAGGAGAAATCTCTTACGACCGCTCAATTTAAAGTCTTCTTTGGGATTGAGAAGCTCTAGCGTGACCCGTTGGTGGGAAACTAAATAATTGCGGTTTATCTTTGTATTCGATTGACTAACGGTGGTTGAAATCTGATTGCACCTAGTTTGTTTATTCTTGAGAATCTTCTCTTATAATATAAGATTCACTCAAACTAGTTCAGAGTTTCGACAGGGATCTTTAGACTATTGTTAGTTCTAAAGACGATCTTGTGATAATCCATTGTTAACAGACTCCGTTCCGTGCGTGATTGATCAAAAGAGATTCAAGTGATTGTGTGCAGGTTTTTATTGAAGATTTGAAAACAAAGAAGATATTGAAGATTTTACTTGGGTTTTATAATCTTTGGTGTGCACAATACTTGTTTGGGAAAAAGAGGATCCAATTAATAATCGGTTTATCCTTGCGGTAGATTGGATTTATTAATTAAGTAGATCGGCATCAATATGTTTCCTTGTGATTAAAGGTATTGATTGGCTTAATCTTAAACGATTACCTTTGGGTGATTGAACATAAGATAGATCTAAGGACCCGACGAAGTAGTTTATGATAAGATTAACAGAAGAGCCTTTGTCCGACTCATATCACTTGGTTGAATATAGTTGATGCCAAACAGATTTGTTGTTCCTTTACTTTTGGAATACGAACCAAAGGAATTGTTCCAAGTACGTGACTTATTCACAAGTTGGAGGCGTGGGAATACAGACGGAACTAAGTGAATTATAGGGTTAGTTACTTGGTCTCAACTATACGAAGTTAAGTGTAATTTGTGTAGCGGCTTAATCCTGAGAGTATTCAATTCTGGACAAGGTCCCGGGATTTTTCTGCATTTGCGATTTCCTCGTTAACAAAATCTTGTTGTGTCATTTACTTTTATTTTCCGCATTATAATTGTTTTATTATAATTAAAGTAAATTACACAAACGTTAATTCCTATTTACTTGATAAGCAATCCTATTGTGTTTGGTTAAGTCCGAACCTTTGTATCAAGTAAACATACTTCGTTGTTGTATTGTCTCGATCTCTTATCCATAGACGATCACAAGAAGTGTGAGCCGATTAGTTGCATTGTCTCGACTCAGTCCATAGACAATCACTTTCGGAGAAAGGACTTATAGGTAGGAAAAGTTTTAGCTTGAGGTATATTTGGGTACCCTCGCCTTTTCAGATTGGTTGATAAATCATCCATTAGAGACCTCTCTGGAAGAAGATCTTTGCTTCAATTGATTTAGGATTGATAGTTAGCTAATGAACCAAATGAACCTGTGATAAGTTGTACTGTAAGAAGACAGCTTATACTAGGGGTGAGTTAGGGAGATTAACTGATAAATCATTCATTGTAATCTTTCCTGGAAAGGAACAAGAACATAACTAGAATAAGGATTATCTTAGCATAGAATTAGGAGGTGAATTCAATTTGTGTATCTTTGCTTTACAATCTATATTACTAATTGATCATTGCTAAAAGGTTGTCGTATCGACACCCAAAACAATATTGTGTTACTCGCATTTGAATCAGTTTATTGAGACTTTGGAATCCATTCTACACCCACCTTGTCTCTGTGGGATCGACCTGTATTTGCCATATCTTCAATAGACGATGTGCACTTGCAGTTAGACATAGTCGTAGGCTTGTTTAAAGACCTACCATAAAATACCAAAGTAAATGGCACAACAAGATTTTGTAAATGTCACTCCTTTGTCTAGTTAGATCAATCTATCCAATGACTACCGAATTAATCAATTTTAGATTCGCAATCAATCAATATAGATCTCAAAGAGAAACTATAAAGTGATGCCGATCTCACGCAACTAATCAATCGGATATATCAAGGATAAACCGATTCTAGTTGGATCCCAGCCGATCAAGGTTTGTGTACTAAATCCACAAGGTACGAAAACTAATAAGAATTCTTCTTCGTCTTCAAATCTTCTATTGCCTTCAAAAAAATAAACAACAACACTTGAATCCTCTTGTGATCAATCACACACGGAATGGAGTCTGCTAACAATGGATTATCACAAGATTTCTTTAGATCTAACAACAGTTCTAAAGATCCCGTCGATACTTTGATATAGTCTGAGTGAATCTTATATCAGAAGAGAAGATTTTCAAGAATAAACAAACTAGGTGCAATCAAAGTTTGAACAACCATTAGTCAATCAAATCAATAATCGAAAACTAATAACACTGCAATTATCTAGTTTCCCACCAACGATACTCGTAGAGCTTCTTGATCCCACAAAAGTCTTTAAACGAGCGGTCGTAAGAGATTTCACATAATTAGGATACTTTTCTCTCCGAATAGACGGCTCCACCAGAAACAACAAGAAATCAAGTTTGTCTGGCTCTTAGGATAGTTTGCTAGAAATGCAAACTTAGGTATTTATATACCCCTACCCTGACTTGCTCGAGACTAAAGGGATTTGGTGTTTGGTTATTGGATGATATATCATAAGGCATATTCTTCGGGTGTAAGTAGTACCGGGTGGTGCACATCAAAAGGGGTCATTAATAGCCACCCGAGATAAACATCAAGATAGATAGATTAGTATAACAATGTAGTATGGTTGTATATTCACCCTTTTCCTATAAATACACACATATGTATTGAGATAGAGAGAGGGTTTTAAGTGAGTGAGTAAGGATAGAGACTAAGTATTGTGTGATATCATCCTTGTAATCCTTGAAAAGTAATAATACACATCCTTTCACCCCCGTGGACGTAGGTAATCATACTGAACCATGTATATCTTGTGTTCTTGTGCATCTCTTTACTTACTTACTTGCTTACTTACTTACTTAATTTGCAATTACTTTATCTTTAATGTTAGATGCAGGATGTATTACTTTTTACAACTACACCGGTATTATTCGATAAAGACACAACAGGATCAAGACACGCCAGTAATATATGTTAACGCTGAGATCCAATGGGCAATAAAAATGGGCTAGAAGCATGGTCGACATTTTTTAAGTAGGGTGAGATGGACGACCGCCATAGGCTCAAAAAAAAATGAAGGAGCTAGCCAAATAAAAACATCTCTTTGATATATATAAACATATATGCATGCAATTTGTCTTAGTTCACCTTTCTATAATTGTAAAAAATTGAATTGTTAATATGAAAAAGTAATATTATTATTTTATTTTATTTTATTTAGGTTTGTGGTAGTACTACCAGTATTGGTCTTAGGTTTTTCGTATTACTAATACCAAAAATTTTGTGTGGGTAACTTAAGAAAAATCTTAAACAATATAAGTCTTATAAGATTCCACGTTTCTCATATGTGATTAGTGTGATACTTTAATATATTTCAAAATATAAAACATATGTGATTCACGTTATAGTTATTTCATTTAAAATGAAAAATACTACATATATCTTGTAATAATTGTATTTAAATAATGCTATATTTTTTTAGGTTTTCGTTTGTTGAGTTTCTTACTTGGAATCACGATTCAATTTTTGTTGTAATAAATATACTAGAAATTCTAATAAAACTTTGCTATTAATTGTTATTTCCATATTTGTCTAATTCATACGCATATAAAACAAAAAGATGCTTAAAAAAATAGACAAAAAGACAAAAAGAGTTCAATTTTTTTTTGTGTGCCTTAGGTCTCGTGCATGTTAAGGACGACTCTGACTAGAAGAATCCAACTTTAGGGAGATTGCAAGAATGTAGTCTATGGTGTCAGTTGTCGGAACAAATACAGTCAACAAGATTTGTCAAATCCTTTTGTTATAGGATCCTGAATTATTATAAAATTTTAATTATTGGATGTGTTCTTACACTCCAAGAGAGGTTGATAATGCTAGGAAAAACATTCAGCTAATGAAGTTCTTGCATACATTCAGACATGGTTGTTTCTTAATTTTAGTAATGAAGTTCTTTAAAAGAAAAAAAGAAGATACGATCTTAATTCAAATGAGACTGTCACTACAGATATATTGGAAAATGGGTAGCAGAGGATGAAATATAGAGAACAAAAGAATGTTGTATCACCGACTTCAAGGCTTTGCGATTCTTTTCAAAAAATATTTCGACCATTCCCAAATAATTGGCGAGTACAAATGGGTATATGAAAGGGGATTTTGATAAAGTACACCCCGTGGGATTAGTATTTCCTAAACTACGCCCGTTTTTTTCTTTCAAAATCGCTAAAATACACCCACTTTCACTTTCCCATCCTATTTTTTCAATAAAACGGTTAACTGTCGTTACGACTATAAATTGGGTCAACCTGATTGAGTTGACTAGGACATGAAATATCTAAAATACCCCTGACTGTTTCAAATAGGTCGAAAACCTCTTGGATAAGTGAACGACTGATGCTTCTTTAAGAGGCTCACCAGAAATTCTCAAACCTAGATGTAACAAAATTAAGGAATTCACAAATGGTTATGTTCCTCATTTTTCTATTGTCAACAAGCTCATCATCTAATCGTACAATTGCAAAAAGAGTTAAGGTTTTCATACACCAATTTGACAAAATTTGCAAGCAAAGGACTAAGGAGTCATTTCCATTTGAATCCGTATGTGACTGCTGCATTACCTACAACATTATTGAAAATGTAGGGACCTCCAGCATCAGTAGCCTTCCTTTTATCACCGTCATCGCAACAGCTGCAATAACTCATGGCACAACTGTTCCTTCATGAACAATTTTAGTATATAGTACCTTGGTTTCACAATTATGAGCCCCAACAAGTCAATTCACTCAATTAAAGTTGATGATCCCCAACTTTACATAGATTATAGGGGAAACGCTAAATTGGTAAAAAAAAAAAAAATACTAAATCTCTTCGTGAACATCAATTTAATTTAAGATGACATTCTAGTAAGTACTAAATATGGTAACTGAAAAAGCGGGGGTCTAACAACCACACCCAATATTTCGTTTGGGCAATCTGTATAGACAAACTCCAATATAATTCCAAGAGAATCACTTAGACAGTCAGACTCAATCAATGGAAATATATACAACAGTTGTATCTTTGTTAATCAATGTAATCAGCAAATTAAACAGATAAAATCCGTGAGCTTGATTATTATGAGAAACAACTTGAACGGTACCAAAGACCAATGTTCAAGTATTAATCAATTTCTATCAATAACCAAAGGTTGGATTTCTAATTGATGGAACTACACACAACCTATGATATTTCAATTATATAAACATATATAATGCGAAAAAGAAATAACACAAACACCAGAAATTTTGTTAACGAGAAAACCGCAAATGCAGAAAAACCCCGAGACCTAGTCCAGATTTGAACACCACATTGTATTAAGACGCTACAGACACTAGCCTACTGCAAGTTAACTTCGGACTGGAATGTAGTTGAGCCCTAACCAATCTCACACTGATCAAGGTACAGTCGCGTTCCTTACGCCTCTGAATCCCAGCATGACTCTACGCACTTGATTCCCTTAGCTGATCTCACCCACAACTAAGAGTTGCTACGACCCAAAGTCGACGACTTGATAAACAAATCTGTCTCACACAGAAAAGTCTATTAAATAGATAAATATGTCTCCCACAGAAATACCTATGAGTTTTGTTATGTCTTTTGATAAATCAAGGTGAACATGAACCAATTGATACACCAGACTTATATTCCCGAATAAAATCCTAGTAATATAAATCACCTCACAATAATCTTAATCGTATGGTAGCGAAACAAGATATTGTGGAATCACAAATGATGAGACGAAGATGTTTGTGACTACTTTTTATCTTACCTATCAGAGATTAAATCTCGAGCAAATCTTAGAGAAGACAATACTCAATATGATAGAACAAGGCAAGATCAGAACATGCAACTACATAGAAAATAGTTTGGTCGGGATTCATAATCCCAATGAATTATTTAAGTCGTTAACCTATAATGGTTTTAGGAAAAACCTAGGTTAAAGGAGAATCGAGTCTAGTCGCAACTAGTATCACACAGGAGGTGTGGGGACTAGGTTTCACAGTTGTTAGAGTTCTCCCTTATATAGTCTTAAAATCAGGGTTTGCAATCAATGTTACCTTGGTAACAAAGCATTCAATATTCACTGTTAGATGAAAACCTGATTAGACTCAAGCTAATATCTTTCAACCGTTAGATCGAACTTAGCTTGTTACACACAAATGAAAAGTGACTTCATTTAGATACGAGTAACCGTACCTAAACTTGTACACCTTGTTGGCTCAACAATAGTTAACCGAAGTTAGCCATGTGAACACTTTCATATCAACCTTTTTCATCTTAGCACAACAAATAAAACTAGTTATAGAGTGGTTCAATTGTTTATGTTCTCATAGAAGTATACAATACACAATTAAAGCAAAATCGATTTTGATTCACTCGAGTCAATTCATGAACATTATAGCCAGGGTTTGCAAAAGATTGCATTCCTTATTTTATGAACAAACCGATTTTAGAACATAACCCACTCAAGTATGCAAACAAGTACGCATACTTAAGTAGCTAGACTTGGTTTGGGTTCACCAGTATGCGAACGGGTATGCATACTTTCGTGCACCACCAAACTCAGTTGAATTCCCGGACTTGAACTTACGCCGGTACGCATACGGGTATGCATACTAAGTTCCCGGACTTCAACTAACAAACCACTACGCATAGGGGTATGCAAACTATGGTTCCCGGACTTGGAATAACTTGCAACAGTTAGCATACAAGTACGCATACTGTGTTATATCCAATTAATGGTTAATTGTTCTAAACTCCCATTTCAATCATTAAAACATTCTTAAAAGACGGCAATAGCTGTCTCACACAGACTATTAGCTTCAAAGCAATTTTCTAGTGCTCAAATGATTTCCGAGTCTACACCAAATGACTGTCTCAAACAAATCATATAAGATGTTACCAGGCGATTTTCACATGATCATCTTTTGACTTTCGTCAAGAATATAAGATGAACTTGGTTAAAGCGAAAACTTACCAACACATATTTCGAGAAATATGTAAGCGAGTTAAACTCAGTTCGAAATATCAAATGTGTATAATCGAAGTCTATATAGCTATACGACTTTTGTCTCAAATAGGAGATAAAGTAGAAATAAACTTTTGAGTAATAGATGAGTTTAAGTCTCCACATACCTTTTGTTGATGAAATTCCACAAGCTCCCCTTATTAGTTCTTCGTCTTCAATCGATGAACACCTTGAAGTCTAAAGATCAGCTCAACTACACATTCTATCCTAATCCGAGACCTAGCTATAAGTAGACTAGAAATCAAGACTTATGGTTTTGACAACTAAACTTGACAAACAAGCTTGAGATAGAAAAGCTTGCGAGTTCGACCGAGCAGTGCTCTAACAATCTCCCCTTTGTCAATTTTAGTGACAAAACTATCAATGCATATGGATTACAAAATGAATAAACTTTGGAGCTTCTCATCCAAATGCTTGATTTCCTTGGTTCTTCCACATTACTCGGAATCTTCGTCACTTCCAAGTACTCCAGTGATTCTGAATGTGTTCAACTCAGCATCATAGTTGTTGAATATCCGTAGCCATAACAATGAGAAAACAGTAGCTCTCAATCATTGTTATACAATGTCATAGTATTATTACACATCATCAAAGTCCAACTGCATCACAACTTTGACAACAATACTATGGTGATATGTATCACTCCCCCTTAGTCAATACGTCATCTCACAATGAAAACCACTCCCTCTTACATAATGGTCCGTAAATCATATGTATTTGTAGTGTAAACTACACAATAATTGTCCCCCTTTTTGTCAATATAAATTGGAAAAGGTACGAAAACTAGTGGGATCATAATGAAATTCTCATAGAGATACTTCAAGACTAAAAGAGAACATATCAACTTTGTTTCGATGATTTCACATAGTCAAAACTTAGTGTATTCATCAAGGAGTTTATAAAGATACAAGATAACTCCTATAATATTCCACAGCCGCACTCCCCACAATTATTTGGCAATTAAGCATGAGTTCAATTAAGAACTCCCCCCCATAAAATGTCATTCCCGAAAGAATAACAAGAGTGACCTTATTTTTACAAGAAAAGAAGGATTTCTTTGGACATTAACAAATTACATGAAAAATGAATTTGTATCCAGAAAACTCAATTAAATTAACCACAAGAGTACCCGTGATCAATTTAATCGGAAATGCTCAACATAAGAGAACTTACGGAGACGCACATTACTTACACATAGAAGTGGATCAGGGAAAGATCAATACTGCGGAATATTCAAAGATTCATTCTATTTTCATCAATATTTGCATAATGATACCATAGACTTAATCTTTGTTATCAAAAGTTCATTCTAGTTTCCATCAATATTTGCATAATGATATATAATAGACTTAAATTTTGACATATATGGGACAATCATAGTTCACGGACGAAAACACACATATCCCATAAAATTATTTTTGCAATATATAAAACCAATAAAGATTAATACTGCAAAATCATCTTCCAAATAAACTTTAGAATTTAAATAAATAAATCTAAAAACATTGCAAGATGAAAATCGTTGGAAATAACTATGTGTACTCACAATAATTGCTACTCCAAACCCTAGTTATCCTTCTTAAAACACAAGAATAAATTCTCATAAGAAGTTTCCTAGATAATAACAAAAATCAAGTTTCTTTGATAACATCATACCTTTGAAAGGGTCCATCATAGAAGGTATCATTGATATCCTTGATTCTTTTGACCGTAGAGACTCCATGTTCATGAGTTAGAACATTAACTTTCCGATCAACAATATGGGGGCAAGATGCCTAGCTTTGACACACTCCACGATGAGTTTCTTATGATTCCGAATCAAGACCTTTTGATTTTCAAGGATTTTGATCTGACCATCAAGAAGTTGATTAATTTGCAATTTAAGATTTAAAAATTCCACCCTTGAGTCATTCTGAAAAAGAAATAAATCCTTGACAGATTCACCAATCCATGAGTTGTACTCTTTCCTTGCCATCATCTTTTTCAAGACAAGGTCTTGAACTGAATCACATTCTTTAAGGTCTTCTTCTATCTCAAGATTCACAACTTCCTGAGGTCTTGAAGAGTTCTCCATATTTTTCTTTTATTAGGGATGGACAAATAATATATATATATATATATATATATATATATATGTTTACGAACAAGAGAACGCCCTTGTTATGAAAACCCTAAAAACTCACAAGAAAGACACGGACGTTCGTGGACCTATTAAAGGATCAGAAAGGGTACAAGGAAAAGGAAAACCTTTCTACTGTTTTCAGATATCTCTTAACTTCATAGCTCAATAATCAAAAGAATTAATCAGAGCATAAAGAAAAGATACATTAGTTACCAGGAGTCCAGAAATGACTCAACCTTCACAAAAGAAGAAAACATTTAAATCAAACACAAGACAAATGGTAACATACAGTAGACTTGAGCATCTCACAAAAATCACCCTTGCAACTGTCAAGTTAGATAAGGATGCAGTTACCTAAATTTAGGTAGCAGTGTGAGATGTAATCCCACCATGAATATTGAGAGATGAATTGTAAATACCATCTGAGAGTTTGATCCTTGTATTCCTTGCCTTCCTTCAGTTATTTATTTTTCCAAAAGAATTAGACATAACCTTTTTAGCAAATCCGTCAGAGAGATTTTTCTGTGGATTAAGTCTAGAACCTCTAGAGATTGGTTCCAGAGGATCATAATTGTGAGATCCCCACCTCCCAAACTTAGACCTATCAGTCTTATTCTCATAAATATTAGGAATGTGTATATTTTTGGCGGAAGAATTTGCACCATAAGAAGGAACACGATTCCGATAGAGATTTCGAGATGAGTGACCATTGAAATCATTTTTATGAGAGTTCTGGTTTTCTGCAGGAATGAAATCCATTGTGGATGTCGTCAGGCAATTTACTCTGTCAACAGTAAAAAGAAGTAGATTTTGAAGATCAAAAATCTGTTTCTTTCTAGCAAAATAATGTAGAACATGGTGATTCTTTTTCCCACATAAGGAACAGGTTCGTGGAAGAAAAACATCAGAAGGAACCTATTTTAAGTTCATATCCCTATTAGAAGACTACAAGTTATGTAAACATTTCTTAGCAGGAACTTCCTTTTGAGTACTTTTCTTCATGTATTGTAATTCCACCTGAGAATTAGAGATTGGCACAAAAGATTTTCTCATTAAAACAGAGTTTTCCTTTTACAAGGATTTGCACTGTTCCTGGGCTAGAAAAAGGGATGCATCCATTTTCTCTTTTTCAACACGAAATTTGTTCAGATCTGATGAATGATGAGTCTCGATCAAACATTTTTTATCTAATTGAATCTTCTTTAACAATATCCTCAAGAACACCAATCTTTTCATGTTGTAAAGTAGTTTCTTGAACAAGTTTTTCGATATTGTTAAAGAAGGACTCAATGATACTATAGAGTTCCCGTTCTCGATCAAGAGACTTTTCAAGTTCATCAATGAGTTGAGCATGATTTTCTTAAAGAGACTTTATTTTAGAACCTTGAAAATAAATAATCTCAACTGATTTTTTTAAGGTTCTGGTGAGTTCCATTTCAGCTTCTGACATAGTGTCAACTGTCTCATTGGAGGGAATGTTATCAGAATCTGATAGCAAGAATTTTCTACCTCGTGATTCAGAATAATCAGCTAAGGAGTTATCCTTTAAGGTAAGCCCAAGACATTTGGCATAATCAAAAACTTTGGAAGGCATTTGTGTGCGCAACACTAAGACAATTTTTTATCCAAAGAAAAAAAGATTGTTTACAAACACAGACCTATAAGGTCTTAAACGTGTTTGCCTGCTCTGATACTAATTGAAAAAGCGGGGGTCTAACAACCACGCATAATATTTCGTTTAGGAAATCTGTATGGACAAACTCCAATATAATTCCAAGAGAATCAACTAGACAGTCAGACTCAATCAATGGAAATATATCCATGAGTTGTATCTCTGTTTCTCAATGTAATCATCAAATCAAACAGATAGAATCCGTGAGCCTGATTATTATGAGAAACAACTTGAACGGTATCAAAGACCAATGTTCAAGTGTCAATCAATTTATATCAACAACCAAAGGTTGGATTTTCTAATTGATTGAACTACGCACAACCTGTGATACTTCAATTATATAAACAAACATAATGCGAAAAAAAAATAACACAGACACCAGAAATTTTGTTAACGATAGGAAACCGCAAATATAGAAACACCCGGGACCTAGTCCAGATTTGAACACCATACTATATTAAGCCGCTACATACACTAGCCTACTGCAAGTTAAGTTCGAACTGGAATGTAGTTGAGCCCTAACCAATCTCACACTGATCAAGGTACAGTCGTGTTCCTTACGCCTCTGAATCCCAGCAGGACTTTACGCACTTGATTCCTTTAACTGATCTCACCCACAACTAAGAGTTGCTACGACCCAAAGTCGAAGGACTTGATAAACAAATCTGTCTCACACAGAAAAGTCTATTGAATAGATAAATCTGCCTCCCACGGAAATACCTATGAGTTTTATTCCGTCTTTTGATAAATAAAGGTGAACAGGAACCAATTGATACACCGGACTTATATTCTCGAAGAACAACCTAGTAATATCAATCACCTCACAATAATCTTAATCATATGGTAGCGAAACAAGATATTGTGGAATCACAAACGATGCAACGAATATGTTTGTGACTACTTTTTATCTTGCCTATCAAAGATTAAATCTCGAGCAAATCTTAGAGAAGATAGTACTCAATACAATAGAACAAAGCAAGATCAAAACACACAACTACAAAGAAAATAGTTGGGTCTTTAAGTCTTTAACCTATAATAGTTTTTGGAAAAACCTAGGTTAAAGGAGAATCGAGTCTAGTCGCAACTAGTATCACACAGGAGGTGTGGGGACTAGGTTTCACATTTGCTAGAGTTCTCCCTTATATAATTTTCAAATCATGGTTTGCAATCAATGTTACCTTGGTAACAAAGCATTCAATATTCATCGTTAGATGAAAACCTGATTAGACTCAAGCTAATATCTTTCAACCGTTAGATCGAACTTAGCTTGTTACACACAAATGAAAAGTGACAGCATTTAGATATGAGTAACCGTACCTAAACGTGTACACCTTGTTGGATCAACAATAGTTAACCTAAGTTAGCCATAAGAACACTTTCATATCAACCTTGTTCATCTTAACACAACTAGTTCAAATGAATCAAATGAAACTAGTTATAGAGTTGTTCAATTGTTTATATTCTCATAGAAGTATACAAGACATAATTGAAGCAAAATCGATTTTGATTCACTCGAATCAATTCATGAACATTATAGCCACGGTTTGCAAAAGATTGCATTCCTTATTTTATAAATGTATTAGTTCATGAACAAACCGATTTTAGAACATAACCCACTCAAGTATGCAAACGTGTACGCATACCTAAGTAGCCGGACTTGGTCTGGGTTCGCCAGTATGCAAACGTGTACGCATACTGTCGTACACCACCAAACTCAGTTGAATTCCCGGACTTGAACTTACGCCGGTACGCATACGGGTATGCATACTAAGTTCCAGGACTTCAACTAACAAACCAGTATGTATACGGGTATGCATACTATGGTTCCCGGACTTGGAATAACTTGCAACAGTTAGCATACAAGTCCACATATTTTGCTATATCCAATTAATGTTTAATTGATCTAAACTCCCATTTCAATCATTGAAACATTCTTAGAAGACGACAATAGCTGTCTCACACAAACTATTAGCTTCAAAGCAATTTTCAAGTGATCAAATGATCAATATGAAACATTTCGAGTCTACACCAAATGATTGTCTCAGACAAATCATATAAGATGTTACCAGGCGATTTTCACATGATCATCTTTTGACTTTCGTCAAGAATATAAGATGGACTTGGTTAAAGCGAAAGCTTACCAACACATATTTCGAGAAATATGTAAGCGAGTTAAACTCAGCTCGAAATATCAAATGTGTATAATCGAAGTCTATATAGCTATACGACTTTTGTGTCAAATAGGAGATAGAGTAGAAATAGACTTTTGAGTGATAAATGAGTTCAAGTCTCCACATACCATTTGTTGATGAAGTTCCACAAGCTCTCCTTAGTAGTTCTTCGTCTTCAATCGATGAACGCCGTGAAGTCTAAAGCTCAACTACACATTCTATCCTAATCCGAGACTTAGCTATAAGTAGACTAGAAATCAAGACTTATAGTTTTGACAACTAAACTTGACAAACAAGCTTGAAATAGCAACGGTTGCGAGTTCGACCGAGCAGTGCTCTAACAGTAACACACCCATCGATTGATATGATACACTTCAATTAGTTCAATGAAAACGATGATTACCTCCACAATAGTTCCCAAATTGAAAAAAAAAAAAAAAAAAAAAAATCCTAATCGATCCACATATGTATTTGAATTCTTCTTATGAGTAAATTTTCAACCCAAAAACCTACTTTTCGTAGCTGATTTTAGAAAGATAGAGGGAGAAATGAAACAAAATGAAATCAGTTATTTCACAAGCCTTTTGTTCTCCATCTAAGGGCACATTAGTAATTTTTATATTTAGAATAAATTTTAGCATTTGATCGGTTTCAATGTACGGTTAGATACGGATAAAATCAAGATGGCGGGCCTTAACAGAATTATGGATGAAGAGCGTATTTTAGCAATATTAAAAAATACGTGTGTACTTTAGGAAATACTAATCCTACAGTGTGTACTTTGTCAAAATTCCTATATGAAGTAATGCTTTCGGGATACAATTAAGCCTTAACAATATCGTTGGATTCAAGAATTGTATTCCCTTAACTCAACCAAGAACAAACAGTTAATGGATTCTGATGATGCTTGAAAGAAAAAAATAAATCAGAAATTTTTGATGTGTTTTCCATATTTGAGAGAAAGTAAATCAACACTATTTACAGGGGACTCATACCTATTAGAGAGGCCTCTTTTTCATTCCTATCTTTAATAGTGACTGATGGCAATGAATGTGTCTTATGTGAACCACCACACCCTCTAGAAATACCCTTTGGAGATGCATATTCATCTCCAACAAATATCTATTGTGTCTATTCGGCGCATGATGCTCCCCAATCGCACCGGCAAACCAGAAAAACGAAAATCATTTTATTTTTATATATTGAAAATATCAAACAAATCAAAGGAATGAATCTTAGACTTGGATTTTGTAATCAACTGCTAGAATTCGTAGTTTTCAAACAAATCTCACAAAATCATTCGACATGATACTAACAACAAAGTTACAATCATTTATTAATCAGAAAAATCCGTACAGAATTTTTCTGTTCCTCATCTAGAACTCAAACACAAAACAAGAAAACCACTTATTCTGAAATAAATACTTAGACTTGGGAGAACCCCAATTTGTTTTAGTGGTTCTTCTGCAAATCAAGAACTTTAGCCCAGGAAGGTCTAGCTAAGATATCCTCAGACCAGGCAGAAACACGTGGTCGAGATTCAAAGAACTTCTTAACTGGTGTACCCATCAAACACTGAAGATTAGGAAGATGATGAAGATCAGCCAAAGTAAACTCATCTCCAGCCAAATATTTGGACTGGCTCAGTCTTTTTTCATAAACATCCAAGACTTTACCCAGCTTAGCTTCATTTTCTTCAACAGCAGCTGCATCAGTAGTCATACCAAACATCGGCTTAAACACTAACTCCCAAGCTAAAGCTGATGATACTGGCTCAAAATGGTGTGCCTCGACTTCCATCCAGTTCACCATTATTGGCATCTTCTCAAATGAAATCAAAGGGGTTCCGCTGCTTGCATAATCGTGTGCGATGTACTGTGTGATGGCCCTTGATTCGAAGAGCTTCAAATCTCCATCTTCAAAAGCTGGAACTAGACCAAATGGCTACAAAATTTAGAAAAAAAGAAGAAAAAAAATTAGTGAAAAATCCTGTGACTTGTAGATCCATCGATTAAAACTGAAAAACTAAAGGAGATCAAAGTTTGATCTGCTTACGTTGAGAGAGATGAAGGGTTCTCTCTTGTGTTCACCTTCACGTAGGTTGACAAGAACTAGTTCATATTCAAGACCCTTTTCGAGAATAGTAGCAATAACTCTTTGAGTTGCAGTTGAAATCGCACTTCCATGAACCTTGAGAACAGCCATTAATTATCCACTGAGTTTTCTGGGAAATGAAAGAAAATTGATGATCTTGTTTTGATTGTAATACGCAGAAAGTGATGGCAATTTATAATGGAGCAATGAACTGAAGTTGCTCTGTCTAGCTAGTGTTAGGAAGTTGGACCAAAGCGGTGTGTTTATTACAATTGATACCCCTAGAGGATGTCTTTGGAAGTTTTAACAGCTTATCAGTACAGTGGTATTTTCGTTATTTCGATGCTAACTGTGTCTAAATACATAATCTGTCATTTGATTAATTTATCCAGTAATCCACTATCATTTAATCCACTGTCATAAAGTCTAAAGTCTAGAGACTCCACCTTGTTATCTCTTTCTACCAAACACGGACACGTGGTACGAAGAGTGCAGCGCTGTGTGGAAAAACGATGCATCATTTAATGTGAATGTGGTGTATCGTATGAGTTGTTGCGACATGAAATTGACCAGTGTGCCAAGATTTTTGTGTGAAAAAGGATATGGGGTTATACACGCTTTCACCAGCTAACCGGTAAGTGAGCTGCCATTTGTGAGTTTTTAGGAAGTTTTTTTTTTTTTTTTTTTTTTTAACGGAAGCATCGCATATTTTCCTTTTTCGCCTATTGTGATTCATCGTGGGAAGGGATTGTGAGGCATCGTAGATCATACTAGAAGCTTCAAGACAATAATAGTGCACTATTATTCAGAAAGAAAATCAGGATTAAAAAGAAAAGAAGAAGAGACAAGGAATTTGAAATTAAAGAGGGATATTTCTTCTCTAGTGGTTGGTAGGTAGGACCTCAATTTTCGGATATTTTTGTTTGATTCTATATGCTTTGAAAATAATTGAAGCATTTTAATGGTCCATTTAATTACATTGTTAATAAACCTGTTAATAAAGCTAATGAATCATTGGAGAAAGTTCTAGTAAATCTAAACATACCGAGCTGAAAAACAAAACAAAAACCGGTTCTTACAGCTCTCTCATTAGAGGGGCCCAAAAATAGTCCCCTACAAATCCCCACAGGGTGGATCCCACGTGTGATGTGAGGAGGCGGTTTAGATATTGTTTTTGTACCCGGTACGTTTAAAACAGCTGAATTTTTAAATGACATTTGAAATTTTAAACACCCCAATTATAATTAGGTGTGACCATATCCATATTGTACACTGACGTACTGTACTGCATGACCTCTCGCGGTTGCTGATGGAACTTGGGAGTTTGACTCTCTCCGTGGCTTCACGGTCAAGACTATGCCTCCCCTATCAACACGAATCTGATCAACATGGGCTAGAAATGGCAGCTTCAGGCCAGGGGCGGAGCCAGCCCATTGCAAGGGGGTGCACTTGCACCCCTGCCCAGCTGGCTCCAAAGCCTATTTTAGGCTTATTAGAAAACAAAAAAATCCTATATCCAAGCCTATATTTGCATTTTTGCACCCCCTAAAAGAAATTGTTCATCCCATAGAAAATTTTTGCACCCCCATAACAAAATTCTTGGCTTCGCCCCTGCTTCAGGCTCCAACTTCTAGGTGCACTTATAGGATCCGCGTCAACGGCCATTTCATTTCAGCCCGGGTTCCTAAACATACAGTAGGTTCTACTTGCTAGGTTATTTTTCTCACTCTCTTTATGGACTGCAAGTAGCAAAATCAGTGGCGGAACTAGACATTGGATATAGAGATGGCTTTAGCTTTTTTAGGGCTTGCTTAAGCGTAAAAGTCATACACCAACTATGGCCCAACTTAAAAAAGGCTTCGAAAAAAACTGATTTTTTTTCGTGTTGGGGCTGGCTTAAGCTAGCCCTAGTCACAAGGTAGTTCCGCCCATGAGCAAAATCAAGGATCCCTAGCAGGACCAAACCATAAAAGCAACTTTAGTTCAAAGTGATTAGTAGAGTTTTTTTTTCTTCTTTTCTGTCCGAAGAAGAAAAAATTAAAAATTGCATGGTACGGAGGGTGAACATTTGGGACACCGTCCATTTCTTTCTTGAGTTTCATAACAGACAGAAAACAATAAACATAGATTGGATGTAAGGGTAACATTCATGGATCCATGAGGGAGAAGTAAGAGTTAACGTCCATGATGCATTGGACATTGCTTTCTCTGAACAAAAACCTAGGTGTAAGAACTAGCATGATAGCATTAGTCATGGCTAAAAATCCCCAGTCACAGCAGGAAAATATTACTACTATCTATGATCCAAGAGGGAATCTGCTAGAAGTGACAGGTTATCGGTGAGGGAATGGGATTGAATTTTGTGACGCATAGGATAAACCTGTAGAACAGTCGCGCAATTTAGAGTGCAACCAGTTGGGAGTTCAAGTTTCTATACCTCCTAGTCTGATTCCAGGTCATGAGGTGCCTGGTAAATTTGAATACTTGCTTCAGAACTCACTGTCTAGAGCTGCAAAATAGTTGGATGAAGAGTGATCTATCGATGCACCAACATGTTGGTCTTTGAGGAAGGCTCTTTCCTAACTGCAATTCCTTATCCAAATGAGAATTGAGATAGTGAAAATAGTCAAATCGGAGGCTGCCTGCGGTATGTTGTTTAAAGCGTGTACAACGCTACATATTCAGAGGTTGTGTTAGAAGAACTGGAAATTCAAGAACAGGGTAGGAGTGGCAAGTCTCGTGTCTTTGGGTTTTATATACAACTGAAGTCAAAGAGTTCTTACGCATCAATTTGCAGAGTTAAACATGAGATCGTTGACTTGATGGATCCCAATATCTGATATAGGTTCGATAGGTTGCTCATCTCCTTCCTTTGAAACCTGAGAAACAGAATGTTCTCTACTGAATTCGTCTGCGAAACCGAAAATGGTTTTTTCAAAGAGGTCAGATCTTATGCAAATGTATGAGACCCCTATTGAAATTGCAGTTTATCCAAAGAATCTAGTGATCAAACAAACGACTTTTGTGATATAATCTCAATCCCAGAAGACAAAAACAAAATTTACGTGCTTCTAGAAGAGTTGGCCAAAGGTTTACCATATATAGTATTGAAGGAGGTTGGAGGAGCTGTTGCCATGAAGTTCAGACCAATGTAAGATGTGATTGCTAATGCTATGGTAACCATAGCATAAGATGGCAATGCCAATGCCCAGTACCTGAACAACTTGAATGAATTTTTAGTTAGATAAAAAAAAAAGAGGCAATAACTTCAGAAAGAATTCTTCACGAGAACAATCTCCATATTAGCATATTACGCAAAGCTGCACATAAGGAGGAGAGTAGCCCCTACCCAGGTGTCAAAAAACAAGATGAAGGTGTCTAATGACAACATTCTCACCCTGAGGCCTGGACTGAAGATTCAACCTCAGTTGGATAAAACTACACAGTAAACACTCCTTGATTGCCGTCAGGAATACGAATTTATGTAGTTTTAAACCCAATAAACTTTTGCAAAACGCATGACATACCAGCAAATATACGAAGAAATAGTCAGAATGGAGAACAGGAAAAGCTCACTGACCTGCTAGGATAGTAAGTGATCCCTACAGAATGAAGCCAAGGTTCAGGAGTGTAGGCCCATATCAGGTAGACAACTGCTTACAGAGAGGAACCAAAGAGTTACTGATCGAACGGACATTGAGTGATTTTTTGACCATCTTGAAATAAGGTCTTACAAGAAATTATAGAATACTGTTGATTCTGGTGATCATAAAATGAAAAATAATCAGATGGATAACAAAGCTCACATTATACAGAACAAGAGAGCATAGCAATGGATGGATTTTCAAAGTAACTTGCATTGTTCTTGACAGTAGCATGAAGTGGTTGCCAGTGTCAATTCTAAGAAAAAACAAAGATACATACAATAACAGACCTTACTCCTACGAAGGGTGGATTAAGTGACACAAACCAAAAGGATGCATATGCTTTTACATTTGTAAGCAGAATCTATAAAATAAGTGAACCTAGATTGTTGGTATTACAAAATAACAACTGAAGACTTATTTGTGAAAGATGAATATTTGAATGATATCGGTTTCTCTCTACACCAATTTGCCCAACATATGACGAATCAAAAGATTCACTAAACTACATACCCTTGGGTCATCAAAAATGGAAGCAAAATATAAAAATAAATAAATCAAGGAATCCTAGCCTAAATTGAGCAACTTGCAGAGCTTAAATGCTTAATATGACCAAATCACGGCTACTCATTAGCAGAAATTTTTAACTATGTAGTGTGTCCATAAGCAACTTAGTCTGAATACATAATCAAATTGTCAATAACTATCTTACACATAACAGCAAGGTATGAAATATCAAGGACAGTATTGTTCTCAACCTGTAGTCATGATGGTCGCAATAGACCCCACAAAGCCATATACCTCTGAAGGCTTTGCACCATGTTCTTCAGATACAGGAAATCCAGAAACCTTGTCATCGGGATCTGTAAAAGACACAGTCGCTCTCTCCTTTGATAAACTCAGTATTCTTCTCGGGCTATTGAGAAAAGACGGATCTGTCATTGTTTTAACAACTTCTTATCACTTGCCTGCAATTTATCAAATAGAACACCACACGCTAATTCCTGCACATTCCCAATTTAGTTAAGTTACAAACTTATTCGCAAGTTACTTAAAAGCATCAATATCATTCACAATTCAAAGTAGTGCTTCTAATAAAAAGATGTCCCTTGAGAAAATAGTCATGGTATAGTTCCAATTTGCCAAAAAGAAACCGAACATGGGAACAGGCAAAAAGGGAACCAATCTAATTGATTGAGAAACAATCCCCTAAATTTATGTAAACAGGAATACTGTTTGTGGTCCAACAAATTGTTCAATGTTCTACAACCATACAAGAAACCAAGAAAGAATCAATCAAAAGGTTACCATGTTTGTTTCAATAATGACAACAGAATAATCAGACATTCATTATAGCTATGAATATAATTTATCTCGGAGTACATTATGTCAGTAAGTACCTTCTATAAACCCAAAGAAGAGCATCTACTGCAATTTCAAAATGGTACAAAAGTTAAATATGATTTTTTTCAAGTTGGAGAGCTTTCTGAATTCTGGTATGGGATTTTCAGATGGGGATTTTTTAATTTTAACTACAAAAGGTTCTCAAGAATATCAGATAAAAGTTGCAAGAATATAGGTGTAGTGGAAGAGTCAAGGAATATTATAGAAAATTAATTATAGACTGAGAATTCAGAGAACTGGAGAAGAGTGCATAATTTCTTACCCTTCCAAAATGCAAGAATGGTATCTATCTTCTTTCTCTCTCCTCTCCTAAACCAAATATCTCTATCCAAATGCTATACTATACTTGAGATTTTCACTCAAAGTATCTCTATCTAAATGCTACATTATACCTTAGATTTTCACTCAAAATGGAGAAATTATTCAAAGAGTTAAAAGAGCGAAAGGTAAGTAAAATGAAGATTGGCTTGGAGAACTAATTACCATTCGATGGTATGAAAATTGATCCATCGGCTTAGAAGACTGCTGACTTAAGAACGGTTGACTGAATCTAACAATTGAAGAAGAAAAGAACAAGATCCCAACGTAACGGTTTCACAACAATTTCTATTGTGTCAACACAAACAATCATTGACTGTGCGATGTGTCCATGAAGCATGGGTTTATTGGTGGGTGATCATGTAACAATTGAAGGTTGGTGTCAGAATTCACAGTTTAATAAGCATCACAAGATTAATATAAACAGATTATGCCGACTGAATTTTCAATTTCATGAGTTGCATCATGCTCATTTCAAATGATTCACAATAATTTAGGGAGAGATAGAGGCAATTTCAGAGAGAAACAATATTTTTAACTCTCCTCCCTGACAGAAAGGAGAGAGGAGCTGCAGAGGAGAAGAAAGTGTTTGTGAGGTTTTATGTAATCAGATATTTCAATAGTATTAAATGTCTGATGTCTAATGTGCTTTTATGTGGCCTATATCGGCCTTGACTGTCAGTAATCTAAAAAGGCTAGTATCCTATTAGCATCAAGTTGAGTGATTGATAACTAATAAATAACTACATTTTCTGTCTCGTTAGCAGTAAGCCAACCAACTTCAACACTTATACAAATGTAAGACAACCAGCTTCAACACCAATAAGTTTTTAGTTGCTACTATGAAGAACAGTCAAATCCAATCAAAACATTTATCCATTCAACATGGAGATTAATTCAAGTAATCAACACAATATGTAAAAAAAAACATAGCCAGAACAAGCAAAAATGATGAGATTATACCACAGTGTGTTTTTTCTTTCATTAGCACTGCCAAGAATTTAGGAGATACAGAAAATGCTGCACTATGTGCCTTGCTCAAAATGTCTTTGGGCACAAGAGTGTACCTACAAAGAACATATGAGTTTACTGTCCATGAGACGCATATCATGACCATTGATTGGTTTCTTCAAATCAACAGGTGTATATTGGTGAGTCAGAAGCATATTTCATAACTGATGTTCAAGTTAAAATCTTTGAAAAAACAAATCTTACTCCTTGGTCACTACATAGACTTTATGTAAAAGTTAAAAACAAGTAAGGGCATGAAAACCACACAGCAAAGAGCATCCAAATGGTTGGATATTGCATCAAATCACAAAACTACGAACTCTTAAAAACATATATGTATCTTTATTAACGCTGAGTTTGATCTTTAAGACTAAGCATGTAGAAGATGGCAACAATCAGATATGTTGTTTTCAAATACACAATGTTGGCGACATCTTGACTAAGATTTGATGGCAGAAGAAACTAAATTCAGAAGTTGTTTCTTAAAGTTAGAATCCAAATAGATTTATTCAAGCAAATGACACCTACAATACTACTATTAGCTAAATTCTGTAACCTAATCTTCTCTCGGTGCCTCAAATTGGGAAATGCAGCAGCCCTAATCCAAGTAGGTTGGAATCCTAATCACTCTGAAAATAATTAAAATCAATGGATAGGAAGATTACCTTCAAACCCTTGTTGTTGATAACCTTGGATTCAATTTCGAAGCTTAAGCAGTTCAGCGAACCCTGAAGAAGAAAATTCACAGGATGAAGAAGATCGAGGGGAAGAAGAAAAGTAGGTCCAGTAATTAGTCGGACCCATTTTGACGGTAACTTTGAAGCGGTCAATGGTGAATTATTGGTCGCGTCAAATTTCTTACAATAATACCATAACATTTTGTATTCAAAAATTGTTGAAAACGTTATTTTCAGATTAGGAAATCACAAACTTTGCGGAGATGGCAATACATGTTGCTGCAGGACGTTCGGAGTTCGTGGAGGAGCTTGTGAAAATCATGCCGCTGGAAGCACTGGAGTTTAAGGAGACCAAGGATGGCGATACGGTACTTCACCTTGCTGCAGTTTCCGGAATCACCGAAGCTGCCAAGGCCATAGTGAAAGTGAACCCTCGTTTGACACAGATGTGCAACGATTCCGGATGGGTACCACTTCTCAGTGCTGCTAGCTATGTTTCATCATCGTCGAAAGAGCATCAAAAGGAGATGGTGGAGTATCTATACAGTGTCACGAGAGACGACAACCCCAGTCCCTTTAAGGGTTATTTGTGCTACACTACTCTGCACTCTAATTAAGACGGGTTTCTATGGTAAGTTATGCTTAAATAGGACAACATATGCATATGTATTGACTTGCATCTATAACCTTCATATTTCCATCCATGTTTCTAGATATTCCTTTGTCTCTTGTCGAACAATATCCAGATCTACCTATCTCAACCGACGATGGCATTTGCGCGTTAGAAGTGCTCGCCCAACAGCCTACTGCATTCCTGAGTGGAAGTCATCTGGCATTTAGTGATCGCCTGATCTACAAATGTTGGTAAACTGACATTTTTTTTTGTACCACCGGCGCCAGGAAGTATTTCCTTTCTCATACTGACGGATCTTATTGTTCTGCGATACAGATATTCAAGTTGAGTCGCCTTCCACATGTCAAATCCGCCACTATGCTATCGAAGGAGATGTTGAAAATCCTCCTGAAATTCCAGGGGACCACTTCATCAGTAAGCGAGTCATAGCCAAGTTCCTCAATGTGACCAGCATGACTAGAGGTATATGGTAGAATTTGTATTCAGCCTCAATAGTTGATCATCTTCTAAGTTTAGCACTTCAGTGATCAACTTATTTGTATCTCTGCTGGAAGTTAGATCAATCGAGACTATTGGAGCTGCAACAAAATTTGGAAACCAAGTTTTACTTGGTAGTTACGTTTAAGAGTCTGTCTAGAATGTTCTGGAAGTTTGCTAAGCTATACTTGGAAGCTACGTCCGTTCTTTTATTTAGTAGTTTGATTGTCTAGGAAGTTAGTTATTTTTGGAACTCTGATTGCATGTGAACTAGTATAAATAGGCTATATGCCTTGACAGTTTTGTATGCGCATCAGAAGAGTTTATTGGTTTTAATAGATTCTTGTTAGGCAAAGTTCTTTGTGTGTTCTTCTATTCTTATAGTTTTATCTTCTTGTCAGATCCTACATATGGCATCAAGAGCTACAAGATCCTAGGACTGTGAGAAAGAAATTGCAGGGAAGATGGCATCCAGTTCAAGCTTAATAAAGGTTCCAATATTTGAAGGGAAAAATTTTGAGCATTGGAGAATACAGATGGAGAACATATTCAAATACCAAGAGGTATGGGATATTGTTGACACCGGTTATGTTGAACCTGAAGCGAATGTAGCTTTAACTTCTGAGCAAACATCAGCTTTACAATAAAATAGGAAAAAGAATGCAAAAGCTACCCATATTCTTCATCAAGGAGTGCATGAATCTCTTTTCGATAGAATTGTGTACATCAGTGAAGCCAAGAAGGCTTGAGATGCTTTGAAAACATATTACAAGGGGTCTGACAAAGTAAAGAAGGTACGACTACAAACCCTAAGAAGAAAGTATGAGTTATTACAGATGGAATCTTCAGAGAAAGTGTCAGATTTTTCTTAAGAACATTAAGTGTAGTTAATGAAATGAAATCTAATGGAGATACTACTGAAGATGCCGCAATTGTGGAGAAGATTATACGGAGTTTACCAGAGACTTTTGAAGCAAAAGTAACTGCAATAGAAGAATGTAATTCAGCGACAACTATGAGTTTAGATGAAATATTAGGTTCATTGCAAGCCTATGAGCAGAGGAAGACAGAGAATATGCTTAAGAAACCAGCTGAGGAAGCTCTTCAGAGTCAGATTAACTGGAGTAATGGTCAATCATCAAACTCATATAGAAGACCAAAGAGCAATTTTGACAGAAGCAAGGTACGTTGTTATAACTGTAAAAATTTAGGTCACTTTAAAAGAGAGTGTCCTGAAAAGAAGGTTGAAACGCGGAATAATGCAAACTTTGTTGAAAGAGAACAAGAAGAATCTGAAGTTCTTTTACTAGCTTGTTTTACTGCTCAAGAACACAACAAAAATAAGTGGTATCTGGATACTGGGTGCAGTAACCATATGTGCGGAATGAAAGAGCTATTTGTGGATTTGGATGAATCAGTAAGCACAAGTGTGAAATTTGGGAACAATGAGACAGTTCCAGTAAAGGGAAAAGGGAAGATTGGTATTATTCTCAAGAATGGAGCTTATTCATATATCTTAGATGTTTATTATGTTCCTGGTCTACATCAAAATCTACTAAGTATGGGGAAGCTAGTGGAAAGAGGTTATAGTATGAATATCTTAGATGGAGTTTGCTCAATTCGTGATAAGCAAAGAAAACTGATTGCAAAGGTGAATATGACCAAGAATAGGTTATTTCCTTTGAATATACAATATCAAAAGGAGATATGCTATAATACAGCAATACAAGAAAGTTCAGCAGCAGTACAAGAGAGTTCATCAACACAGGATGATACTTGGTTGTGGCATATGAGATTAGGACATGTCAACTTTAATAGTTTGCAATTGTTATAAAAAAAAGGAGATGGTTTCAGGTCTACCAGCTATAAACTATCCTGAGAAGAAGTGTGAAAGTTGCATATTTGGTAAACAACACAGAGAACCTTTTCTTGTGGGGAAAGCAAGAATAGCAAGGGAGCCTCTGGAATTAGTTCATTTTGATCTTTGTGGTCCTATGGAAGAAATTTCACATGGAGGAAATAGATATTTCATCACATTCATTGATGATTTTAGTAGAAAAGCATGGGTTTATCTACTAAAACAAAAAATTGAAGCTGCTAATGCTTTTAAGAACTTTAAAGCATTTGTTGAGAAACAAAGTGGAAGGCAAATCAAGATTTTACGTACTGATAGAGGAACTGAGTACACGGTGAATGACAAGTTTCTAGAAGATTGTGGTATTCAACATCAAATGACAGCAAGATACACGCCACAACAAAACGGTGTAGCAGAAAGAAAAAATAGAACTATAATAGAGATGATTCGTACAATGAGAATAGCTAAAAATCTACCAAAAGAGTTCTGGGGAGAAGCTGTATCATGTGCAGTTTATTTGTTGAATAGATGTCCTACCATATGCCTACTAGACAAAACTCCAGAAGAGGCATTGACAGGGAGAAGACCTAGTGTTAGGCATCTTAAAGTGTTTGGGTGCATAGCATATGCACACATACCAACAGAAATTCGAAAGAAACTGTACAACAAGAGTGAAAAAAATGTATCTTTCTTGTATACAGTGTTGCTACAAAGGGTTATAAGTTGTATAATCCTGAGACAGGAAAGATGATCATTAGTCGAGATGTTATTTTTGATGAATCAAGTCAGTGGAACTGGAATTCAACAGAGAAAAATATTGTTTCTGAAGAGCAAAGGGTTGTAACTTTACAAGATAATGTTTCTGAAGTTACTACTCCTACTACTGTATTAGAGAACACAACACAACAAGAAGAAGAAATGTCAACACGTCATGTGCGTAATCGAGTTGCACCAAGACGACTTGAATATTATGTGGTGACAAGAGATAATGAACATGAAGATGAAGATCTTATTAATTTTGCTTTATTTGGAGACAGTGATCCAATAAATTTTGAAGAAGCATCTCAAACTGAAGGTTGGAAAGAAGCAATGGATAATGAAATTCAAGCAATTGAAAAAAATGAAACTTGGAAACTCACTACACTTCCGCATGATAAGAAAACTATTGGAGTTAAATGTGTTTATAAGACAAAGTATGGACCTAATGGTGAGATTGATCGTCTTAAAGCTAGATTAGTTGCTAAGGGGTACAAACAACAATCAGGAATTGATTACTTTGAAGTCTTTGCTTTTGTTGCAAGACTTGATAATGTGAGATTATTAATTTCCATAGTTGCACAACACAAGTTCAAATTTTATCAGATGGATGTGAAATCTGTATTTTTGAATGGTGTGCTTGAAGAAGAGGTGTATGTTGAGCAACCTGATGGATATATAAAAGAAGGGGAAGAAAAGTGTGTATACAAGCTATACAAAGCCTTGTATGGATTAAAGCAAGCACCGCGTGCTTGGTATACACGAATTGATACATTCTTCATCAACAATGGCTTTGAAAAATGTCCATATGAACATACACTTTATATGAAGATTGATTCTCAAGGTAATATGATTATTGTGTGCCTATATGTTGATGATCTTATTTTCATGGGGAATAACATGGTAATGATCAGTGAATTCAGGGAGGCCATGATAAAAGAATTTGAGATGACTGATCTTGGCTTAATGTCCTATTTTCTGGGACTTGAAGTTCTTCAAACAGAAGATGGAATATTTTTCTCACAACAAAGATATGCAAAGGAGACTCTGAAGCGATTTAAGATGAATGACTGCAAATCTATCTTAACACATGTTGAGAGTAGATTAAAACTCACAAAAGAAGGAACTGGTGAACTTGTAAATCCAACAAAGTATAAGTGTTTGGTGGGAAGTTTGCGTTACTTGACTTCCACCAGACCAGACATTGTTTTTGGAGTAGGATTGATCTTCCGGTTCATGATATCTCCTAAACAATCTCATTTGCAAGCTGCAAAAAGGATTTTAAGGTACATAAGTGGTACACTAGATTATGGAATTCTATACAACTCTACAGAAACTATGAAACTAGTTGGATATACTGATAGTGATTGGGTTGGAGATATTGAAGAGAGAAAAAGCACTTCAGGATTTGCTTTTCATATTGGATCTGGCTATTTCTCTTGGTCATCTAAGAAACAACAAGTGGTTGCTCTATATACAACGGAAGCAGAATACATATCTGCAGCTTCATGTGCAACTCATGCAGTTTGGTTAAGGAGAATGCTGAAGTCTCTATATCATGAAAAAAAGGCTCCTACTCATATAGTGTGTGATAATAAATCAACTATTGCAATCACTAAAAATCCTATTTTTCATGGAAGGAGTAAGCATATAGATATCAAATATCATTATATTCGAGAACTGATCAACAACAAAGAGATAACTGTTGAGTATTGTCAAAGCAATGAGCAAGTTGTTGACATATTTACAAAACCGTTAAAGGGTGACACATTTATCTACTTAAGAGGAAAACTGGGAATGATGGGACTTCATAGTCTCGCCTTGAGGGAGGATGTTGGAAGTTAGATCAATCGAGACTATTGGAGCTGCAACAAAGTTTGGAAACCAAGTTTTACTTGGTAGTTACGTTTAAGAGTCTGTCTAGAATGTTCTGGAAGTTTGCTAAGCTATACTTGGAAGCTACGTCCGTTCTTTTATTTAGTAGTTTGATTGTCTAGGAAGTTAGTTATTTTTGGAACTCTGATTGCCCGTGAACTAGTATAAATAGGCTATATGCCTTGACAGTTTTGTATGTGCATCAGAAGAGTTTATTGGTTTTAATAGATTCTTGTTAGGCAAAGTTCTTTGTGTGTTCTTCTTTTCTTTTAGTTTTATCTTCTTGTTAGATCCTACAATCTCCAGTGCTGCAGCTAATGACTTAGAATGATTTGGTTTCCATTCCAGTGCTGCCTGCGAAGATATTACAAAGATACTATAAAATTTTGAAGACTAAGAAAGCCTTGGCTTTGGTTAAGTGCATACTTGCACGAATCTCTCAGATGTCGGCTTCGGACATTTCAAATTTTTTCACAAAATCTGACATCCAAAGCAAATTCGCAAGGTCGGGAATATCATAGTTTATAGTCGATTGCCTTAAAACATTTCCTTTTGAAACAAACAAACAAACAAACAAGAGATACTAAAAATTGGGTATACTATTTATATGTCCCTACTTTTGACACCCAATAAATATATCCTTATACAACAATAAATATGTCCCTACTTTTTAATAACCTTATCCATTTATTAGATTACCTTAATACCCTCATCCATATAATATTTTTCTTTATTTCAAAATGGAACAAATTTCTTCCTCTACCACTTCACCACCATCACTAGCACTACCACCACCAACATTCAACTACCATTGTACCACCACCGTTCAACAACCACCACCTACCAACCGCCACCACCACTAATATTTCACCACCACTCCTTAACCACCACATTACACCACCACCACCACTAGTTCGCCGCCACCACCGCCACCATCACCGTCGCCGCCGCCGCCACCACTAGTTCAGATATTTTTGTATCAACAACAATAGTTGATCCAAATAAAAATAGAACCAACGGTAGAAGTTGATCCAGTTTAGGGGATCAACAACGATAGTTGATCCAAAAAAATAACGGATCAACAGTAGAAGTTGATCCAATTTAGTGGATCAACAATGAAAGTTGATCCATGTAAATGGAGTGAACTTGGCGTGATTCAAACACGCATTATCTGACATGGATTCAGTCATGCTACCATTCCACCAAAAATTCAACATTGGAAGAAATTTACATGATTTAAACTACAAAGCATGATTTAAACTACAAGCATGATTATACTTATCCAAGGAAATATTGTCAACAATAGGAGTTCAAAGGATCAACAACAGTAGTTGATCCCATAAAAAATTGGGTCAACAACAGGAGTTGATCCCATATATGGATCAACCAACCATAGTTGATCCAATAAAAAATTGGGTCAACAACAGGAGTTGATTCCATAAAATGGATCAACAACAACAATTGATCCAATAAAAACATATAAACAACAACAATTGATCATTACTTGTAGCTTCATAAACACCACCGTCATCGCTTCCACCACCGCCACCACCACCAAAAACAACCAAAACCAAATCCAACACCAAGTTCATCATTCCAACCAAAACCCTCCATATACATCATCAATTTCTTAGTTCTAAACTATTCGCATATACGTCACAATCACTTACAATACCGAAAGAAACTTAGATTCAAATACATACCTCATCCGCCGTCGCTGCTACACCACCACCATAAATCGTAACCTAAACCAGATCTCGATCTATAAATGCAACCTAAAATCAGATCTCCATCGATTAAAGGAGATATCATACTTATCTTTCGATTCATTTTTCGTTGATTAATCTTCGTTTTTCAGTTGTTGTTGTTGATGATTTTCATCGACTTTTCTCCATCGATTAATTTTTTTTTTTGATGAACTGATGTCGTCGATGGATCTGGTTGAAGAATATGGGCAAGCAAAACATGATAGAACACAAAATCAAACACAGGAAGAGACGAAGTGGTGGTGTAGATTTTGGTGGTGCTGATTCTGGTGGTGGTGGAAGCGATGTAGATGATGGTGGGAGCGATTTCATTGATTTGATTTTTTTTCTGTCGTAAGAAGTGGTGAAGAAGAGGGACAGTGAGGAGGATAAATACATAATTATTAAAATTATGTTTTTAATGAAAATTTTCAATTATGCCACTAGGGACATTTGTAAAGTTTGTTAGGGATATTTGTGAAGGCCCATCAAAATAAAGGATAATAGTTCAATTTCCACCTAAAAATTGCAGTTGAACAAAGATATGGTAATATCTTCAAACTCATATATGAGAATGTTGATCAGAAGTTGTTATCCTTTCAAGACGAATCAGGTAATACCATCCTGCATTTGGCTGCCAAGTTGGCACCACTTTCCCGTCTTAAAACGTTTGGTAGTGAAGTTTTTCAAATGCAACAAGAGATGCTTTGGTTTACGGTGCGTATCAATTGCCGTAGTGGTACTATGTTTTCGTAATACCCTTGTTTCTTTACCAGGCGGTGGAAGTTATCGTGATCGACATTGATAAGTCAAGGAGAAACAACAATTGAAAACGGCTTATGAACTATTCACGGAGGAGCACAACGAATTAATGCAAAAGGCAGAAATTTGGGCAAAAGGTACAGCTGAATCATCCATGTTGGTGGCATCCTTGGTCGCTACTATAGTGTTTGCAGCAGCTATTATAGTACCATGTGGAACTATAAGTGACAGTAGTAACAAGGATAACGGTATTCCGATTTTTTTACTCGGCAAAGCACTCTTGGTTTTTGTGGTGGCAGATGCCTTAGCGTTCTTCTCCTCAATTACTTCTGCAATGATGTTCATAACGGTTCTTACTAGTCGCTATACAGAACTCGATTTCCTAATTTCACTACCACAAAAGATTATCTTAAATCTTATGTCACTCAGCTTTTCCATAAGCGCCATGATAGTAACCTTTAGTGTTGCACTTTCTATAATACTTGTACGCAGATTTTCAGGGGCTATCGTTCCCATAACATTGTTGGCTGCAGTGCCAGTTAACTTGTTTGTGTATTTGGTATTGCCATTACTTGCACAAATGTTTTTCCAGACATATTGTTCGTGGGATATGCTAAAGCCAATTAGGAAAAAAAAAACCCAGTTTATAACCAGAAAATCCATTCGGCGCTCATCTGTCATTCTGCAATTGATTCAACCTTGAAACTGAGGGTGATATTTATGTAATTGTACTCTTTTTTGATTCAGTTTTGTTGTTGTAAATAAACTTTGTGGGAGGAGGTGTTGTTGGACCCATTCTGGAGAGAATAACCGCCAATCAACGGTATTAAGTTTGACTATTTATATATACGTTTGAGACTCGCATGAGAGGTACGAAAAGAAAAGAAAAAAAATAGGGCACGGACAGAGGGAAATAAAATGTTTGCGAAGTTGGGAGAAACCAGTTTAGTGGGCACGGACTTGCAAGAGATTTGGAGATTCTTTCTTTCCATAGTTCTCTTAGATCAAGAAACCAGTTTAGTGGTTTGAGAATTAAGTAGGCACTGTGGAACTATTCCAACTACACAGGATACTATTAACATGATAGTTAGTGTACTGTTTGGGAAGTTTCATTGTCTCAATTTTCAGGTGGAGGTAGCTTTTGTTTAACAAAACAAAACTACAGGATGTGAAGGCAATTGCTCTTGTTTACTAAAACAAAAGTACACCACATGTGAATACATTAAATGTGCCTACACATAAGACTTCCATAATGTGAAAGTATGGAGCTGTTTTTGGTACAACACGGAGTTGTTCCTTATTTCAAGGACCATTGTCGCAAGCAAGAGCCTATAAAAGGGATCATTTTGCATCTTTTGTAAGGCATCGCAGAGTTTTACAACTCAAGTAGCTGCGACAAGAGATAAAGAGAGTTAGCTTTCTTTTGTGTTCAGAGAGTTGTGAGTGAGACTTTATTTGAAAGGTCTTGGTGAGAAATCAGTGTGTAATCTTCTTGAATCATTATAGTGAAAAAATCTTCATTGTCCGTGGATGTAGGCAACTTGCCGAACCACGTAAATTGTTGTGTGCATCTTCTTTTCTATTGAGTGTTTCTATTATGTTAGATGTGTTTTCTCACTGATATAATTTCTGAAACAATCAAACGGGATAGTAGTGCACGACTATTCCATACAACTGGTATCAGAGACGAGTTCTAAGATCGAATGGAGAAGAAAATGACATCAAAACTTGGAAAAACTTCAAATGCAAAGTTTGAGGTGGAGAAATTCAATGGGAAAATTAATTTTAGCCTATGGCAAGTACAGGTTTAGGATATGTTGATTCAACAAAGTTTACACAAAACTTTGTTACGGTCTTTAGGGAAACCCGAGGATGTAAAAGACGAAGATTGGAATGATCTTGATCTTCAAGCATGTAGTGCTTGGAAAAAGAGATCACATATAATGTGATGCAGGAAACATCATCTGTAGAAATATGGAAGAAACTCGAGTCGCTTTTGTTTGTGGGTGAAAATGGTTTCTGCCGATTTCGGTAATTTAGGGTGTGTGGGTGAGAAACGAATTTAAACCCTAAACAATGTACTGCAAGGGAGTACTTTAGATTCGAGAGATCAATCTGTACAAGTCCAGCCTAAACCAAGAAATGGCCGTTCCAGATTTGCTTCGGTCACATAGTGGAGGAGAATGGGTTGGTTTTTGGGAAGGAAGCAAGAAAGTGATGAAACCAGAATAGTTGATTCTGGAAGAGTAGTTGTGTTACGACTTGTATCAGAAAGTGGGAAGCTAACAGATGGGAAAGCTAGCAAATGTTTTCTGAGTGGTGTATCCTCCTGACCGAACTTGTTGTTCGGTGGAAAAAGGTAAGACCTATTTATACAAGTCGAAGTCAAACGTACTCTGGTATCATTAAGGAATGGAAAAATGGGTGAGTAAATGGGAAGAGGTGGTAACAGTTAACGCATGTAATTGATGTTCCATAAAATTGTTAACGCATGGAATTGATGTCCCATAAAATCGTTAACGCATGGAATTGATGTCCCATAAAACCGCTAACGCATGGAATTGATGTCCCATAAAAGAGCGTTTCACCATTAACTCCCTGTATTTACTAACCGCCTCATCCTTATGAAACTTCCTTATGACGGGTGTAGTGTAGCCCGCACGTTGTAAACCGCCAAACCAATACCCAAAGAGGATCCCCCAGTTTGTGATATGTGTTGATGTCTCGAATGTTTTTTGTGGAAAACATGTAATATATTGTTGTTGCCTGGAAAGTCGAGCTTGGGAGACTTGCTAGCTTGGTGACCTTCGATGGTCGAGATTTTGCATCTTAAGAGGAAAGGTAGCCGTTGATCGTCGCACGCTTTCATTTGTTGGTGGCCGCATAGGGAAGGCGGCATGGTGGCGTGCTTTGGTTGGCATGCCATTGGCATGGCATGGTGGCGCGTCTAGGTTGGCGTGACCAAACTAGGGTTTTGGGTCAAAGGTTACCTTGTGTTGTCTAGTAACCTTGGACGGCTAGGATTTGCTCCCGGGATTGAAGGGCGACCGTTGATTGTCGCACGCATTCGTTTTGGTAGGCGCGGCTAGGTTGGCATGGCATGGTTTGGCGTGGCCAAACTTAAGTTTTCGGGCCAAAGGTTGCCACGCGTCGTCTGGTAACCTTGGATGGCTAGGATTTGCTCCTGGGATTGAAGGGGGACCGTTGATTGTCGCACGCCTTAGTTTTGGTAGCCGCGTAGGGAAGGCCAGCATGGTGGTGCGGCTAGGTTGGCATGGCATGGTTTGGCGTGGCCAAACTTAGGTTTTCGGGCCAAAGGTTACCATGCGTTGTCTGGTAACCTTGAATGGCTAGGATTTGCTCCTGGGATTGAAGGGGGACCATTGATTGTCGCACGTCTTTGTTTTGGTAGCCGCGTAGGGAAGTCCAACATGGTGGCGCGGCTAGGTTGGCATGCCATTGGCATGGCATGGTTTGGCGTGGCCAAACTTAGTTTTTCGGGCCAAAGGTTACCATGCATTGTCTGGTAGCCTTGGATGGCTAAGATTTGCTCCTGGGATTGAAGGGGGACCATTGATTATCGCACGCCTTCGTTTTGGTAGCCGCGTAGGGAAGGCCAGCATGGTGGCGCGTCTAGGTTGGCATGCCGTTGGCTTGGCATGGTTTGGCGTGGACAAACTTAGGTTTTCGGGCCAAAGGTTGCCACGCGTTGTCTGGTATCCTTGGTTGACTAGGATTTGCTCCTGGGATTGAAGGGGGACCGTTGATTGTCGCACGCCTTCGTTTTGGTAGCCGCGTAGGGAAGGCCAGCATGGTGGCGCGACTAGGTGCGTTTGGCATGGTGGGGTCAAGGTCTTAGCATGTCGTTGGCACATGGTGCGGCTAGCATGGCTAGGGCTAAGGCAAGGAGCGGTTTGGCTTGGCATGGTGGGGCCAAGGGTTTGGCATGCCGTTGGTACATGGTGCAGCTAGCATGGCTAGGGCCAAGGCAAGGTGCGGTTTGGCTTGACATGGTGGGGCCAAGGGTTTGGCATGCCGTTGGCACATGGTGCGGCTACGTGGCTAGGGCCAAGGCAAGGTGCGGTTTGGCTTTGCATGGTGGGGCCAAGGGTTTGGCATGCCGTTGGCACATGGTGCGGCTAGCGTGGCTAGGGCTAAGGCAAGGTGCGGTTTGGATTGGCATGGTGGGGCCAAGGGTTTGGCGTGACCAAGCTGGGACCGTGACCAAGATAGGGTTTTGGGTTAAAGGTTACCATGCGTTGTCTGGTAACCTTAGACGGCTAAGATTTGCGTCTTAGATGGAAAGATGGACGTAGATTGTTGCAGGCCCTTTGTTTTGGCAACCAGAGTTGTGCATTGCGTGTTGGAATGACAAACATGGTTGGCATGCTTTAGCGAGAAGGTGTGGCCGGCATGGTTGGCATGCCTTGAAGCGGTAGGCGTGGCTGGCACGGTTTGCCATTGGCACAGGGGTGCATCTAGCATGGTTGGCATGCCTTGGTGCAGTAGGTGTGGCTGGCACGGTTTTCCATTGGCACAGTGGTGCGGCTAGCATGGTTGGCATGCCTTGGCGCGGTAGGTGTGGCTTGCACGGTTTGCCATTGGCACAGGGGTGCGGCTAGCATGGTTGGCATGCCTTGGCGCGGTGGGCGTGGCTGGCATGGTTTTCCATTGGCATACGTAGCGTGGGAATTAGGGTTTTGGCCTATCGAAACCCTAATTAGTAATTAATTAGAAAAAAGGTACCCTGGTAATTTTCTCGCAGACATATTAAAGGGTTCAATAAATGCGTTTAAGCCCTGTGACGTCACTGTCTGGCTAGGGTTTTACGATTTTAACCCCAAGCTAAAAACCACCATCAACAGATTTATATGGCGAGATCTCTCACGAGCAAGCTTCATTTGAAAAAGCAATTATATTCTTTTCGGATGAAGGAAGGTGTTAATATTAATGAACACTTGTGCGAGTTTAACAGAATACTCACTAATTTGTTAAACTTCAGAATCATTATTGATGATGAGGATAAGGCTTTACTTTTCTTATGTTCTCTTCCTTCTTCTTATGAGCATTTAATTATCACCTTGTTGCACGAAAAAGATATTATCAAACTTGATGATGTCACGGGATCCTTGCTCTCTGATGAATTTAGAAAGAAGGACCTGGAGCGGCCAACTGATGGGTTGTTTGTCAGCGGAAGAACTAATGAAAGAAAGCCAAGAAAATTCAATGGCAAATCTAGATTCAAATCCAAACCTAAAGGGGATCTAGAATGCTATTGGTGTCATGATAAAGTTCACATGAAGCGGGATTATCCTAAATTCAAGGCAAGTAATGGTAAGAAAGAGGTTAAAGAAGCGGTGGTGGTTACTGAAGTTGCTTCAGACGATTCAGGTGATGTGCTAGCTGTTACTTCACACGACAATACTACGGATAGTTGGATTCTTGATTCAGCATGTTCATATCACATGAGTCCCAATAGGAACTGGTTTTCTACATATAAAGAATTAAACAGCGGTTCAGTTTTGATGGGTAATAATCATGCATGAAAAACTGTAGGTATTGCTACGATACGAATCAAGATGCATGATGGTGTTGTAAGAACATTAACAGATGTTAGACATATTCCTGAACTTCATAAAAATCTTATCTCGGTGGGATCATTGGACTCAAGTGGCTATACAATTACTGTCAAGGATGGAGTTCTTCAAGTTCTTCGTGGAGCGGTCGTTTTATTTCGTGGCAACAAACAAGGAAATCTGTACTTTCTTTATGGAAGCACAGTAACAGGGGGAGCTGCTATAACATAGGCAACATAGTCGGAGTTATCCAACACAAGACTGTGGCACATGCGGTTAGGCCATATGAGTGAAAAGGGTATGAATATATTAATCAAGCGAGGACTTCTTACTGGTGTTAAGTCCGTCAAACTGGGGTTTTGCGAGCACTGCATTTTTGGAAAGCAACATCGAACCAAATTTGGAAGTGCAGTTCATAACACTAAGGAACGACTTGATTATGTTCACACTGATGTGTGGGGACCTTCAAGGTTTACTTCATTTGGAGGCTCAAGATATTTTGTCTCTTTCATTGATGATTATACACGGAGAGTATGGTTTTATCCTATGGCGTCTAAAGATCAAGTCTTTGACATTTTCTTGAAGTGAAAAGCGATGACCGAAAAGCAGACTGGCAGGAAACTTAAGTGTCTTCGTTCGGATAATGGTGGGGAATATAAATCGATCAGTTTATAGAGTATTGTCAGAAGGAAGGTATCGCAAGGCATTATACAGTGAAAGGGACACCGCAACAGAATGGGGTGGCGGAAAGAATGAATCGCACCCTATGGGAGAGAATACGGTGACTATTATCCAATGCTAAATTAGGTGGAGATTTTTGGGCAGAGGCGTTAAACATGGCGTGTTTTCTCATCAATAGATCACCATCAAGGGCTTTAGACTGCAAGATTCCATATGAGTTATGGTCTGGGAAGCCTGTAATGTTAAATTTTCTTAAAATCTTTGGGTGTGCTGCATATTTCCATGTGCAGACTAATAAGCTTGAGCCAAGAGCCAAGAAGGGCTTTTTTTTGGGATACCAAAGAGGTGTTAAGGGATACAGGTTATGGTTTCCAGAATTGGGTAAATTTGTGGTGAGCAGAGATGTTACACTTGATGAGTCACCGATGTTATCCTCCGGTGTGGTTGACTCTCAGGTGGAGCCAAGTAGAGATGGTGGATCTCAAGTTTTGGAGATTGATACTCAAGATGATTCTATAAATGAAGATTCACAGCAAAATACTTTTATAGATGAGGAGGTTACTAATGAAGATAACCTAGAAGAACAAGAAGAACAACCATCAATTGCACGCGATAGACCAAGAAGAGCAATTATGAAGCCAGTAAGGTTCCAAGACACTGTGGCTTTTGCACTAACAATGTTTGATGAAGCGCCTTCTAGTTTCAAAGAAGAGTTGAAGGATCCTCATGTGGAGGATTGGAAATTTGCTATAGAAGAGGAAATGAAATCTCTTCGCAAAAATCAAACTTGGTAATTGGTACCATTACCAAATGGAAACAAGTCTATCGGCAGAAAGTGGGTTTTTACCAAGAAAGATGGTGTTTCGGGCTCCAAAAATAGTGTGCGGTATAAGGCGCGATTAGTAGCAAAAGGTTATGCACAATTGGAAGGCATTGACTACCATGAAATATTCTCACCGGTGGTAAAACATACTTCAATTCGGGTTCTTTTGGCTATGGTGGGGTATTTTGATCTCGAGTTGGAACAACTTGACGTCAAAACTACGTTCTTACACGGAGACTTGGAGGAAGACATATACATTTCACAACCCGAAGGATTTAAAGTTGTTGGTAAAGAAAGTTTAGTATGCAAGTTGAAGAAATATTTGTATGGACTAAAACAGTCGCCTCGACAATGGTACTTAAGATTTGATAACTTCATGCTTGACCGAGGATTTACACGAAGTGAATTTGATCATTGTGTATACTTCAAGAGACTACAAGACGGTTCTTCTATTTTCTTACTTCTCTACATTGACAACATGCTTATTGTTGTTAAAAGCATGAGGGAAATCAATAAGCTCAAGTTTGAATTGGGTAGATAGTTTGAAATGAAAGATATGGGTCCAGCACAGAAAATTATTAGGATGGAGATTGTTAGAGATATAAGTAAAGGATGTGTCCGTCTTAGTCAAAGGCAATATCTACAAAAGGTTGTAGAACGTTTTGGAATGCAAAACTCAAAGCCTGTTGCGACTCCTTTAGCATCTCATATGAATCTGTCAGCAAGTATGTCTCCATCAACAAATGAGGAACGCGATTACATGAACAAGTTTCCTTATGCAAGTGCGGTTGGTAATCTCATGTATGCGAGGGTTTGCAATCGGACAGATATTTCACAGGCAGTCAGTGTGGTTAGTAGGTATATGGCTAATCCTGGAAAAGAGCACTGGAATGCTGTGAAATGGATTTTGAGATTTTTGTGCGGCACATTGGATGTTGGTTTGGTGTACCAGAGAGATTCAAATTTGGGTTCTTATGTCAAGGGTTATGTGGATTCAGATTACGCGGGTGACTTGGATAAACGTCGATCTATAACAGGATACGTGCTTACTTTAGTTGGCGGTACAGTTAGTTGAAGTTCTATGTTGCAGTCAACAATTGCTTTGTCTACTACAGAAGCGGAATATATGGCAGTTATAGAGGCTGTCAAGGAAGCTTTGTGGTTACGAGGCCTGGTTGGTGACTTGGGAATTTCTCAAGAAAATATCGAAATCTACTGTGACAGTCAAAGTGCTATTCATTTAGCAAAGAATCAGGTTCACCATGCACGGACCAAGCACATCGACATTCGATTTCATTTTATACAAGAGATTGTCGATGATGGTGAAATTTGTCTTCGAAAAATAAGCACTCACGACAATCCAGCCGATATGATGACCAAGACGGTACCAGCAGTCAAGTTTGAGCATTGCTCAAATTTGATAAACATCCTCAGAAATTAAGCACCTTTGGGTGCAAGGCGCTGTAATGGCACATATACATTGAATTTTGTTACACTAAGTTTGGCACAATTTGTCATGTCAAGGTGGACATAATTCATGAAGATTAAATGATGGTTGGCGTGAAAAATTGAGACAAGATGGAGATTTGTGGAACTATTCCAACTACAAAGGATACTATTAACATGATGGTTAGTGTACTATTTGGGAAGTTTCATTGTCTCAATTTTCAGGTGGAGGTAGCTTTTGTTTAACAAAACAAAACTACAGGATTTGAAGACAATTGCTTTTGTTTACCAAAACAAAAGTACACCACATGTGAACACATTAAATGTGCCTACACATAAGACTTCCATAATGTGAAAGTATGGAGCTGTTTTTGGTACAACACGGAGTTGTTCCTTATTTCAAGGACCACTATCGCAAGCAAGAGCCTATAAAAGGGATCATTTTGCATCTTTTTTAAGGCATCGCAGAGTTGCACAACTCAAGTAGCTGCGACAAGAGATAAAGAGAGTTAGCTTTCTTTTGTGTTCAGAGAGTTGTGACTGAGATTTTATTTGAAAGGTCTTGGTGAGAAATCAGTGTGTAATCTTCTTGAATCATTATAGTGAAATAATCTTCATTGTCCGTGGATGTAGGCAACTTGCCGAACCACGTAAATTGTTGTGTGCTTCTTCTTTTCTATTGAGTGTTTCTATTATGTTAGATGTGTTTTCTCACTGATCTAATTTCCGCAACAATCAAACGGGATAGTAGTGCACGACTATTCCCTACAGGCACAACACAAACCAATTTAGCATTTAGGTAAGCGTAACACAATTTGATTTAAGTTTTTAAGTATTTCAACCATGCTTATATGCTTTAGTAGTCATCATGATGATATACTGATGTTATTATCATGATTTGTGCGATGTATGTATATATAGATGATGGGGTGCGGTATTTTTTGAGAATTGATGGTTGTTTCATTAAAAAACCTATTGGACGCGGGATACAGAGTTCATGGTTGCCACTTGCCTCCTAGCTACTATGTGATTTTTCAATTTAAATCCAGAGGTCACATATGATTTTTCAGCGCCAGAACTTACATACTGGTAGGCCTTGTGCAGTGCACTCCCTCTCTGCCCCATATCCAAGAGAAATTCTAAACTAACTGTTGCAAACTTGCAAGTGAATCCGCTGTCAACACATTTATATATGCTAATAAAAGTGTTTTTTTCTAACTGCTATTAATATTACCGATCATTTTTTACTTGTTAGCTATTCAAAATTCCAAAAAACACCAGGAATTAGTATAATACAGTTGTTTCTAATCAACTAGTAGCTCGAAATTAGTCAATTTGTTGAATACGAGATGTTATCTGAATTATATTATTTTTTTCTCAATGAAATTCTGTGACTATGTATAGAAATGGCAAACAACAAATACGAGTATGTGAAGTCATTTGAGGTGGAGGACAAACTATTGCCGTCTACATGGATTGTTCTAATATTAGATAGCCCTCATTTCCGCCAGTAAATTCACTTCACACTTATATATATTTGATTTTATGTCTTTGCAATGTATTTGTTTACTAGGAACTTGCATTCCAAGGTCTTAATTTTATGGTTGTTATTTTAGATTTTCTGCCGAGCATGAATTTAAGAAACCAAATGATGAGCGAGCAATGAAACTGATGAATTCTTGTGCGAAGGTGATGTTTGAAGAATTTCCAAATATAGTCTTTGCATATGGAGTTAGCGATGAGAACAGGTAATTTTATATGGATTGAATTCAATGTGTTAATTTTTTTCTTGCGATGTCAGTTTCTTGTTGGGTGTTGGCTCGATTTTAGGAAACATCAGCTTGATTTCCTAAATCAGTTTTCAATGATTTTTAGAATTATGTTTAGACTTCTATCTAAACAAGGGTTTCCTATCTTAGCTAGTTTAGGTTCCCTAATTTGAAGTAAAGCTTGGTTTCCTAATTAAAGTAGAACTTTGGTTTCCAAGTATCACCCTATTGTAAGCCTATAAATAAAGGCATAACCTTTAGGTTATATGTATCTACATCATCTACATTAATCTTGTCTAAACCCTTAGGTTGTAGACATCTCCTAACAGAGAAGAGAAGTAATCTGTCCATTAGCAAGATGTAGATCCTCTCATAACTTTAGCGCTGGGAGAGTTGGAAGAGAGTTGAAGGTGAGTTGAGAACGTGAACAAGAAGAAGGGGTGTTGAGTGTCATGTGCATCGTGTATTCTCTGATATGTGAATGAAGTGAATTTCTGCTGCCCTTGGATGTAGGCACGTTGCCGAACCACGTAAATCTTTGTGTCTTTTGTGTTTATTGTGCATTAGCTTCCGTTGTATGTGTAGTTTCTGTTTCTCATGCCGGATCCTGTGAAGCCTTGAGGAACAATATGGACCTCCCGGCACAACAAACTAGTATCAGAGCTTAGGTCTAGGTTCTTGAAATCTAGGGTTTGCTCGTTTGAATTGGGTCAGAAACAGTATGTGAAGATATCAAAGAAGATGTCAAATTTGAAGAAGAACACAAAGACGAGTTCACGTTTTTTTTACTGAAATTTGTGGTAGAAGAATCGTAACACTACACCAATTTGATTAGAAAAATCGAAAGCGTGGTGAAGATTGGTACCGATTATGAAGCGTGGTGCAAGGTTGCAGCGTGAATCACGATAAACGTGGTGTATTTAATTAACAGTGGATTTGTGGAAGAAGACATACTTGGAGATTGAAGTAAAAGCCTAGAAGAAGATGCATCAATAGGCATGTTGCAGAATCAAGTTATGTCGGTTTGAAGATCGGAGTTATTTTGGAATTTAGAAAATCATTGTGAAACCTCATGTGAAGAATCTTGGAGACATGGTCGTTAGAATTGCATCACGTTGAAGAGGTGGATTTTCTATTTTAACAAGCACCATTTGAAGTATCAATTACTCATAAACGAATGTATTTGAAGTGTTTCACATTCGTTAATTATTAATTGATCACTTTTGAAGTTAAAGCTCTACTTGAAGTGAGGATTTGACATTGATTTACTTCTTGAGGCATAAACCATTCGTAGGTATAATGTTTAATGATCAACGGTGCTGGATTATCTTGTTGGTGACCTTCATCTACGGTGATTTTGTGAGATTGCACAACCATGTCTTTCTTCTTTTATGTTATCTAACTTCTGAGATTTAAGAAATTCTTGATTATGAAATTCGTAAGAGAAAGAAGAACAAAGTCTTGGTGCAAGGTATTTGCCGGTGTGAGGTACTTGAATGACATTTCTTTGGATTTTGATTAAAGTAAGTGTGGTTTTTTAAGATGTTGGACTTTGATTACCGTAAATTAGGTTTCCGTAGATAAATAAACGTGGTGTATTTAATTAACAAATTTGTAATGTGGATTTGTGGAAGTAATGACATACTTGGAGATTGAAGTAAAAAAGCCGGATATTAGAAGAAGATGCATCAATAGGCATGTTGAACTCAACATGAGAATCAAGTTATGCTTCTGGATTTTCTATTTTAACAAGCACCATTTGAAGTATCAATTACTCATAAACGAATGTATTTGAAGTGTTTCACATTCGTTAATTATTAATTGATCACTTGGAGATTGTAGTAAAAGCTTTTTGAAGTTAAAGCTCTACTTGAAGTGAGGATTTGACATTGATTTAAATGCATAAACTACTTGAAGTGAGGATTTGACTACTTCTGGAGGTATTTTGCATAGCTTCGGGTAAGTAATTCTATAACCTTATTGACTAGTTTGATGAAGGTGTTTGGTTGTTTTTTGGTATTTACCTCATTTCTTTGAGACTTTTGTGGACTATTTGGGAATACCTTTTTGGTTTTCCGTTTGAATATGATTTATTTGTAAGCCAAGTTGCAAGGAAAAAAAAGTATTGTGTTTGAAGTACAAGTTGAATGGTTTATACGTTGGAAGAGGTAAAGAGGCAAATTGGATTCGTCACGATCCTTAGAATTGTTCGAAGTACTAAGGGGAATGATCGTGAATGTTATTGGTTGTCATTAGTTAGATCACGTTGTCCTTGACCTATTCGAAGGACTCGAAGAAGAAGTTAACTCAAGTTTGCCTCAGTTGCATGGTATAGCGAGGATTGCAGAAATCTATTAGTAGGTTTCATGTGAGAATTATCGACTGTTTGAATGTCTTAGTGTTTCGAGGGAAACAATGGAAGGTTTATAAATTCTGGTTGAAGAGTTTGATTTCACAAAGAAGTGCGTGAAGCTGGTGGTTATAAGCATATTGCATCGTTAATGATCGATTAGAGACGCGGTAATTGGACTTCCTATTTGGAGATATTGTGTGTGGTGGAGCTGTAGTTTCTTGTTCAGTTTTGAGGAGAAGCGATTGAAGATGAAGTCGACACAATTTTTGGCATATGCACCTTGGGCATATGATTGAAGAAGGGTTTGTTTGAATGTGTTGAGTTTGAAGCTTCTTATAGAATAAGCCTATGAGCATTGGATTTCTACAAGCTTTTGTTGTTTTCACAACAATACAAGAGCAGTTTTTTTTTCGTACTGTTGAACACCACAAATATGATACGTTTTTTAATCATCCACTCGGATGTTTGCAGGAACCTCTTTGATTCACTGTTTTTAGAAGAGGAGCTAGGTGGTTTGTTACCTTTGTTGTTTTGATGATATTTGGAAGATAATAAAGGTGTTTACATTTTGAAGTCATCAAGGTGAAGAAGTGCAAGACCGTGGTGGAAAAACAGATAGGTCGTGAAGATATGTTTCCGTTTTTTGAGGTGAAAACTTAGTTGCAAGGAACAAGTATCATTGTGGCACTTCACAACTGTAAGGTACGATACTACATGTGAAGTATATAGTTAGGCGAAGAAATCGCAAACTATTTGAAGAACGCGGTATGTGAATTGAATTGCCTTTTGTCGTAAGGAAAGGCACTGGAAAACAAGGAAAGAAGTTTCAAGTTCAGACATGAACGTTGAAAAACGCAGATCTAGTAATATGTGGAAATTTCGAGTGTTTGATTGCTTTTATCATAAGCATTCTCTAGAGAATGGTTTTCTGACTTTTAAGAGTTGGAGTTTTAAGTTGTAGATATTAATCATTCAGTTGAAGTACTTAGGTGCAACTCGAGAAGTTTGAAGTTATTCGGTGTGTACCGAAGTTTGAAGAGGAATATGAAATCAGTAGATCCATTTGACTCCGTGGGGTTTAAAGTTGTTTAAACGGTGGAGTATTGAAGAAGTTTTTTCAAATACAGTTGTAGTGATGAAGGGATTGGAGAATGGAAATTGGTATTGTTGATTATGGAAGTAGAAGTGATAGATAGTGCGCAATCTAATACGGTTGAAAACTAATTCATGCAGTTGAGGCATGAAGTTGAAGAACGCAGAATCATGCAGTTTAGGATTTTGCAAACATTGTGTGAAGGTGGAGAAAGAATCAAGTTTGGAGTTGGAGTAAAAAGTTCTAGTTTTTTTTTTTAAGATATGAAAATATCATCAATATCACCACATATGGAATACTGGAATGTGTTCACACAGATGTTTGGGAACTTACAAAGACCGCATCTTTGTAAGGTATGGATTATTTCATCTTTTGAAAAAAAATTCGTAGGTATGGGGGTACACCATACATTTGCATGTGATGAAATATTGAACTCCGCATTGAAAGATGAAGTGTTGGAATTTGAAGAAGTAGGATGGAGGAGGATCTCATATTTGACAAGTGAAGTGGTGAGTTCAAGTCAAAGACTATATCCTACGAGTTGAAGTAAATGTGCAAAGAATTGAATCTTGCAAGTTTGAAGAATATGTGCATGTGAAAATCTATGAAGTCGAAGACGCGTCAGGAATTCATAGGTAACTGGAATTGCTGAGAAATCAACAAAGTTACGAAAGAATTGGTGATGTTTAGGATTGGTCATCTTGAACTAAATCAATGACTTACGTTTGCAGCATCTTTAGGTGCATAGTATGTTGGTGTTCTTTTTTAAGACACAGTTGCAGCCCTACCATGGGATCAAATTTGTGAAGCACATGTTGAAGCATATTTCATCCTTAAAAAGGAATTTGAAACACCATTTGGTGTGTTGGTGTCGGTTGACACACTTGAACCTTAGACAAGGATTTTGGAAATTGTACCATTGCAGCATCTTGGGATGATTGAAGTATGAAAGCATCATTAGATGATTGGCAATTGAAGCCATTTGAGGGATTGAAACATCTTCGGATGATTGGCACCTACAGGTGAGTGATTTGAAGTCCTTAAGTGGAATTAAAGCATCTACGGATGATTGGCACCTCCGGGTGATTGAAGGCAGTAGCATATGAAGACGTGGAAGGTGAATGTTTAGATTTAGTGCCAAGATGGAGAAATCAGATAATGGTAAAGTTGAAGTTGTCCTAGAAATCTTGCCAAGGTGGAGAATTGTTGGGTGTTGGCTCGATTTTAGGAAACATCAGTTTGATTTCCTAAATCAATTTTCACTAATTTTTAGAATTATGTTTAGACTTCTATCTAAACAAGGGTTTCCTATCTTAGCTAGTTTAGGTTCCCTAATTTGAAGTAAAGCTTGGTTTCCTAATTAAAGTAGAACTTTGGTTTCCAAGTATCACCCTATTGTAAGCCTATAAATAAAGGCATAACCTTTAGGTTATATGTATCTACATCATCTACATTAATCTTGTCTAAACCCTTAGGTTGTAGACATCTCCTCCTGAGAAGAAGAGAAGTAATCTGTCCATTAGCAAGATGTAGATCCTCTCATAGCTTTAGCATTTGGGAGAGTTGGAAGAGAGTTGAAGGTGAGTTGAGAATGTGAACAAGAAGAAGGGGTATTGAGTGTCATGTGCATCGTGTATTCTCTGATATTTGAATGAAGTGAATTTCTGCTGCCCTTGGATGTAGGCACATTGCCGAACCACGTAAATCTTTGTGTCTTTTGTGTTTATTGTGCATTAGCTTCCGTTGTATGTGTAGTTTCTGTTTCTCATGTCGGATCCTGTGAAGCCTTGAGGAACAATATGGAACTCCCGGCAAAACAAACTAGTATCAGAGCTTAGGTGTAGGCTCTTGAAATCTAGGGTTTGCTCGTTTGAATTGGGTCAGAAATAGTATGTGAAGATATCAAAGAAGATGTCAAATTTGAAGAAGAACACAAAGACGAGTTCATTTTTTTACTGAAATTTGTGGTAGAAGAATCGTAACAGTTCTGAAAACTGTGGTGAAGATTGGTACCGTTATGAAACTGTGGTGCAAGGTTGCAGCTGTTCCGTCAGATAAACGTGGTGTATTGAATTAACAGTGGATTTGTGGAAGAAGACATACTTGGAGATTGAAGTAAAAGCCTAGAAGAAGATGCATCAATAGGCATGTTGCAGAATCAAGTTATGTCGGTTTGAAGATCAGAGTTATTTTGGAATTTAGAAAATCATTGTGAAACCTCATGTGAAGAATCTTGGAGACATGGTCGTTAGAATTGCATCACGTTGAAGAGGTGGATTTTCTATTTTAACAAGCACCATTTGAAGTATCAATTACTCATAAACGAATGTATTTGAAGTGTTTCACATTCGTTAATTGTTAGTTGATCACATTTGAAGTTAAAGCTCTACTTGAAGTGAGGATTTGACATTGATTTACTTCTTGAGGCATAAACCCTATGTATTTTGCATAGCTTCGGGTAAGTAATTCTATAACCTTATTGACTAGTTTGATGAAGGTGTTTGGTTGTTTTTTGGTCTTTACCTCATTTCTTTGAGACTTTTGTGGACTATTTGGGAATACCTTTTTGGTTTTCCGTTTGAATATGATTTATTTGTAAGCCAAGTTGCAAGGAAAAAAGAGTATTGTGTTTGAAGTACAAGTTGAATGGTTTATACGTTGGAAGAGGTAAAGAGGCAAATTGGGTTCGTCACGATCCTTAGAATTGTTCGAAGTACTAAGGGGAATGATCGTGAATGTTATTGGTTGTCATTAGTTCGATCACGTTGTCCTTGACCTATTCGAAGGACTCGAAGAAGAAGTTAACTCAAGTTTGCCTCAGTTGCATGGTATAGCGAGGATTGCAGAAATCTATTAGTAGGTTTCATGTGAGAATTATCGACCGTTTGAATGTCTTAGTGTTTCGAGGGAAACAATGGAATGTTGATAAATTCTGGTTGAAGAGTTTGATTTCACAAAGAAGTGCTTGAAGCTGGTGGTTATAAGCATATTGCATCGTTAATGATCGATTAGAGACACGGTAATTGGACTTCCTATTTGGAGATATTGTGTGTGGTGGAGCTGTAGTTTCTTGTTCAGTTTTGAGGAGAAGCGATTGAAGATGAAGTCGACACAATTTTTGGCATATGCACCTTAGGCATATGATTGAAGAAGGGTTTGTTTGAATGTGTTGAGTTTGAAGCTTCCTTATAGAATAAGCCTATGAGCATTGGATTTCTACAAGCTTTTGTTGTTTTCACAACAATACAAGAGCAGTTTTTTTTTCGTACTGTTGAACACCACAAATATGATACGTTTTTGAATCATCCACTCGGATGTTTGCAGGCACCTCTTTGATTCACTGTTTTTAGAAGAGGAGCTAGGTGGTTTGTTACCTTTGTTGTTTTGATGATATTTGGAAGATAATAAAGGTGTTTACATTTTGAAGTCATCAAGGTGAAGAAGTACAAGACCGTGGTGGAAAAACAGATAGGTCGTGAAGATATGTTTCCGTTTTTTGAGGTGAAAACTTAGTTGCAAGGAACAAGTATCATTGTGGCACTTCACAACTGTAAGGTACGATACTACATGTGAAGTATATAGTTAGGCGAAGAAATCGCAAACTATTTGAAGAACGCGGTATGTGAATTGAATTGCCTTTTGTCGTAAGGAAAGGCACTGGAAAACAAGGAAATAAGTTTCAAGTTCAGACATGAACGTTGAAAAACATAGATCTAGTAGTATGTGGAAATTTCGAGTGTTTGATTGCTTTTATCATAGGCATTCTCTAGAGAATGGTTTTCTGACTTTTAAGAGTTGGAGTTTTAAGTTGTAGATATTAATCATTCAGTTGAAGTACTTAGGTGCAACTCGAGAAGTTTGAAGTTATTCGGTGTGTACCGAAGTTTGAAGAGGAATATGAAATCAGTAGATCCATTTGACTCTGTGGGGTTTAAAGTTGTTTAAATGGTGGAGTATTGAAGAAGTTTTTTCAAATACAGTTGCAGTGATGAAAGGATTGGAGAATGGAAATTGGTATTGTTGATTATGGAAGTAGAAGTGATAGATAGTGCGCAATCTAATACGGTTGAAAACTAATTCATGCAGTTGAGGCATGAAGTTGAAGAACGCAGAATCATGCAGTTTAGGATTTTGCAAACATTGTGTGAAGGTGGAGAAAGAATCAAGCTTGGAGTTGGAGTAAAAAGTTCTAGTTTTTTTTTTAAAGATATGAAAATATCATCAATATCACTACATATGGAATACTGAAATGTGTTCACACAGATGTTTGGGAACTTACAAAGACTGCATCTTTGTAAGGTATGGATTATTTCATCTTTTGAAAAAAAATTCGTAGGTATGGGGGTACACCATACATTTGCATGTGATGAAATATTGAACTCCGCATTGAAAGATGAAGTGTTGGAATTTGAAGAAGTAGGATGGAGGAGGAGCTCATATTTGACAAGTGAAGTGGTGAGTTCAAGTCAAAGACTATATCCTATGAGTTGAAGTAAATGTGCAAAGAATTGAATCTTGCAAGTTTGAAGAATATGTGCATGTGAAAATCTATGAAGTCGAAGACGCGTCGAGAATTCATAGGTAGCTGGAATTGCTGAGAAATCAACAAAGTTACGAAAGAATTGGTGATGTTTAGGATTGGTCATCTTGAACTAAATCAATGACTTACGTTTGCAGCATCTTTAGGTGCATAGTATGTTGGTGTTTTTTTTAAAGACACAGTTGCAGCCCTACCATGGGATCAAATTTGTGAAGCACATGTTGAAGCATATTTCATCCTTAAAAGGAATTTGAAACACCATTTGGTGTGTTGGTGTCTGTTGACACACTTGAAATTTAGACAAGGATTTTGGAAATTGTACCATTGTAGCATCTTGGGATGATTGAAGTATGAAAGCATCATTAGATGATTGGCAATTGAAGCCCTTTGAGGGATTGAAACATCTTCGGATGATTGGCACCTACGGGTGAGTGATTTGAAGTCCTTAAGTGGAATTAAAGCATCTACGGATGATTGGCACCTCCGGGTGATTGAAGGCAGTAGCATATGAAGACGTGGAAGGTGAATGTTTAGATTTCGTGCCAAAATGGAGAAATCAGATAATGGTAAAGTTGAAGTTGTCCTATAAATCTTGCCAAGGTGGAGAATTGTTGGGTATTGGCTCGATTTTAGGAAACATCAGTTTGATTTCCTAAATCAATTTTCACTGATTTTTAGAATTATGTTTAGACTTCTATCTAAACAAGGGTTTCCTATCTTAGCTAGTTTAGGTTCCCTAATTTGAAGTAAAGCTTGGTTTCCTAATTAAAGTAGAACTTTGGTTTCCAAGTATCACCCTATTGTAAGCCTATAAATAAAGGCATAACCTTTAGGTTATATGTATCTACATCATCTACATTAATCTTGTCTAAACCCTTAGGTTGTAGACATCTCCTCACAGAGAAGAGAAGTAATTTCTCCATTAGCAAGATGTCGATCCTCTCATAGCTTTAGCGCTGGGAGAGTTAGGAGAGAGTTGAAGGTGAGTTGAGAATGTGAACAAGAAGAAGGGGTGTTGACTGTCATGTGCATCGTGTATTCTCTGATAATGTGAATGAAGTGAATTTTTGCTGCCCGTGGATGTAGGCACATTGCTGAACCACATAAATCTCTTTGTCTTTTGTGTTTATTGTTCATTAGCTTACGTTGTATGTGTAGTTTCTGTTTCTCATGCCGGATCATGTGAAGCCTTGAGGAACAATATGGACCTCTCGGCACAACATTTCTTATATGCTCTTTATTATTTGGTTTTAAGCTTTGTTTTTAAAAAAACAACATAATTCTACAACAGGCGACCCAAGTTTGTTTACCAACCCTTAATCAGATATTTTCAGCTAGCATGGTGTTGGTCTTTTACGTACTCAGTTTTTCTTTTTCCTGATGTATGCAACAAAATAGTTTCCATCCCTGTTTCGTTTCGGGTACATTATTTATATCTCCCTACTTTTGACACTCAATAAATATATCCTTATACAACAATAAATATGTCCCTACTTTTTACTATCCTTATCAATTTAAAATTAGATTGCCTTAATACCCTCATCCATATAATATTTTTCTTTATTTCAAAATGAAACAAATTTCTCCCTCTACCACTTCACCACCACCACTAGCACCGCCACCACCAACATTCAACTATCATTCCACCACCACCGTTCAACACCACCACCTACCAACCACCACCACCACAAATATTCCATCACCACTCTTTCACCACCACCATTACACCACCACCAGTTCCTCCACCACCACTAGTCCGTCGCCGCCGCCACCACCGCCACCGTTGTCGCCGCCGCCACCACTGGTTCGAATATTTTTGTATCAACAATAGTAGTTGATCCAAATAAAAATAGAACCAACAGTAGAAGTTGATCCAATTTGGGGGATCAACAATGGTAGTTGATCCAAAAAAAAAAAAAGGATCAACAGTAGAAGTTGATCCAATTTAGGGGATCAACAATGGTAGTTGACCTCCTAAATTGGATCAACAATGACAGTTGATCCATGTAAATGGAGTGAACTTGGCGTGATTCGAACACGCATCATCTGACATGGAGTCAGTCATGCTACCATTGCACCACAAGTTCAACATTTGAAGAAATTTGCATGATTTAAACTACAAGTATGATTTAAACTACAAGCATGATTATACTAATCCAAGGAAATGTTCTCAACAATAGGAGTTGAAAGGATCAACAACAGTAGTTGATCCCATAGAAAATTGGGTCAATAACAAGAGTTGATCCCATAAAATGGATCAACAACAGTAGTTGATCCCATAAAAAATTGGGTCAACAACATGAGTTCATCCGATAAATGGATCAACAACAGTAGTTGATCCATAAAAAAATGGGTCAACAACAGGAGTTCATCCGATAAATGGATCAACAACAATAGTTGATCCATAAAAAAATTGGGTCAACAACAGGAGTTGATCCATAAATGGGATCAACAACAACAATTGATCCCATAAAAACATATAAACAACAACAATTAATCATCACATGTAGCTTCATAAACAGCAATCCAAACTTCATAAACGTATGAACAACAACAATTATCTCCAATCCATTCTGACATACATTAGCAGCAATTCAGTTATACTAAAACACAGATCCATTCCTCCACCAGCTGCAGTTTCAGATCCACCAACAGAACCATCAACCACCATCTATAATCCATAGCAGAAACCACCAGTTTCAGTATCAATAATCTACCAAAAACTAAAAATCAAAACTTAATCATACCAGTTTCAGAATCAATAATCTCGATCTCAATTAAATTGAAATAAAACAAAAAAATCAAGTTAAATCATAATACTGAATAGATATTTGGCTTCAATGAATCAAAAATGAAAAGATATCTTTGAATCTTCAACTCGAAATTCAAAAATCGAAACCCTAAAAATCAAATCTATCTCTGCATCTGGTTTTGAAATCAATCCCTAACCTAAGATGATGAAGAACAATTAATAACTAGTTGAAATCAGTTGTCGAAACAAAATTAGTGATCAATTTGTTGATAGTAGTGGCGGATGCGGCGGAGTTGGTGGTGTTTGTGGTGGCGGCGATAGAGAAGAATAATGAAGTTTCTGTATAGAAACGAAGAAGAATGGAAGAAAGAGAGGAAGGTTAAATAAGGTAGTATAATAATTATTATTTTGGAAAAATTTACAATTATACTATCAGAGATATTTGTAAAGTTTTCTAGGGATATTTGTGAAGGCCCATCAGAAGGAGGGACAATAATTCAATTACCACTTTCGTTTTTCACATCTATCTACATCGTGAAATAGAAAGAATTTTTTCCTGACAAATATTTGAAGTCCCCACCTTCTTTTGATGCTTGTACTATTTGCTTCCCATCCGCTGATGGTGTTCGAGATTATTTGGCATGGAGGCAAGCAGAGTGTGAGTAGTTAACAGAACCATGCACCTTAGTTAATTTGAGACTTGACTGTTGTATGTATGTGTGATCTTCATCTTTTATCCCACCGGACTACAAACTTACCATCGCACTTTCTTTTGTAGTTTGTAAAAATAATCAACACAACACTTGGTTTTGGATGCTGGTCAAAAAAATTTCCCAACAGTTTGGTATAAAGTACACCGAGCTAACGGACATATTTTGTAAAGGATCCTGCGTGTTCAAGGACAATGTGAATTCTTATTTCATATCACTAAAAACCATACCTTGCGCTATGTTTACAGATGTGTGTTTTGACGTGCTGCCTAGAATCTCATAGATGGATTTTGGTTTTTATACTCAAGTGGAGGAGACTGTGAAGTACAATGAAAATGGAGAATCCATCGTCAAAAGATTCAAAAGTAAGGTGATTATTGACCATTGTGATATTGTTGGTGACAAATTCTGGAACGATCATGTGAACATCCTCAAGGACGAGTAAAAAATCATCACATAATACATCGAGCACGTACAAGCTCAGATTCATATGTGTTATATTATATGATGCATTAATTCTTTTGGAACTAACTATGGTGTTTTGGATAGTCTGACTCTGATATGGAAAAACTGGTTATCGAAGAAGTTTTCTATTATAGATAGTGATTGTTAATAGAGATGAATGGAAAATATTACTATTGTAAATATATTTTCAAAGCATTTTTTTTCCTTTGAAATTTCTATTATAGATAGTGATTGTTAATATGTTTTCTATTATGGGAAATATTACTATTGTAAATATATTTTCAAAGCATTTTTTTTTCTTTGAAAAAAAAAGTAAAAAGTAAAAAGGAAAACATACTGGGCTTATGTTCAAAGTGAAGTTTGTCCAATGTGTAAGAAGGAGGTTGAAGACTCAGATCATTTGCTGGTTAAATGCTCTTATGCATTTGAGATTTGGTCTTATTTTCCAAATCATTTAAGATATCCAGGGTGGCTCCAAGTACTGTGAGGGGTTTCTTTGAATCTTGGAGATTGAATAACTTAACAGGAAGGTGTAGAGAAGTATGATGGAAGGTCATTTATGCAGTTATGTGGCACTTATGGAAAGAGAGGAGCAAAAGAGTTCATAATGGTGGCATGCCTAAGGAAGCTCATGAATTGATTATGGTGGTAAAGCAAACAATTGATCTTTGGTTTTTTGAAAAGGATACTTTCAAAGGAATCTCTGTAAATCAAATTCTGTTTGAATGTGACTCAATCCTGCACATGTAATGTGTGTGCTGTGTTGATCTTGTTCTTGTACATATTTTTTCTTTAAAAAACGGGTACCTAGCTCAGCTGGTCATCTCCGTTTCCCAAAGTTTCATGCGCTCCAGGAGGTCCCAGGTTCGAGCCTCCAATGATGTAATATTGCAGAAATTAACATGGAAGGTAGTGTTAGTTTGCCCCCCTTGTGACACAATCTCAGCCCCCATCCGCTTCGGCTCCCTTGTCTAGGTTACCCATGAGGCTCGCTGGTAGGCTAGTACATCAACCTGTTCAATTAATGTAGTAGTATGTTGTTGGAGCTTAGCTTGTTAGGCTTCCAACTAGTTAATGTAATACTCTTTTAAAAATAAATAAAAAAGAACCGTTTTTTGGGGACCAGCCTTTTTTTTGGGGGGGGGGGCATTGTTTTATAAGGCCCCCTACCCTACATTGTTAAGGGATGTCCTAAAAATCATGAGATTACTAATTTTCCCATTATCCTAATTAAAATTAACCCTAACCTAATAACTGCCTCTAACTTAATCTAAAACAAAACCTAAACCTAAAAAAATAAAAAAAAAAACAGTTTTGAGGAGAAAACTGTTCTCCCTCTTGTTCTTCTCTTCTTCCCCATTTCAACATCGTCTTCATCGATTAATCGTCGATTAATAAAATTTTCATCGTCGATTAATCAATCGACTATAAGAATGGTTCTTCGAAAGCAAACCAAAAGACTTCAAGGAGAAGGTCCTCGATTGGGACATCTAGCAAATCAGCCGAGTGATTTTGAGATTCATAAAGAAGTGGAACAACCAAGTGAAGCCATAATCCAGTATAATAGACGCTTGCAGAAGCCTGATTCTGCCATGTGACCGATTTACAGGTATTTTGCAACAAACCCATTACTTTTAATTAGATTTTGATTCGTTTAATTGAATAGAAATCATCAAAATAGGGTTCAAATGGAAGTTACAGTGCATAGTTCGATTAGGTCGAGTTTCCAAAAAACCCTATTTTGTTAACCGAACTTCCTGAAAGGAAGAAAACGAAGAACAGTTCGGTTCTCTAGGTTTCAAAACTAGGTCACCAAACTGCCAGTTCGGTTAGTTCGCAAAGAAGCCTAAATTTTTTTTCTAACCGAACTTAACAAATTTTACATCAATTTGTTTTTTCACATGTAACCGAACTCTGCTATTTTGCCTGCCAATTTGAGTTTTTATGTAATCGAACTGTGCTATTGTGTTCGGTTTGTTCGCATAAAAATCTAAAACTATTCAGTAACCGAACTTTACCGGAAAAAAAAATGTAACCGAACTCTTGACAAAAAATCTTGACAAACCGAACTCTTCAGTAGTTGCAAACATGTTGAGTTCGGTTTGTTCGCAAAATTTTTTGACAAACCGAACTCTTCATTAACATTTACCAATGTTGAGTTCGGTTTGTTCTCAAAAAATCTTTGGTAACCGAACTATACTATGGAACACAAAATTAGAGTTGGCCTATTTTTCGTGAACTTTTGCTATTAACCAAACCTTACGCTGAGAACCCTTATGTTGCATCTCGATTTAGTGAATCATTCGGTTAAGCTAATATCTTTTGTTTTCTTGATTAGTGGAAGAGGCAAAAATCAAACAAACCTTTACTTTGGAAGATCTTAGAACTCTCACCCCTCGAGGCAAAGTACATTGTGATGCCGGTCACCGTGGAACCAAAAATGCTAAGTATAGAGGTGGGTCATTACCGGGTGTTGTCATCCAAGATGGTGTTAATAGAGATAATGTTGACAACGTAATCCAACAAGTTAATGAAGAGATCGTGGAAGCGATGGGCAATGAAGAACAACATCAAGGTGGAGAAGGTGAACTCACAAGGAGGAGGAAATGAGGGTGCCAATGATGGTGAACCAGCTGAAGGAGGAAGAAATGAGGGTGCCAATGATGGTGAACCAGTTGAAGGAGGAGGAAATGAGGGTGACAATGATGATGGTGAACCAGTTGGAGGAGGAGGAAATGAGGGTGACAAAGATGAGGAAGATGGAGATAAGGATGATGCTGAATTAGATGAGGACTTGGATGAAGAGGAAGCCGAAGAGGAAGAGGCACAAGTAGAAATAGTGGGAAAGAAACCTAGAAAGACGCCTAAAAAAGCCTTGTGCTAGATATTCATACATTCCTGATGACAATTTGTGTTTGCCTCCAAAGAATCCAACTTATGGTACTCCAAGAGATGGAGGGGAGGTATTGATGGGCTACAAAAACTCATGGGCTGCCAAAATCATCTTCTCTAACTTTTCTCTCTCAATAATTCTACTCATGGGATGCCAAAATCATCTAGTGTGAACTCAATTTTTTTTTATTTTCCATGTTTGTGTTCTTCATCTTCTCTAACTTTTCTCTCTCAATAATTCTACTTCTTTTTTAAAAAATCTGATTTTTTAATCTCAAATCTTTATTCAAAATCATTTCACTAATCACACTAACTAATACTCCCTCCGTCCCACCATTAGATGACCTACTTGGTCTAAGATCTTGTCCCATCATTAGTTGACCTATTTCACTAATCAAGGGGATATCTCTAAAACTACCCTTTTGATTGATTATCGGTATCATAAGAAATATGTATAATTTTATATTCATGTTTATACTCGTTACGTAGGTGTTTTAAAATGATTTTCAACGGTATAAAATTTACGAAAATCTATGGTATAGTTTGAGAGATAAATGATTTCTAAATTTTACAAATTATTATCCATAAGGGTATAGTTGTAAAAAATACTTAAAAACACTCATTTCATTCGTTGCCTTAAGAATTGTGCAAACTTCAACTAGGTCATCTAATAGTGGGACGGAGGGAGTATTAACACTAACTAATCATTAACCAAAAATAATCAGAGGGTAATTTAGGTATTATCATAAATATCTAAATAAGTGGTGACCTGTAATTACTTCTAATATCTTACCAAAAATAAAACAATGGTCCCCACAAAAGCTGGTCCCAAAAAATGGTTCATAAAAAAAATACTGGGCTTTGTCAAATGAAACCCGCTGACGCCCCTTATCCTAAATGGAAATAACCCATACAGCCCAAAAATAACGCTCCAAATGAAACCCGCTGACGCTGTGACCAAAACAGATAGCAGCCTAATTCAGTATTTTGCCTCTTCTCCTCCTCTACATCACCTTCATTTTTCTTGATTCTGCTCTACAACCGGAAAGATTTAGCATCGAGGGTTTCGTATAATGGATCAAAATGCGGAGAAGGAATCTGGACTTATTGCGTCTGATGAAGTATCAACACAATTCAAAACCCTAATCAACAGTGGCGAAATCGATCCATTCTCTTAAAACAATCACAAAATCTCATGTATAGATGTTGTCTTTTTGATGTTGGACATCAATAGGTATCCCAAGATGTTCCTATTTATAACCATTTTCTTTTGTTTCATTTCAGATTGGGAAGGCTACAGGACAGTAATGCAATACTATCACATTTAATGAACATTCAGATCTTTGCTCAAGTTGCTCCTGATTTCAATAGGATTACACGGCTCTTTAAGTTCCTTGAAGACTGATCTTGATTACATATTCCTAATGCTAAGGTACTATTACCCCACTACTACCCTTGCCTAGTCTCATTTCCTTCCAGAAATTGGGTCTTGATTTTCATATGGGATGTTGTTGCATGTATGTTGTTGCATGTCTGAAGTGAATGAGAATCTCAGCCCGAACCCTGAACCCTGAGTTCATTAGGGAGTCTGCCATCACAATTGGAGCAATATGCATCATTCTACTTCTGTGATTTCCCTTTCACTTGATAATGTTTGTGCAATTACCCTCGCTAGAATGTTTATTTGTAATCGAGATAGAAGGAAGTAGCTCAAGTAAGTGATAATGTGAGAAAGTGTACTTGTACTGTGTCTGTTGACTTCGAGATGAAGTGAATGTTGCATGTTAAATAGATTGTAATGAGTATTCTGATTTAAGAGGTAAAATAAGTTTATATACTTTCAAGGCAAATACAGTATTCATTTAGTCTTTCAAATCTATTCTCGACAGTTTGGTATCAGATCAGGCTGTCCGGGATCATTATGTTGTCGCTTGGTAGATAGTATGTCAGATTTTTGTCTTAACGATGACATGGCTTCATTATTGTATCTCTATCAACTCAATTTAGAACCCAGGCAATCAAATCAACCTCAAACGCAATGGCTGCGAAGTACTCACTCACTTTGGGTTTCTTTATTTACTTGATTGGTTCAGCGGACGGAAGCCCCTGAAACCTCGGTGAAAGAAAATGGAAAGAAGTTTCAGTTAGAGAAACAAATAGAAGAAGACTTGGGAAAAAACACATTGCTTACATACTTGTTTCCCATAGGGTGGTCGTGGCAATGCTTGATCTTTTTCTTTTTAATATACATGGAAGAGCAAATTGCTTGGTTGAGTTTGTAAGTTTGGCTATGAAGGAAAAGAACTGTTTGAAATGATTCATTTTAGTACTTACTACTGAGTGCGTGGTCAAGCTCTAAGCTTGTATCATCTCATGTCAACACCATCGCCAGTTATCATTCCACTATTTGGGATAAAACATGATTCTAATCAGTCTTTACCATTTATTCTATAGCTAGTGATGTAATTGTGTTTCTTAATGTTAAACTAGACAAAATTCATTGAGTTTCGATTTTACTAATCCATCTTATGACACAACTTTTATATAATGTTCTCTATACAGAAGCATGAAAGGTAATGTGTAGCTGCCTATCCTGATTCATTTTCGGATGGTTCAACAACTAAAATTTTCCTACTCTCCTTCTGAATTATGAAAGCTCTGCAGTTCATTTTAGTAACTGCAGAGCTCATGCCCTAATTGGGTGACTACAGTAGAAAAGTCACTCACACCTCTAGACTTTCATTTTGTATCTAAATTGAGTGCAACCCATTAAAGCAATACAGATAAGCTGAGTTCTGAGAGGAAAGACTGGGGAAAGCGATGGCAGGATTAGTAGTAATGTCTTCTTTGAGTTTGAAACCAATAACTCCATGTCAAGAGAGAGTGGCAGGCAGTATTCAAGGCCTTCCATCCCTAGCAAGGTCTTCCACTTCCCACAGGGTTTCTGCCAATCAAATTAAGAATATCAAAATTTATACACTATATATGGATGGTTTTATCTCAAACTTCATTATTGTACTCCATGATTTTGTTAAATTTATATTTTGTTTTTTGTTCTATGTGATTCTGTCTGTGGTTGTTACTTAGATCAACTTAGTATAAGCCATGTATGCGTATTTCGTAACTCACCTGAGCTTCCTACCACTACTTTTAGATTAGTGAGAAAAGCATTTTAAGTAGTGCTGTTCAAGTTTAAGGTATACTCCGAGAAGGTATGCATGGGAGATTAACCATCGCATCACTTTGGAGCAGACCTTACACAACTTATATCAACCATTAAATCTTTAATCGCTTCAAAAAATGGACACTGTACACAGCAAAAAATTATGTTTTAGACTTAATTTGTGGTAGATTAGAATTGACTTGAGTAGTCCTAAGCCACAAGCCTAATAGAAGAGTATAAGATAAGGCCTAGTGATACTGACCAGTTATAACACGGGACAAGATACACCACTAAGACCATCATATGATTCATATTTACGTATACATTTTTCTTCTTCAGATTGTTGGGACTGATGGTGGCATGGTATTGATGCATCTGGAAGAAAGCCCACGGTTTGATTTTTCCTCCACTTTTTTCTAGCATGTGTAATATCTTTCGGATTAGTTTACGTAGAATTAAACTGACTTGTTGCAGTAAATCATGTATACCATTTATGGTTATTTGACTTTTCATGAATGAATTGTTGCAGGGAAAGGGTGGCTATCATTACAGCGGCAAATATGGTGGTAACATCGATGGATACAGGTACGCTGTGTTCGAAAGAAATCACTTTGTTTGATTTTAATTTATAATGTGAACTGTGACAATTTTTTTGTTGCAACATGAACTCGAGCTAACAGAGTACTTATAACAGAAAGAACTTAACCTGCAAATTAGCTTATGTTTATGTGTTCTTGCAGTTTCCATGCACAAGTAAAACCATGCTCTTCATAAACTCAAACAGTTAAGCTTTATTGGATAATAATTTGCTCAGGGAACATACAACTTATTGGTGATGCTATGATAATAACTTATTATAATCACGTACATGCTGCAGTAGAACGCACATGATTCATGCATGAAGTAGTCGAACTACATAGTATTGCCAATTATGGGTGTTGTTGTCACTTTTCCAGCCTTATTACCCAGACCCAAACCCTTTTGAACCTGTAGTCTGTGGTTACATTAAATCCTTCCTGAACCACAACAACATTGATGTTAGGATTCTCTGACTCGATCCTGGCTGCTGCAATCTGCCTATCGAACCCAATTAAATCTGAAGATTAGTTCTTACCTGTTCAAATTTAGTGTTGATCTTATGTAATTACGAGTCAATTAGCTAAATCATGTATTTCCATACACATAAACATAAGAGGAAATTAAGGTTATACTAAATATGAGCTCGACGTATAACTGAAACTGACCTTGGCATTCGTCCCCCATCTTAAAATTTGATCAATCTACCATGTTTATTAATTATGTTGTGTGTGCTTTAGTGCTTATGATTAGATTCGTCATTAGTCTGGGTTTAAATAGGTTCCCAGAGTTGGATTTATTTCTCAATATAATATGGTCAGGCAGTGCAGTAATCTTAGATGGATGGATTTGAATATAAATTGAAATATGACTTCTCTTTTATGAACTTTTTTTTTTAATAGATAATTATGCTGTTGATTTTCTATTTTTTTCCTCTTGAGTTATGGATAGAAAACGATTAATGTCTGCTGTAATTTTGATTGATTTTAAGCGGGTCAATTTTCTCCAATTTCATAGTAAGTGTCCAATTTCCCACCTACCAGGGAAAAGTTGACTCCATCAATCTGATACAACAACTGATATATAGACTTATGAACACCAGTAGCTAGGCTAGTAATTGTTTGTATGATCCCAACTCTCGCACTAGTGTTTATTGTAGAAGCCTGAGCACACATAAATCACGTTACATAAGAAACTTTACATCACGGGCTACCTAGTAATTGCTAGAAATGAAGGAATACATCCCACCATTTATTTTGGAAGGACATTTTATTCTGACATACGTGGCTAACATGATCAGTCACTTGATTAGAGACTCGTAGGACATAATTACAGGACCAAGTTGGCTACATAGACTTGCACATTGTTGTTGTAAATGAGGCTTACTTTGCTATGGTGGTTGATGACTTTTGTAGTTGAGGAACCTGCTCAAACCTCATTATCAGTTTTATAGTTTTATGGTGTCAATGACCATGTAGTTCTAGTTTTTTTGGTGTGCCCATTTTGTAGCTTCAAGCATAGCCCAAAACTCAGCTTTACTAGCATGCTGGGATCTTCTATAAGTCCTTTGGCTGCAACAAATTTGCCTGCATTACCTCTGGTTAGATTGGAAATCCAGGAAAAAAAAATATTTATGATGAAATGAAGCACCTATGTTATTTTTTAAGCTATTAGTTGGAGGATGAGTCCAGTGAGCAGTATTGTGCATGGAACTAATGCTAGTATGCATGGACGAATGAGTGTTCGTACTAGTAAGCTGGTGTTGAATGATGCATGAGAGTAACTCATCTTTGGATAGCAATGGGTGATCCAAAGCTGGTATCCAGTTGTGGGTCCAAATGTTGATTTTTGTTGGGATATTTTGCTTTTGGTGCCTATAAAATGGTCCAAATTTGAGTTTGGTGCCCAGTCAATCACTTGACTTTATTTGACTGTTTGACCATATAAACTTACAGTCAATCACTTGACTTTATTTGACTGTTTGACCATATAAACTTAGAGTTAAAAATGTGAAATGACTAATTAAAAACTAATTTGTAATGGAAGGGTTAATGGTATTGAAGTGGGTAGAGTTAGTAAATATATTAAAAGTTAGTTTCTAATTAGTCATTTCACATTTTTAACTCTAAATTTAGATGGTCAAACGGTCAAATAAAGTCAAGGTTATTGCCTGGGCACCAAACTCAAATTTGGACAAAGTTAGGCACCAAACGCAAAGGTATACCATTTTATAGGCACCAAAGTCAAAATATCCCATTTTTGTTCCATCACCAACTAGCCATATAGCACACCCATTAATGATACGCAGTCCATTAGTGATGCTTTGCTATATCCAGCTTTCATTTTGAACTGGTGGAGGAGGTTCTTTCATAATGTGATGGTGAGAGAAGTACTTTAGACTTCAAAATTTAACTCAGATAGAATGTAGATTATGCAGAAGCTCCCAAGCAAGCTTTAGCCAGAAATGCAGAGTTGTAGTGCTGAAGATTCTTCTGAGCCTCCGAAGTATTTTACATAGCCTCATTTTATCCCTGGAGATTAGGGTAGAAATTTAGTACCTGGCTTTTCATTTCACCAGTAGTTTCGTTGATCCATTTGTTGATTTGTTTTCTGAGAGAGCTTGAGCAGATGAATTTGGTGCAGGCTCATGGTACTAAGCACCGATTGAATCTGGGTTGTTTTGCCTGCTTGAGTTATTAACTTCCTCAGCTATCCCTGTAGTTTGTTTATCATTTTCTCTAGGATATTTTTGTGACAATCATTTATCCGATGTCACAACTTATTGAATCAAACATTTTCTCAAATCTATTGCTTTATTGCTTGATTCAATTAGTTGTGACATCAAATAAACGATTGTCACATCGACTGTTAATCCTATATTAGAAAGGTCAGTTACAGAACCACCTGTAGGCTTTTCAATATTTTGTCATATCATCCATCTAATTTGATTGCAACTCAATAAATCAGTACAAAGAAACTGAGTTCAGAGAAGGACTATGGGAATAGAAATGGCAGGATCAGTAGTGATGACTACTTCGAGTTTCAAAACGAAACTCCATGTCAAGAGAGAATGGCAGATAGTATTCAAGGCCTTCCCTCTATAGCAAGGTCTTCCGCTATCCTCTCAGCTTCTGCCAATCAAATTAAGAAGATCAAAACTGATACACTATTACACTATATGGTTGGGTTGATCTCAAATCTGTATACCAATCTAGAAGTAAGCCAGAAGTTCTGAACTCATCAGAGATTCCTACCAGCCTACTACTAGCTTTAGATTACATGGAAGCTCACTAAGTAGTAATGTTCAAGTTTTACATATAATATACTCCGAAAAACGTATTGTATCACTTTGAAGCAGCCCTTACACAACTTATGTTAACCATTGAATCATTAATCGTTTTAAAAATGGACAGTGTAAACAGAACCTGAAATCAAGGCCTTATAGAGGGTGCATAAGCTAAGGCCTCGTGATACTGACCAGTAACCCTGATAGCATGCTATAAAGGAAATTGCTATTGCCTGTAACAATTTATATACTGTGTTATTCTTTTAGTTTGAAATTGTACCAAGGCACAAGATACACCACTTAGGCCATCAGATGATTTATATTTCTTCGTATATTTTTCCTCTTCAGAGAGCAGGGTTTGTTAATGTTGAGCAATGAATTGTTGGAACTGGTGGTGGCATGAACTTGAAGGGAGGTGCTGATGCATCTGGAAGCAAACCCACGGTTTGATTCTTCCTCCACTTTATTCTAACTATCTTTTGGATTCATTACTTAGAAATAAATTCTACTTGTTGCATTTAATTATATACTCCGTATAACGTTTAGGAGTGTTTGACTTTTGATGGATATTGATGCAGGGAAAGGGTGTTTACCACACTGGCAAAATTGGTGCTAACGTCAATGGATACAGGTGTGCAATTTCATAGAAAATCACTTTGTCTTAAATTCAGTGTTTGAACCGCGTGTGAGATTTTTCTGTTGCAACATATTACCCAAGCTAACAAAGTACATGTAACAGAAAGAACTTAACCTGCAAATTAAATTTTGTTTATGTTCTTGCAGTTCCCATGCTTAAGTAAAGCTATACTCTTTAATAAACTCGAGCTTTATTGAATAGTAATTTGTTTAGGGGAACACACAACTTATTAGTAATGATATGATACAACTTATTACGATCACGTACATGGATGCAGTAGAGTTTACGTGATTCATGCATCAAGTAATCAAACTATACAATCTAGCCAATGATGGGTGTTTCTGTCACTTTTCCAGCCTTACTAACCCAGACCCAAACCCTGTCACACCTATAGTCTGTGGTTACATTAAATCCTTCCTGAACCACAATAGCATTGACGTTAGGATTCTCTGACTCGATCCTTGCTGCTGCAGTCTGCCCATCAAACCCAACTAATTCAGGCCATGAGTTCTTACCTGTTAAATTGTGCACAGATTTAGTCTTGGTCGTATGTAACACAATTAGCTATATTATATATTAACTTACATATAAAACATAAGAGCAAATTAAAATTATACTAACTATATATGAGCTCAACGTATAAATGAAACTGACCTTGGCATTCGTCTCCCATTTTAAATCTTTCTTGATCAATCTACTATGTTTGTTAATTGAGTTGTGTGTGATTTAGTGCTTGTGATTAGATTCATTATCAAACTGGGTTTATATAGGTTTCAAGAGTTGGTCTATTTCTCAATACAATATGCTCAGACGGCGCAGTAATCTTTGACGGGATGGTGGCTTTGGATAAATAATTAAATCTTGAGTTTCCTTTTGTGGACATTTTCTGTTTTTATTTTAATAGATAATTACGGATAGAAAACGACTTGTTGATTCCTGAAGTTTAGATTGATTTTAAGCGGGTCAATTTTCTCCTACAAGCCACATGTTTGAATGAATTGTTGATTTTTTAATAGTCTAATAAGTTTCCAATTTCACACCCATCAGAAAAAATAGACTCCATTAATCTGATACAACAACTGATATGTAGATTTACTAAAACAAGTAGCTAGGCTATTTATTCTTTGTTTGATCGCAATTCACGCACTGTTTTTTAATAGCCAGAGCACACATAAATTACAAAGTTCACATATGGGCTGGCTTAGTGGCTAGAAATGAAGGGGGCACATCCCGCCTTCCATTGGATGGACTGTATTCTCATTTTTTTGGGTAACATTCCAGCCACTTAATTACTGACTCGTGGGACATAACTTCAGCACCAAGTAGGATGTTGGTTACATAGACTCGTACATTGTTGTGGATGTGGCTTACTTTGCAATGGTAGAAGAGGACTTTTGTTGTGGATGTGGCTTACTTTGCAATGGTAGAAGAGGACTTTTATAATAAAGGAACCTGCTCAAACCTTCATTATTAGTTTCAAAGACCAAGATGATTCTTCAAGCATAGCTCAAGACTCTGCTTGATGGGCATGCTTGGATCTTTCTAGAAGTCCCCAGATTCCCAGAATTATCTCTGGTTAGAAAAATTAGTCTATAATTGTTATTTTATTTGCAGATTTACAACAAATTAGTTTCAATTTATATTTTTTCCTTAAATCTTCTGTCCAAGGACACCCCCAAACCAAATAATCAGAAAGCATATTTTGATCTAGATTCAAATCCATAAGAAATTGCAGGTATTTGTCATCTGTAGTTTCTATTATTGTGTTTTTACCGTATGATTTTTTCTCTATTGATTTCATTTCCTAACATGCACTTCCAAACTTCAAACTTGCATCAAATAATTTGCTGCACTCCCAGCAACGAACCTTAAATTTAGGCGCTAGTTCGAGATGGCCTCATACTCGGTGGAGTCGCGATTTTCAAAGCGTGATATGCTTTTCTACGTGCATAAAGTAGTATGTAAAGCTGGCTTTGATAGATTCTTGGGCCCTAGATTCTTTATCAATTTTTTCTCAATTTAAAACCTACCTAAAGTGGTGAGACATATAACTACCAAAGGCCGGGTTTGCTCTTTTACTACTTATATATATAGTATATGCTCAATCACTTTTTTATCTCCTTGGTCGTGGAGAGACCCGGAGCGTGGTTCTTCTTGTTCGTTCGTTCTTATCTAATATTTACTAGGTATCTTCTTTCTGATCTTGTCAATTAATTATGCTCGTGTTTAATTATATGTTTCAAAAAGAAAAAATCAAATAATTATATGACCCCTAATTTTTCTTGCTAATTATGTTCATGTCCTAAAAAAAATTATGTTACTGTCAAAATATTCATCCTGGTCTTATTACAAAAAAAACTAAAAAAGTTCATCCTGGTCGAGCTCCCTCCGTTCTTAAAATATTTTTTTAATCCTATCAAACTCTGCTTAGTTTTATTGTTTTTTTGTTTGAGTAATTAAGGAGAGTGTGCACCATGAAGATGGTTGAGGTTAGGGCATCTATTGATGACATTCCGGAAGACATACTTCTACAGATATTCTACAAATCACCTCTTGAATCTTTGATCAGATTCAGTTGTGTTTCTAAGTTATGGTTTAACCTAACCAACAACGATCAAGAACAATTCAGCAAGTTTCACTTTCTTGAATCTCAAAAGAAGCCAACTCTAATATTCACTTTCCAATACAAGTACGACGTCCAGAAATTTTACAATTTGGAGAAAGACGAACATGGTAATGATCACAAAATCCTTCCTTACAGAAAGAAAGAGGTCCAAAACAAGTATGTGTTTGGGGAAGTTAATGGACTAGTTTTGTACTGGGACTTATGTCAGTTTCACTGGGTGCATTTCTCACTTGAGATTTGTAACCCAAGCAGGCTTGAGAAGTTAACCATTGTTTCCCGTTTGGATGGTAGGGCGGGTCAACATATTTTCAGATTTCTATTTGGATACAACCTCTTCAACAACGAATATAAGGTGATCTGTATAACAAAAAGCTATGAGGAAGGATACAATTATTATTACTATTACGTCCTTACACTAGGTAGTAGTCAACCATGGAGACAAATTCATAACCCATGGCCAAAACAACATCCTGAACGTTTTTTTGAATGTCCCGGCAGGAAAGAGTTCCACCCATCTCATGCAACGGAACCCTCTTTTATGAGATGAAAAAGGATGAACGTGTTTCTTTGGTATCATTCGATCTCCAAGTTGAGAAGTTTCAAATAATTAAGTTTCCCAGTGATGATGAAGAATTTACTAACTTGTATCCGCTGGAGCCATTGGAGTACAAAGGGTGTTTATGTTATACAAGGATGGAGAAAATCAATCCTTATCAAGGTAAGCTTGCACTGTATATATTGAAAGACACAATTAGCCAAGTTTGGGTTAAGGAAACTGTTAAGTTTAATCTTCCAAGAAAGTTGGACAATCCTGCTCCTCCTGCTACTACTCGTGTTATGAATTTTTCTAACCAGGTGATTATGTATTGGTGCTTGTACAACAAGGAAGACAATGATTATGGTATCCAGTATTACAATGTGCATTTAGAAGAATTTGAGGAAGTGAAAATTCCTAGTAATGATGGATATGAATCATATGATGGTCGCTTGGATCATCGCATTTCCAGTCATATAGAAAACTTTATTTCTTTAAAGACTTTGGCGGTGGCGACTGAGGACGAAGGACACACAAGAGAAGCAGTTGAGGCATATAAGAAGAACAAGGGTCCTGTACAACAACTTTTTTCTGGTATACCAAAAAATAATAATCCAGCAGTTATCTCCTTTGTAGGCCGTTTTTAATTTTCTCAAAAGCAGATAATGAGTTTATTTTCCATGTTCTTGCTCAAAATGTGTGGTTCTTGTTATTATTTCTATGAATTTATTTGATTCAATTGATAGTTAAGTTTATTTGTCTCGTTAGTTGCTGACGAGTAGTAAAAGCTTAAAACTTACAATCATATATCTTGTCCCAGTGACGGAGCCACCTTCTTTTCTTTAGCTGGCCGATCGAAGATTTTTCCGGAATGTTTCATTTTTTAGGTTTTTTTATATTCGTTTGGATTTCTTTTTTAGGTTTTTATATGGACTTCATTTAAGAACGAAGTCTTTTTTTAGGTTTTTATATGAACTTCGTTTAAGGAATGAAGTCTGTTTTTTAGGTTTTTATATGGACTTCGTTTTGGAATGAAGTGCTACAAGAAAATAAGTAAAAATTAACATGGAAGGGTATTTTTGTCAGTTTTAATATTTTTAAATAATTATGGACCAAACAGTAAAGGCGTTTGACCAAAGAACCAAACAGACACGTGCCCACCTAAAAAAGACCGAACTATATTTTTCCCTTTTCAAAATTTTACTTATCCAACTCCACGAAGCAACTTATTCATATATTCTCACTCGAATGAAGAAGTAGCATTTGATTTTGAACCCCGACCCAATGGACCAGACCAAACATCGAACGCAAATGATTTCATCGAGAGTTCTAAATAAAGTTCATTTTTTGAGACAAATCATAGTGATATATACCGTTGACTAGTCAAAGTCATACCGACTAGAGACAGACAGAAATATCCACCACCTCTAGGTATGACACTTCTAAGTGTTGTTTCCGCGTTGGCCACCATCCACGGTGCTTGGATTTCATCCACCAGAGGAAATTAATTCTGGAGGCCTAAAGCCAAATTCTTTTTGGTGGCCCTTGTGACGCAAATTTTTTTATAAATAACAAAATCTCAATCTTTTTTTTGATACCGTAAAAATCTTTTTTTATGGGTTATTTAAGCACAAAATTGGTTAAAAAGACCAAAATTAAAATTTTCTGGGTGAAAAGGACAGTTAGATTTTGATACTGTTTAAATGGACAAAAATTTAAAAATAGGCAGGATGTAACCAGTTTCATCCTGCCCATTTTCAAATACTTTTTCTTATTTTTAATTTACACAGATGCATCCAGGTTTCATCCTCATTATTTTTAAGTTTAAGCTAGGATGAATCCAGTTTCATCCTTGCTATTTTTTTGTGTCCATTTCACCCATAAAATTTTTTACTCGTCCATTTGAACCGTGTTTTAATTTTTTTTGGACAAATGACCCATTTTCCGTTATTTAAGAGCATCTCCAACGAAACTTTCTTCACTTCCTAAATCAGTAATGATTAAAAATGTAACCTCATCTCTCTATGTATACCAAATGAACTGTTTTAGAATTCCTAAGAAAATATGTAATTCTCTAACCAGTCTCCAAAGAAATTACTGGTGGGGAAAAATGAGCATGGAAAAAATGAAAAAGTAAAAAAAAGGGATCTGTCTAAAAGCTTGGACAACTATGTGCAAGCCCTTAACTTAAGGCGGTCTTGGTTTTCAAAACATTGAAAACTTTAATCTAGCAATGTTGTCTAAGGTGGGATGGAGATTAAAAGAAAATCCCCATTCCCTTTGTGCCACTATCTTAAAAGCTAAATACTATTCAGACAATGATATCTTGCATATAGACATTAAGCCGAAAGGAAGAGACAGTTGGATATGGAAAGGAATGCTCACTGGAGTTGAGCAAATAAAACAGCACAACCTTTGGATAATAGGAAACGGAACAAATGTTAACATATGGGAAGACTATTGGATACCAGAAGTAAAGCCACCAATAATTAGGCATGCTAATGGAGCGCAGAACATAAACAAGGTAAGTCAGCTCATGACCGACAATAAACTATGGGACATAAATATACTAGAAGAGTGCTTTGAGAAATCTACAATCAACTACATTCTGAATATTAGTATTCCTGTTCAAGATGTGGAAGATAAGGCTCAAAGAGCACTGAATTCAAAAGGAAATTTTACGGTAAAATCTCTTTATGACAAAATTAACTCAACAGATGATGAACATGAAAACTGTAACCAAATATGGAAGATAAAAATTCCTCCATCTGTGAAGACCTTTGTCTGGAAAGCAGCTCATTCTATACTTCCCAATAGTATGAGTGTGGCTGCAATCATCCCGGATATAAATACTACTTGTACGCTCTGCAACATGGGAGAGGAATCTCTTACACATTTATTTATGCAATGCAACTTCTCAAAACAGGTATGGATGCACTTGAATTTTAGTATGGATTATGTTATTGAAGGTAACATTGACTTTCATGAATGGATAAATGCTTGGTTTACTAATACAAACAGAGGAGGCTTTGCCTTAGATTGGTCTGAATTTTGCAGTATAATCACCTGGCATATCTGGAAAGCTAGATGCGATTGTACATTAGGAAAACAGAAACAAGACAATGCAACAACAACTAATAATATAGTCAAATACATTAATAGCATCAGAAATATAAATAATCCAGATTACTCAATTTTACGGACTTTATACTATAACCCTATGCATGATGATTGTTTGGAGATAACTAGAATTGACAATGGAATAACACAAAACTCGTTAGGCTACACAATCAACATAGCCTTGGATATGATGAATCCCATAACTTCTTCAGGAATTGGGTTAACTTGTGTTGATTTTGCAGGTTATACTATTGAAGCAATGGGAATAACTGAAAATTGTAGTACAAGAGAGGAGCTAGAACTAAAAGCAGCTGAAACAGCTTTCCGATGGGCAGCGGAGTGGAGTGGCCATCATATTACCTTCCAAAGTGATTCATAACCTACTTTGATTTTGCTTAGAGGAATGTATATTAAAGCAAGACATCAAAGATATGCTATTAGTACAGATTTTGGGAACAACCATATAACTATAAACTTTAAAATTTCTGCTCTTATTTTGAAGAATAGAATAGATATTATCTGGGCAGCAAATACAACGGTCTATTGTAATCTTTATGACATCAAAAACATTTGGAAGGGAGAAACTTTAGGACTTTTATTAAATATGTTTAGCTCTGAATATTTCAACGCAAATGTAACTTGGTCTATACCACAAACTATCGTGGGTAGATATCTATCAGTGTAATTGATAGGGGTGTTCTTCCTCATTATTTTATGAAAAAAAAAAATCATAGGCCACATAGGATTTTAGGATATTTTGAGAAAAAATCATCTCCAAAGAGAGAGTCCAAATCTGTTCACACTCCTCTAACGAGTGTATATTTCACATATTCTTCTGATTGGTTGATTATTTAACGGATGACCCTATTACCCTCCATGTTTAGAATCACAACCCTCGTTATATAACTCCCTAAATTAAATCAAGGGTAAAGATTAAAATGTGAAATATACACTCGTTAAGGAGTGTGCACGAATTCGCACTCCCAATGAGAACCTCTAAAAGCAATGTGAAGATGACGTGGAAGTTGGTTATAGTTACATCCTTTACATGATCCTCGGGTTTTAGAGGATCTCTTTTAGGATGTGAGGATCATAGATCGGCAGTTTCATTGGACAGTAAATAGCAAAGCAGTTAGACATTTAAAAGAAAAAAATTCTTTAGCCAATATCGTTAATACATTGTACTATTGATTATCTTCAACTCCAATCCATTGGAGAAGATTTTATAAAAATTCCTAAAAATATGGAATTTTTTATCTTAAAGATGTCTTCAAGGGAATAACACTTAGGAAAAACCTGAGGATCCATTGGATATGCTCTAACGTTTGGTATCCAACAAATGTCCAATACCTAGCTTTGGTATCAAACATTTAAAATATAAAGAATTGGTACTTGAACTACCGTTGACCGTCCATCTAACTCGTTGACTTAACAATTTTTTTTTGAAGCATGGAAATAATTAAAAAACAATTACATTATTATTACACGTGGGAATGTGATTCCCATAGAGTCGCTCAATAGAATTTGATTAACAAAATCCGGATTCGTCCGTTCCCAAATTGATGTTGATAGGTTTCCGGCTTGGCTACCATCGGCTGCAAAGTTTTCCAGTCCATCCGCGGCTTGGTTTCCTTCTCTATAGTTATGTTGAATAGCACAACATGGAATTTGTCGCATTCGATGTATGATTTCCTTAATCATTTCAGAGATATACCATGGTGCTTCCCTAGGATTGTTGATGAAGTGCACGAGATTTTCTGAGTCCGTTTCAAACAAGACTTTAGTCCAATTTCTTTCATTTGCTGTTCTGGTTGCTAACACTGTTGCCCACGTTTCTGCTGTTAATGCTGTGGTTATACCTAGAGGTTGAGCAAGAGACAGTACCGTGTGCGCGCTCGAGTTCCTGCAGATAAATCCTGCTCCTGCCATACCCGGTTTTCCTCTCGCTGCACCATCAATATTTATTTTATACCAGTCTGGTGGTGGTATACTCCAACCCGCTTGAAAGGTTGTCTGGAATTTTGTGATGTTTGTTGTGAGTCCGGAAGGACTCTCCCCGGGGAGAACTAAGGAGAGTTTGTTTGCCCATTCAAATTCATGTTGGTGCGTGAAAGATCTCGCCAGGATGTCGTCATGGGTGCACTACTTCTGGTTGAATACGATCTCATTCCTAGTATTCCATATAGACCAGAAGAGGAAACAACAGTATGTGATAGAAGAGGTATTACCTCGAGGTTGTAGTAATTGAGAAATTGTTGTTTGATGGTTTATGATAATTGGTTGGTGGTTACCTTGGGGATGGTTTGCTGATATGCGGTTAGATAGGGTGTTCCAAGTGGTAAGAATTATTGGGCAATGAATCAACATGTGATTGGCTGTTTCAGGCTCCGAATTGCAACGGGGGCATAGGTTGGAAGTAGAGAGATTGATGTGATGGAGCATAGATAAGGTTGGTAAACCTTCGTTTATAGCTTTCCACAAAAAAAGCTGAATTTTTGGAGGACACGGTAAGGTCCATAAGAATTTTGTGTTTGAGAGGGGTTGAGTGTGAGGTCGTGGGAGAGAGTTGTTTTCCTGTTGGATTAGACAGTTGTATCCGGATGCTGTGATATATTGACCAGATGTAGAGTGAGGCCAAATAATTTTGTATGTTGTGTTGTTGAGGGGGAGGTGAATGTTTATAATATGCTGGGTAACATTGTTGGGAGGACGCTCAGATGATCGTGATTCCAGTTATGGGAATTTGGGTCAATTAAGTCTGCGACATATTGAATTGGGTAGCATTGGATTTGATCAAGGTTCTGAAAGTGGGGTATCCAGTTTGCTTGGATAGGGGTATCCAAACCATTTTCTATTTTGTAAAATATATGGTTTTTGACAGTAGGTATGAGAGATGCCATTTGTTTCCATTGAGGGCTGGCAGTAGTGGGTATTGATATCATACCTTGCAATATCGGCTGGTGGTTGAGGTATTTCTCGTTGAAGAGCGGCTTGAGCAAATGGAATGTGGTTGGTCTTGAATATTCCAAATTTTTTTTAATGAACAGAACTTTATTGTGATGCCTACTCTTCCTGATACCTATCCCTCCTTCCGCTATTGGTTTGTTTAGCTTATTCCATCCTAATGGGTGAAGCTTCCTGACCGAAGAATTGTGACCCCAGAAAAAATTACTGGTGATCCTATCAATTTGTTTGTGAACGTGGGTGGGGAAAATATGTGCTTGCATGAGGTGATTTGAGGTTGGTGTTAAGGAGGTTTTTATTAGAACTAGTCTTCCTGCAGGGTAAGGCATTTTGAGATCCATCCTTGTGCTTTGCATGCCAATCTCTGGAGTAGAGGTTCAAATATGTATCTTGAGGTCCTCCAATGTTTGAATTGAACTCCTAAGTATACAGGTGGGATTGAAGTAGTCGACATGCCAAAGAATTGGTGGAGGTTATCTATGTGATGTTATTGTAGCCTTGGGAGGTGAATGATGGTTCATTTTGCTGCATTGATAATTTGACCAGCTGAAGAGCCGTATGATTGAAGAATTATTTGGAGGTGATTATTACTTTCTTGGGTAGCTGTGATGTGATGAGCAAATCATCATCATACATTAAGTGAAGGATGGGGGGTGCCTTTTTTTTGAAATTCTGATACCTTGAATCAGGTTTTTTGTTTCCAGTTTGGCAAGATTTGTTGAAAGAATTTCCGCACAGATGATGAAAATATAGGAGGATATGGGATCATCTTGTCTTATGCCTCTGGTAGGAGTAATGAATCCATAAGGTGTACCATTGACGTTGAATGAGTAAGATTGACTTAACAATGTTAGTCGTTGACTTAACAATGTTACTATTTCTATGACAGAATTTACGGTTTTACCTTATTAGCCTCAACAATGATAGTTATCCTAACTTCTGTTTTGATTTAGGATAGAAGTCGAATAAACAACCACACCAAATTAAAACGTATCCACACCAAATCTAACGGAATGTATTTTCTCGAGTACTCTCTTATCTCCCTGCAACTCGGGCATGCCGAGGTTACAAAGAACACTTATACAAAATATTAAAACATGCTAATCATACTCCTTAAATTGGATATATATCCCTTCACAAATCCTTTTTTTTTTATCATCACTTAAGCGTTGTAGCACTTACAAAAATCTAAAAAAAGGATATATGATTGAAAATCAGTTATAGTTAAAGTGTGTAACAAAAGTGTAATCGATTAGCTGATAAATTGAAGAGAACGAATTTTTGAGATTAAAAATATTGTACAGTAGTGTTTATGGGTAAAAATCGTTTCTGCCAATTTCGGTAAATTCGGTAGGTGAGTGAGAAACTGGTTCAACCCCTAAACAAATGTGCTGCACGTGAGCACTTTATAGATTCGAGAGATCAATGCATACAAGTCCGGCCTAAACCAAGAAATGGCCGTTCCAGACTTGCTTCGGTCACAAAGTGGAGGAGAAGGGTTGATTTGGGGAGGGAAGCAAAGAAAGGTGTTGAGGAGAGTAGTATCTCGACTTGTATCAGAAAGTGAAAGCTTGCAAGTGATGAAAGCTTTTTGGGAGAGCTTGCAAAGTTGCCTTTCTGAGAGTGTAAGTGTAGTATATTTCTCCTGACCGAGACTTGTTGTGTCCTGGGTGGAAATAGGTAAGACCTATTTATACAAGTCGAGATTGAAACGTACCCGGGCCTCATGAAGGAAGAGAGTAAAGGGTGAAATAATGGGAGGAGGTGGTAACCGCATGGTTTAATGGGCGAAAACGTTTTTCACCATTATTTCCTCTTTTATTTGACCGCTTTATTCCTTTTCACGCTTTCTTAATGTGAGCGTAGTGTACGCGTGCATCTTTGTGACCGTCAAACCAAAACCCTAAAGAAGCATCCCCCAGTTTGTGTCGATGTCTCGAGTGTTGGTTGCATCTTGAGTGCAAGTGGCGTTGCTAGTGGCGCGTGTGGCATGTGCCAATGGCATGTGCGGAATGCCTTGGTGGTAGGTTGCATGGTTTGCAAGTTAGGTTACCGAGCGTGTGTGTTTGGCATGTGCCAATGGCATGTGCGGAATGCCTTGGTGGTAGGTTGCACGGTTTGCAAGTTAGGCTACCGGCGTGTGTGTTTGGCATGTGCCAATGGCATGTGCGGAATGCCTTGGTGGTAGGTTGCACGGTTTGCAAGTTAGGCTACCAGCGTGTGTGTTTGGCATGTGCGGAATGCCTTGGTGGTAGGTTGCACGGTTTGCAAGTTAGGCTACCGGCGTGTGTGTTTGGCATGTGCCAATGGCATGTGCGGAATGCCTTGGTGGTAGGTTGCACGGTTTGCAAGTTAGGCTACCAGCGTGTGCGTTTGGCATGTGCCAATGGCTCGTGCGGCCATGTTGACCTAGTTGCAAGTCTTGCAAGCCTAGGGCGCTATATTTGGCGTGGGCCAAAGACATAGCGGCTTAGAAATATGGCTTGCGGCACGTGTTGGCATGTGCCAATGGCACATGCGGCCATGTTGACCCTAGTTGCAAGTCTTGCAAACCTAGGGCGCTATGTTTGGCGTGGGCCAAAGGCATAGCGGCTTGGAAATATGGCTTGCGGCACGTGTTGGCATGTGCCAATGGCACATGCGGCCATGTTGACCTAGTTGCAAGTCTTGCAAACCTAGGGAGCTATGTTGGGCGTGGGCCAAAGGCATAAGCGGCTTAGAAATATGGCTTGCGGCACGTGTTGGCATGTGCCAATGGCACGTGCCACCATGTTGACCTAGTTTCAAGTCTTGCAAACCTAGGGCGCTATGTTGGGCGTGGGCCAAAGGCATAGCGGCTTAGAAATATGGCTTGCGGCACGTGTTGGCAAGTGCCAATGGCACGTGCGGCCATGTTGACCTAGTTGCAAGTCTTGCAAACCTAGGGCGCTATGTTGGGCGTGGGCCAAAGGCATAGCGGCTTAGAAATATGGCTTGCGGCACGTGTTGGCATGTGCCAATGGCACGTGCGGCCATGTTGACCTAGTTGCAAGTCTTGCAAACCTAGGGGCGCTATGTTGGCGTGGGCCAAAGGCATAGCGGCTTAGAAATATGGCTTGTGGCACGTGTTGGCATGTGCCAATGGCACGTGCGGCCATGTTGACCTAGTTGCAAGTCTTGCAAACCTAGGGCGCTATGTTGGGCGTGTGCCAATGGCATAGCGGCTTGATTTGGCATTGTTGCCATGGTGCGCAGTATGCGGCTTGGTTTGGCATTGTTGCCATGGTGCGCAGTATGCGGCTTGGTTTGGCATTGTTGCCATGGTGCGCAGTATGCGGCTTGGTTTGGTATTGTTGCCATGGTGCGCAGTATGCGGCTTGGTTTGGCATCGTTGCCATGGTGCGCAGTATGCGGCTTGGTTTGGCATCGTTGCCATGGTGCGCAGTATGCGGCTTGGTTTGGCATCGTTGCCATGGTGCGCAGTATGCGGCTTGGTTTGGCATCGTTGCCATGGTGCGCGACATGCGGCTTGGTTTGGCATCGTTGCCATGGTGCGCGACATGCGGCTTGGTTTGGCATCGTTGCCATGGTGCGCGATATGCGGCTTGGTTTGGCATCATTGCCATGGTGCGCGATATGCGGCTTGGTTTGGCATCGTTGCCATGGTGCGCGATATGCGGCTTGGTTTGGCATCGTTGCCATGGTGCGCGACATGCGGCTTGGTTTGGCATTGTTGCCATGGTGCGCGGCATGCGGCTTGGTTTGGCATTGTTGCCATGGTGCGTGATATGCGGCTTGGTTTGGCATTGTTGCCATGGTGCGCAGGGTGCGGCTTGGTTTTGGAATTAGTTCTGTGTCGAAAACCCTAATCTGGTATTTTGAAAAAGTACCCCTATTAATTATTTACACCTGAGTTAAATGCTCTTAGTTAATGTGTTGCGGGTAACACTAGGTCATGGGGTTTTACGATTTTACCCCTTGTTTAAAAAACCACCATAAACATTAAGTCCCCTGCTTAGCTCGGAACAGGAGCTTTGTTGCGAGGTAAGCATAAGATGGTGACAGACTATCAACAACAAAACGTAAAGAGGATTGAGGGGCTTGTCTAACCTTTTATAAATAGGATTTGGAATCCTTGCCTCTGGGAGTTTTGCACAAATCGGGAGGCTGGCACAATTGGTGGGGCCAGTGCAGCTTGGGCGACGTTAGGAAATTGCGTGTGCTGGCAAACTGAGTGTGCTAGCTGGTGAGACCGGCGCAACGTGTGGAAGCTACGCGTGCTTGCAGGCGTGACTTGGGAAATTGCGTGTGCTGGCAAACTGAGTGTGCTAGCTGGTGAGACCGGCGCAAAGGTGTGGAAGCTGTGCGTGCTTGCTGGCGTGTGTGATGTAAACAAGGAGGGAGTTTCTTCCGATAGCAAAGTTTCCTTATCTTGCTTTCCTTCACGTGCGGCTTCAATCAGGGCATTATTCATGCTAAAATCTGGAAGCGTTATGTCCCTCATTGCTTCCTTTCCTTTTTTTTTTTTTTAAAGATTCCGTATTTATACCCAAAATAATTGCATCGTCTCCTCGTTTGAGAAAAGGGTTCTTCTTTTCGAGTTTTTTTCTTTGTCATGTCGCACAGAGATGAATCATCTCCTAACCGACCAAGTTCTCCAAGTGAAGGCGCGAGATCTAATTCTTGCAAAAGCACCCCAACCCGGGGTTATTCGGGCTACGAAGATCATACCAGGTATGTTTTCGTATTCTTCTCTGCTCGCGTTATCCTCTTTTACATGTGCATAGATATGGTAGAACTGGGTCATCATTTTTTATCTTCTGCAGTGTGTGATGGGACCCTCCAGGGATGGCTGCGCCTTTAACTCTTCGGAGAAGGATTTCAGACTTGGTGAAGATCGGTATTCTTCTCTTGAGGAGGCATTGGTTGGGACTGAATCTCCGTTCCACGAAGCTAGTGAAATCATTGAGGAACTCCCTTCCATCTATCCTCACGAAGAACAGGTGCATATTCAGACCTTCTTGGGCTCAGTGAGCATGGAGGAGTGCGCCATGACTCTTGACCCTGATGTGGATGAATCAAAAACTTTCTCGAAGTGTCGCCGAGAAAACCTTTGAAGGATCATATGATGGCAGCGAAATAGCCTTTGAAGTTGATGCCAAAGGTGTTGTTGGTGATACGAGAGGGGTTATGGTGGCGTATCTTTGGAATAGTCGTCGGGAGGACAACTGCTGCTGGCTCTTTGTGGGCTGTTTCGGGATGGGATGTTGAGGTTGTTCTTTGCTAAAACCGTTGAATGGAACCTTTGTTGCCCGAAGGATTCTTGGGGGAAGTGTTTGAAGATAGCTTTGCCCGAGGGGACTTGTACTCCATCCTTCGAGGGCTAGTTCCTCCCTTTTGTTATTTCTGTTAGCTGCTTAGTTCCCTTGATGCCGCTCTTCTTTTTTTTTTTTTTTTGGTAAACTCATCTTTTCGTTCTTCTTCATCAGTAAACATTTGCTTCATATATATTTTTTGGAAGAGATGGCTCTGCAGTGGTTTTCTGGGTTTATCTGATGTATTTCTCTGATATCTGGAGAATTTGCTTGGAAAGAGATGTATATATATTTTTTTTTTGACGGGAAGGGAATCCCCAGGGAGAAATACAAACGGTGTATTCATCTTGGGGAAGTACAACCAGTGTAGTCAAAATCGCTCTCCAAGGTCGATTACTCGCCGAGTAATCGCTACAGGCTATATGACCGAGGCGATTTCCTATTCCAAGCTAATACCGATTTTTTGCGATTAAGGAGGCCGATTTAGACAGGTTTTTGAGAAAAACGAGTTAACGATTCTTCTGAGTTGGCCTTGAATGCACTAAAATCATAAAGAAAATTTTTGTAACCCCTCATATGGGAGTTATAAAATAGAAAAACCTCTAAATACATGGTAAACACGTTCAATATAACAATATTATACATTTAATTATTCGATCGTATAAAATTTTAATTTTAATTAGGTAAAAATCATGATTTATGAGAAGCAATATATAAATTATTAATAAATAGATTCCGAGTATTGGACCGAGTTTTGGCGATTTCCAAGTCCTAACTTGTTGCTCCTCACTCCAAGCTCCCCAACCGAGTAGGACCGAGGAACGGTTTCAATTACTTTGAGTACAACTACTAAGAGGAATTGTTAAAGGAAATACTGAAAATGAAAAGGAGTAAATGGGAAGTACAGCCCCCCTCCCCTTTTTTTTTTATGGATTGGATTCCCTGAGCCATCGCGAGTGAATTATCACGCCTTCAGGTGTGACTGCATTGATGTGCTTGCAATATCCTCCCAAAAGGGTATCCGCAACCAGATACGGCTCGTCTTCTCCTTCATGGGCAAATCCATTTCTTGTCATCTTCCCAACTTGAAACGTGCTTTCTTTGACCACTACATCTCCAATTGAAAACGGGTTCGGGCGTCGTGCAACCGTTTGAGTCTTGGCTTCGTTGGCTTCAATAGAAGTTTCCAAGCTTCTTGCAAAGTGTTCAAATGGTCCGCCTCCCATTCGCATTTCTTGAAAGCGTTCGTGCCGATGTCGCGCGAGTCCCCATGACGGAAAGGGGGAGGAAAGGCGGTTGCGAAAAGGTTGCTTGGTCGACTTACTTGCATTTGAAAACCATGAGCTAGCGCCAACGGGTCTTCTCCGGATGTATGGGTTTCTTCAGTAGTTTGTTGATGCGATAACCAGTGGGATGATTTGCTGGAATTTCCTTCGGGCGTGGACGTTGGCGGAGGGCGCACATCCAATTTCGCTTTGTTGTCGAGTACCCATAAACGTCCCAATATCATGTCGTGATCTAGTTCTTTGACAATATGGAATTTGCTATGTGTTATAGCGTCTCCCATCTCGATCTCTAAGGTGATGTAGACATGCGCGTTCAAAGCTTCTCCTCTCAAGTCCTCAATCACGGACGGGGGAATAGGTAGCGTCTTGTTTTGTAAATCTACTTTTGCCTTGATGTCTTGAAAGTAATGATGTTGTGGTAGGAGGCCGTGTCGATGAGCGTGTCGTCAAATTCGTTACCTCTTAAACGGGACGTGGTCAGCAGCAGTCCCAGGTTCTCCGCTCGCTTTGTTTGGGAAGCTTGGGCCCTTGGCGTGGATTCCGAGGAGAGAAAAAGCCGTTTGCCGGATACAACACGATTGAGAGCTGCGAAAATATCTTGGCGCTGAACCTTGGAAAGATAGAGAATTTCGCATACATGTCGCATCATGGATTGCACGGTCTCGTGTACGGAGTCCCCAAAGGAACCGCAGTTTCTTATTGGTAGTGGGTCTCGATGCACTCTTTCGTCTCCTAGTTGGAGTTCTCCTGCTTCTATCCTTTCTTTGAAAATATGCTTCAGTCTGTTGCAATCGCTAGTTGGGTGGTGAAACGAACTTGTGGTAATGGCAGTATTTGGGGTTTGCCATCTCAGCCTCAGTTGGTGGCCGTCTGAGTGGTGGCAATCTGACGACATCATCTTGAACCCAGGCTTCTAGGAGGTCAATCACCTCCTCGATGGGGAATGGGAAATCAAGGGTATTTCCTTTGGTCTCACGATGCTGCACAGGAGTTTTAGTGACGATCTTCCGTTGCGAGGGTTCCCGTTGCGCCGGCGCTTCACGTTTGGTGGTGGCTCGTAGTTGCGGCTTTCCTTTTCCCTCTTTCGTTCACTATGTTCACGGAGGATGAGCCAGCATTAAACTGTTTGTTGATGAGGCGCCTACTCCCGCGAGTTTTACGTGCGTCTTGATTCGAGTTGGCCTAGTCCTTTCCCGTAATCTTTGCTGGCGCGTCCGGCGGCCTCATGAGTTCGGAGAATGTTGTTTCGAGATCGTGGCGGCCTCATGGAGTTCGGAGAATGTTTGGAAACGCAAGTTTTCTAGCAGGCGCGGTAGATTGGGACCATACCGTTGATGCATCGTTTACCAATTGTTGCTCGGTCACGTTTGGGTCGTGACAGACATCGAGTGTGAACCACTGAACCTTTTGACGAAATCATTCGGATGTTCGTTATCCCACGAGCAGCTCATGGAGTACATTCTCCTAGGTGAGAAAAGGTAACTTGTTCAGACACGAAGAAATACTTCTGTAAACGCGGTGACCATGCTACTCCGGTTGGGAATGTTGTTCGGTGGGATCTTTGTTGTACCATGTATCGCCCTTATGCTAGTAAGTGATTTTGAAAATTCCCTTAAACGAAGAAACGTGATTGTATTCATGTTCGCCCGAGGATTCGTAGAAACGAGAAACATGTTCGCGTGCATTCCGGTATCATCGTACGGGGTAAATTGAGGGGAAGAATACCCAAGAAGAAATGACTAGTTTACGGGGCGGTTGCTCAATTCCTGACTGAGGTTTATGCAAATGGCTCACTAAGGTTCGGCAAATGGCAAACGGGGTGCAGACGGATGTGTTGCCTGATGGTTAAACAACATAATACTCAAAATGCACGGATAGTTTCACACATTCCTGAGTGGAACTTGGATTGTTCCCTCTAGAGTGTAGATGGTACAAGTTTTTAGGTTCGACATAAACAACTCACAAGGCTCACGGGGTTATGCACATATTGATTTAAAGACAGATTGAACGGGGGTGCGTTATGCTTGCTTAACTTAAAATTATTCTGTTTAAGGTGGTTTATGCACAAGGTGACCGGATGCTCATGGTTATAATTTTCATTCATTCAAGCAAGGTCGGAGGTACATTACCACGATTCTTGCTCCTTTCTCCTCTTCCTTGGTTGCACAGCTCATAAACGCACTTTGTTACTCAACAAAGATTTTGTTTTCTGAAGTGCTAGTTCAAAGCAAGAAGAATAATACAAGATGACTAAACATACTAGCAATGCGATTAAATGACTAAATGACTAAATGATTAAACGACTATTAAACCACTATGGAGCTGGGACGGAGACTTAATTGACCAAATGATGTTCGAGAATGTTTGCTTTGAGATGAAACGCATGAGTTTTTGCAAGCAGGATATAAACTTACAATGCTAAGTTACTCTACAACGGGGCTACAAGTAATATTAAAAATAGATTGGGAAAACCATACCGTTGATGCAGTAGGCTAGAAGATGTTGCGTTTACCACGGTCGTGAACTTGCTACTTAATCAATTTCAAGTTGGGGTTTATCGTGGCAGGTAGTAGTGTGGTGACTCTAAGCTAAGGCAAAGAATTTAAGGGGCTTGTCCAAATCCAACCATTGTGCTTTCAACTAAGGTCAAACACTTTACATTCTCCCTATGGCGTTGGCATGTCTGAGTTGAGGTGTTTTAATTTGAAGCTATCTAATAACATTAAATTCTCAAGACAAAAAGGTAACTTGTTAAAAACATGATTAAAACAGAAAATAAGCCTAAATTGACAAAACATGTTCTTCACTCTCTCTATTTATACAAGAAATACTTCTGAAACGCTACCCTTGATTTGTTGTAACCCTAGGTGACCATGCTACTCCGAGGGTGGCGGAGTAGGTGGTTGTTGGGAATGTTGTAAAGTTGCGAGAGGTAGGGGGAGAAGAGAGAGTGATGGAGAGAAATGGGTTAGTTCGGGTGTGGGTCTCTTTTGGTGGGATGTTGTTGTACCATGTATACGCCCTTCCTGAGGAGATCTCAATGGCTAAGTGATTTTGAAAATTCCCTTAAACGAAGAACGTGATTGTATTCATGTTCCGCCCAGTAAAAGGTGGGATTCCAAATCGAGTGCTTGAACCTTGTGAAATCATTCTTGAGAAACATGTTCGCGTGCATTCCAGGTTGGGAATGTTGTATCATGTACCTGCTTGGGAGATGGATTCTACGTATTTCGGATGGGTAAGGGGGTTGGTGATGATGTACATCGAACTCATCATGCTTGATTCGGTCGCGTAGGAGTTGTTCCAAATCTTCTCTCGTGACGAAGTTGGGTGGTTGATTTCTTTCCAACGGGACTCTAGTACGAGTTTCTTCATCCGTGGAGGCGTGCCTGCCGAGGTGCCGGCGTCGGGGTTGTTGGAGGTGCTTCTAGGCGTCTCGGAGGATGCGACTCACGGGGTAGTCGCTCTGTCGGGGTTTTGAGAAAGGTGAGCACCTCCTTTTGTGTTGAAACCATGTCTGCCGGGCTCGCGCGGCGTCTCTGTCGTTCCATCAAATCGGCGATGGTGACGTAACGGCGACTTCCTCTGGTCCCTCCGGTCTCTCGTCCCGTCGGCGGGGGTAATTGGAACCTTAGTTGTCGGAGGCGCCATCTGGAAGAAGCATTCGGGGTCGTGGTGGCGGCCCTAGCTCTGGTGACTGAGGGCGTGACACCTGAAAAGATATTCTCGTTGCCGTGATTAGAGGGTTGTGCAGAGACGCTAGAGGAGGCAGCGGCTCTGGCCCTGGTGACAGGCGGTGTTACACTTAAGGGAGTGCATTCGATGTTGCTGTTGTCAGCTGGTGAAGTAACAACGTTATGGGGAGAGACGCCAACATCAGGGATGCGTTCTGCGCTGATGTTCTCGGCAGCCGCTCCAGATCTGAGTTCCACCATGTTGGGATTTGACGTTAGGAAAATGAAATCAGGAGTTGGAGTTGGTATTGTAGCCGATAGATCAATCCTCCCATTTGTGGTCGCCAATTGTTTATGGGTAAAAATTGTTTTACGCCGATTTCGGTAAATTCGGTAGGTGAGTGAGAAACTGGTTCAAACCCTAAACAAATATGCACGCACGTGAGCACTTTATAGATTCGAGAGATCAATCTGTACAAGTCCGGCCTAAACCAAGAAATGGCCGTTCCCGGACTTGCTTTCGGTCACAAAGTGGAGGAGAAGGGTTGATTTGGGGAGGGAAGCAAAGAAAGGTGTTGAGGAGAGTAGTATCTCGACTTGTATCGAGAAAGTGAAAGCTTAGGAAGCTTGCAAGAGATGAAAGCTTTTTGGGAGAGCTTGCAAAGTTGCCTTTACGAGTGTAAGTGTAGTATATTTCTCCCGACCGAGACTTGTTGTGCGGTGGAAATAGGTAAGACCTATTTATACAAGTCGAGATTGAAACGTACCCGGCCTCATGAAGGAAGAGAGTAAAGGGTGAAATAATGGGAGGAGGTGGTAACCGCATGGTTTAATGGGCGAAAACGTTTTCACCATTATTTCCTCTTTTATTTGACCGCTTTATTCCTTTTCACGCTTTCTTAATGTGAGCGTAGTGTACGCGTGCATCTTTGTGACCGCCAAACCAAAACCCTAAAGAAGCATCCCCGGTTTGTGTCGATGTCTCTAGTGTTGGTTGCATCTTGAGTGCAAGTGGCGGCTGCTAGTGGCGCGTGTGGCATGTGCCAATGGCATGTGCGGAATGCCTTGGTGGTAGGTTGCATGGTTTGCAAGTTAGGTTACCAGCGTGTGTGTTTGGCATGTGCCAATGGCATGTGCGGAATGCCTTGGTGGTAGGTTGCACGGTTTGCAAGTTAGGCTACCAGCGTGTGTGTTTGGCATGTGCCAATGGCATGTACGGAATGCCTTGGTGGTAGGTTGCACGGTTTGCAAGTTAGGCTACCAGCGTGTGTGTTTGGCATGTGCCAATGGCATGTGCGGAATGCCTTGGTGGTAGGTTGCACGGTTTGCAAGTTAGGCTACCAGCGTGTGTGTTTGGCATGTGCCAATGGCATGTGTGGAATGCCTTGGTGGTAGGTTGCACGGTTTGCAAGTTAGGCTACCAGCGTGTGCGTTTGGCATGTGCCAATGGCTCGTGCGGCCATGTTGACCTAGTTGCAAGTCTTGCAAGCCTAGGGAGCTATATTTGGCGTGGGCCAAAGACATAACGGCTTAGAAATATGGCTTGCGGCACGTGTTGGCATGTGCCAATGGCACATGTGGCCATGTTGACCTAGTTGCAAGTCTTGCAAACCTAGGGCGCTATGTTTGGCGTGGGCCAAAGGCATAGCGGCTTGGAAATATGGCTTGCGGCACGTGTTGGCATGTGCCAATGGCACATGCGGCCATGTTGACCTAGTTGCAAGTCTTGCAAACCTAGGGGCGCTATGTTGGGCGTGGGCCAAAGGCATAGCGGCTTAGAAATATGGCTTGCGGCACGTGTTGGCATGTGCCAATGGCACGTGCGGCCATGTTGACCTAGTTGCAAGTCTTGCAAACCTAGGGCGCTATGTTGGGCGTGGGCCAAAGGCATAGCGGCTTAGAAATATGGCTTGCGACACGTGTTGGCATGTGCCAATGGCACGTGCGGCCATGCTGACCTAGTTGCAAGTCTTGCAAACCTAGGGCGCTATGTTGGCGTGGGCCAAAGGCATAGCGGCTTAGAAATATGGCTTGCGGCACGTGTTGGCATGTGCCAATGGCACGTGCAGCCATGTTGACCTAGTTGCAAGTCTTGCAAACCTAGGGCGCTATGTTGGGCGTGGGCCAAAGGCATAGCGGCTTAGAAATATGGCTTGCGGCACGTGTTGGCATGTGCCAATGGCACGTGCGGCCATGTTGACCTAGTTGCAAGTCTTGCAAACCTAGGGCGCTATGTTGGCGTGTGCCAATGGCATAGCGGCTTGGTTTGGCATTGTTGCCATGGTGCAAAAGCATTATGCGGCTTGGTTTGGCATTGTTGCCATGGTGCGATATGCGGCTTGGTTTGGCATTGTTGCCATGGTGCGCAGATATGCGGCTTGGTTTGGCATCGTTGCCATGGTGCGCGATATGCGGCTTGGTTTGGCATCGTTTCCATGGTGCGCAGTGATGCGTTTGGTTTGATGCGGCTTGGTTTGGCATTGTTGCCATGGTGCGCAGCATGCGGCTTGGTTTGGCATTGTTGCCATGGTGCGCAGTATGCGGCTTGGTTTGGCATTGTTGTCATGGTGCGCAGTATGCGGCTTGGTTTGGCATCGTGCCATGGTGCGCAGTATGCGGCTTGGTTTGGCATTGTTGCCATGGTGCGCAGTATGCGGCTTGGTTTGGCATTGTTGCCATGGTGCGCATCATGCGGCTTGGTTTGGCATTGTTGCCATGGTGCGCAGTATGCGGCTTGGTTTGGCATTGTTGCCATGGTGCGCATTATGCGGCTTGGTTTGGCATTGTTGCCATGGTGCGCAGGGTGCGGCTTGGTTTTGGAATTAGGGTTACGTGTCGAAAACCTAATGGTATTTTGAAAAAGTACCCCTATTAATTATTTACACCTGAGTTAAATGCTCTTAGTTAATGTGTTGCGGGTAACACTAGGTCATGGGGTTTTACGATTTTACCCCTTGTTTAAAAAACCACCATCAACAAGTAGCTTTCATGTTATATTCGAGATGGGGTTCTGTTGATTTTTCAGGCATATTGCTTTCATTTTATTTATTTTTACAGAGCCAGTTGTTCCTTCAATCTGGACGTCTTGGCTATTTAGTTGTTGACTACTTCTTGGGGATTTGAAATTCAAAGAAAACTTGACAAAGGAAGCTAATAACTAGAGATGAATATGGATACACTTACCCCTTTCATTCAGTAAATCATTCTTATGTGTATTTTTTTTTGAATTCGTTGAGATGTGCGTTGTATATATTGCAAGACCAACGGGAACTTACTGCTTGAGCTGGACTTTGCGTTTTCATCTCCTTGAACTGTTGAATATTTGGAAGTTACAGTAACTTCATCAGTTCACTTTTGATGTTACCTTTAAATTATAGGAATTGAGTTAATATAATTGAATTTAAAATGTTTCTAGAGAGCCTAGTATTGGTAGTCATAATTCGAATTCTTAGGTTGAAGATTACGCGAAAGGATATAATATGTAGCAACACACTCAACTCTTCACCAGCAGTCCCACACACAAAAGTTGTTCGACAAAAGTTCCTGAACGAACAAAACAACACTAAAATTTTAGCCATTAGATCAATCAAATTGTAACCGTAAGATCCAAATGAATAAAGTGACATAGTTTTTGGTGCTAACTTAACTCCGTCAAGTAATTTATTTCAATTAATAATTAAAATGTTAACTGAAGTTTGGTAAACGGTTTGACTTGACGGTCCATGGTAGATCAAGGTACCAACTCTTAAAATTTCAAATGTTGGGTATCGAAGCTAGGTGTTGAACATTTGATGGGAACCAAAAGAGCGGCCCCTTGCAAGTCTGTTTTGTTCATTGAGACCAATCTATACTATAAGTTTTACGTAATATCTTTTTTCTATCATTTGAAAATTTTCAATTTTGCGGCCTCTTTCTTTGTGTTGCCTCAAGCACGACTTCCCTGCTTATTTGACAGGACCGGCCCTGGATAGTGGGAACCGTACAAATATCATTATTTTTATGGACCATCAAAAATATCTGTAAGGACCTTCACAAATACCCCTAGCGGTATTATTGAAAATTTCAATAAAAATATAATTTTCAAAATCATTTGTTTAACCTTTCCCTTTTTACTTCTCCTTCTTCTTCATTCCTAACAAAGCATCAGTTGAACCTACTATCGTCATTTTCGCTGCTCCCACCACCAGCATCATCTATATCACCGCTAACACAACCAGCACCGCCATCACCATTCAGAGTGAGAGAGAAAGAGATTTGAAAGAGATATTCGATTGAAATTAAACCAAACCCACTACCACCACCGATGCAACTACCACTACTTTCGCCTCTGCCAACTGGTAGAATTTAATCGAAAAATATTAGAAACAGATGAGACCATCTTCTTCTATTCATTAGTTTTTAAAATCAGCTCCAAAGAGATTGAGATCTTATATTAGGTTTTGATTTCTGGTAATTTTAGAGTTAAACTTCTTCGAAATATTGAAGAAGAAGTAATTATGATGGTGGTTCTGGTGGCGGCGACAGTAGAGGAGGTATGTATTTGAATCTATCTTCTATTTTGAAGGTGAGTAGTTCCTATTTTCTAAAACTAGTCTCATTTGTGATTATGTTTTTAGTGTAATTGATGATGAGAAGAATCCAGATGAATTTTCACGTCATGTGCTAAATAGCTGTATAGCGAGAAGCCAGATTACGAAAAGTAAAATAATTGCTCTTAAGGTAGTCTTTTGTTGCATTTTCGCAGGTTGTGTTATGATATATTAGTCCATATTATATGCTTGTTATATTTGATACTTCTGCTAAGAAAAATGATAGATTGTGTATGAATGATTTTGAGTTTAGGACGTTTTGATGTGGTTATAAATTAATTTGTTTTTATTTACTATATGAATACAGGGTTTGCGTCGACATATTTTAGAGGAACTGGAAGAAGCATTTCTTGTTGAAGTGGAAGCTTACGGGGAGATACATGCAACTTATGTTGTTGTAAGTTAACTAACTGAATTCAGTATTTTATGGTGTTGTCTTGTCACTCATTGATATATCGTACTCTGCTAATAAAATGTTTTACTCTAAATATTTCTTACAGTATTCAAAGCGACTTCCACGGGCACAAAGTATTGTACTAAACAAAGAAGTGAAAGTTAGGAGTGAGCAGTAGAAATTAGTCTAATGTGATTCTCTTGTTTCAGTTTCTACTGGAGGTGGTGATATTATAACTAGTGATGATATAAATGGAAATAGGTTAGAACAATGAAATTGATGAACTAACAAATCCGGTTTATCAAAAAGCCATGTGATATAATATGTATATATTGTTATTCTTAGTTTTCGGCTAGTACTTCATTTATGTCATGTGTATTATTGATACTTGATTCTTTGTACTACGGTAGTGTACATTTTACTGTACACATAATAGATTAAAACATTTGTTACCAACTAATTTCAATAACAATGGGTTTTGTTTGTTTTCAGATGCTTGTTCTGGTTTCAAATTTGCATGTTGTCTCCAAATTATTATGTCAACTTCGTTTGTTGACACACCATATTATAATGTCAACTTCGTTTGTTGACGCACCATATTATAATGTCAACTTGGTTTTTTGAACGAAGGTCTATTGTATTATATGTATTTATCGAGGTAATTCAAGTGTTAGTTCTTGTATGGAATTACTCTTTACAATATAGGTTTTGATTTTGTTGTTTTACTCTTTATGATTGATTGTTGACTATCTAATGAATTTAGATAATGACTTGACGTATTTGTGGGATGTAGGAAGACACTTGTTATAGCATAGCTCGGTTGAACCCACCAAGCATTGGTATGTCAAGTTTGGTTGTAATATTTTAGTGAATCAAAACTCATTTAAAGAGTCGCTTGATTTTGTACTAGAGTCAACTTCGTATAGGTTAGCTTGAAAGTATTAGGATATGAGACACTACAAGTATTACAAAGACTTGAAGAAGTGAAGAAGTAAGGAGCTACAACAACAACATCATCCTTCCACTTGAGGTTAGTGATATTTGACTTGAACTGTTTTATTCCCTAAAGTATCTTTCAAGTCGTGCATATTGAAAACATAACTGCGAAGCATGAATGATTATACTCTAGTTAGACGTAGTATTAAGGAATACAATACAAGGTTTATTGCTTAACCATTAAACTTTGTATATAAGACATCGACATAATCGTATGAATGCTATTGTGATTATGTATGGGTATAAGGTGAAGATTTCATCCTAGGAAACAATGTTTTACATTTGTTTAAAAGAAGTAAATTCATAAACCTGTTTTGTGAATCAAAAGGGAAATCGTCAGGCTTATTGGTATTGTTATTCATTGCATATCTTTTGAACTACCAATATTTGTGATTAGTATAACTGCTCATGACTTGTTTATGTTCTTGGTAAAACTATTCACAAAGACCTGACTTTTGTATTGGTATAACTTTTATTAGTGAAACCGATCTTAAGTAATCACCTGACATGGTATGATCGATTTAGTGTTATTGGTATGAGCAACTCTAGGCAAAGGGGAACCGATCCTATGAAGAGGTGCAACCTCTCACAAGAGGGTAATCGATTCTTGTATGAGGTGCAGCAAGTTTCTAAATATTGGGAACCAATCCTATGAACATGTGCAACACGTTTTTAGACATTGGGAACCGATCCTATGGACATGTGCAACAAATATAAGTTAGATACCATATATATGTGTGAAAATGCGGGGGTCTAACAACCACACCTAACAATTCGTTTGGAAATATGAGAGGAATTACTCCAATATACTTTCTAGAGAATCAACTAGACAGTCTGACTCAATCTAGATTAAAGTATATCAAAGAGTTTAATATCTCTAACTCTTAATTCAATCCACAATCAACAAATAGAAATCAGCGATCCCGATTGAATATAATAGGAGTAACTTGAACGGTACCAAAGACCAATGTTCAAGTGTCAATCAATGTAAATCAACAACCAAAGGTTGGATATTCTAATTGATTGATCATAACGCACAACCTGTGATATTTCAATTATATAACAAAATATAATACGGAATAGAAATAGCACAGACACCAGAATTTTGTTAACGAGGAAACCGCAAATGCAGAAAAGCCCCGAGACCTAGTCCAGATTGAACACCACACTGTATTAAGCCGCTACAGACACTAGCCTACTACCAATTAACTTCGGACTTGACTGTAGTTGAACCATAATCAATCTCACACTGATTCAAGGTACAGTTGCGCTCCTTACGTCTCTAATCCCAGCAGGATACCATGCACTTGATTATCACCCACAACCAAGAGTTGCTACGACCCAAAGTTGAAGACTTGATAGACAAATATGTCTCACACAGAAAAGTCTATAGGATTGAATAAATCTGTCTCCCACAGAAATACCCAAGAGTTTTTGTTCCGTCTTTTGATAAATCAAGGTGAACATGAACCAATCGATAACCCATACTTATATTCCCGAAGAACAACCTAGAATTATCAATCACCTCACAATAATCTTAATCGACTAGCGATAGAAGATATTGTGGAATCACAAAGGATGAGACGAAGTGTTGATGATTACTTTTCTATCTTGCCTATCGGAGATATAAAATCTCGAGTCAATTATTCCAATTGTACTCAACACGATAGAAACAACAAGATCAGATCACGCAACTATAAGATAATAGTTGGGTCTGGCTTCACAATCCCAATGAAGTCTTCAAGTCGTTAACCTACAGGGTCTCGAGAAGAAACCTAGGGTTAAAGGAGAATCGACTCTAGTTATGCAACTAGTAACACACAGGAGGTGTGGGGATTAGGTTTCCCAGTTGCTAGAGTTCTCCTTTATATAGTTTTAAATCAGGGTTTGCAATCTAAGTTACCTTGGTAACAAAGCATTCAATATTCACCGTTAGATGAAAAACCTAATTCAACCAAGCTAATATCTTTCAACCATTAGATCGAACTTAGCTTGTTACACACATATGAAATGTACCCTCATTTAGGTTTATGTAACCGTACCTAAACGTGTACACCATGTTGGTTCACAAATAGTTAACCGAGGTTATCCATATGATTACTTCATATCAACCTTATTCATATTAACCATAACTAGTTCAAATGACTCAAATGAAACTAGTTAAAGAGTTGTTCAATTGCTATATTCTCATGGAATTATACAAGAACACAATTGAAGAAAAATCGGTTTGATTCACTCGAATCAATACATGAACATTATAGCCACGGTTTGAAAAGATTGCATTACATATTAATAAATATTTAGGTTCATGTACAACCGATTTTAGAAAAGTAACACACTTAAGTAACCGGATTTGATTTTGTTTTATTTTTCAAACTCAGCAGAAATTCACGGACGTGAACTCACAAGACGCTGTATCGGTGCAGCGTACTTTAGGTAATCAGATGAGTTTGGTTTTGGTTTTCAAACTCAGCGGAAATTCATGGACGTGAACTTCCGCCAATATGCGTACATTTTTGTATACACACAAGTATGCATACTTTAGGTTCCCGGTTTTGGACTTATACACTAATGTGCGAACACACTATGCTTATATCCAAAGATGGTTACAAGATTCTAAACTCTTTATTTCAATCATTGAAACATTCTTCTATAATGATAATAGCCGTTTTCACACACTATTATCATCAAAGCAATTTTCAAGATATTGAAATAATCATTATCGAAACATTCCAATCCTACATCGATCAAATGATTATATCACACAAACCATGTAAGATGTTACTCGCTAATTTTCTCATGATATAAGATGAACTTGGTCGAATCGAAAGCTTATCAACACATATTTCGAGAAATATGTAAGTGAGATATACTCAGCTCGAAATCTCAAATGTGTATAGAGAAAACTATATCTTAACACGACTTATGTCTCAATATAAGAGATAGTAGAAATAGACTTTCCAAGTGATAGATGAGTTCAAGTTTCCACATACCTTTTGTCGAAGAAGTTCCACAAGCTCCCCTTAGTAGTTCTTCGTCTTCAAATGATGAACTCTGTGAAATCTAAGCTCAAATACACTATCTATGTCCTAGTCCGAGACATCTGTAAATAGGCTAGAAATCAAGACTTATAGTTTTGATCACTAACATTGACAAACATGCTTGAGATAGCAACGCATGCGAGTTTGACCTCTCAATGCTCTAACAATCTTCCCCTTTGTCAATTTTAGTGACAAAACTATCAATACATATGGATTACAAAATAGATAGAAATTGTAGCTTCTCATCCAAATGCTTGATCTCCTTGGTATCTTCAACGCGACTCGAAATCTTCGTCACTTCCAAGTACTCCATGATCCTAAAGGTTATAAGTTCAGCATCATAGTTGTTGAAGATCCGTAGCGATAACAATGAGAAAACAAAATGCTCTCAATCATTGTTATACAGTGTCATAGTATTATTACACAACATCAAAGTTCAATTGTATCACAACTTTGACAACAATACTATGGTGATATGTATCAATCCCTGATAGGGTGTAGAATACATCCTATTTATTATCTATTGTTTATGCTTTCTTTGTTATTTTTCTTGTAAATTATGTATTTTACGCTTGTTTTGAGTTTTATAGCTACTATGGAGTCGCATAGAGGAAAAGAAGAATAAATTACCCAATTTGAGCAAAAAGGGCAAAATTGTCATTTCATGGACGAACACTATCTGGAGCCCGGTCAAGGTTAAGGGGCAACTCTTTTGGGAGGAATACTAGACACAGACCAGCTGAGGCTAAGGGGCTGCCAATCAGGATAGCCCTTATAACTTGTGGGTGTCACTGCCTAAACCCTACCCTAATTTATGACCTAAATTTGAGAGATATTTCTCTCATTCTTCATTTTCTCCTGAATTGAAAAGCAACTGTGGCTGCTGTTATGAAACCGAGATGAGGAAATCAAACCAAGAGATGAGCTGAAGTATATCGAGAATCGAGAGAACAGATCGGAAAACAGACAGGGAGAAGGAGATGATAGTACCTGAGTTGTGTTCGTCACGATGAAGATAGTTGATGATGATGATGGATACAGTCATGGATTTGATAGATTGGGGTATTGAAGATGGGTAAACCTAGCTCGAGTTTGTATTGATTAAAGATGAAGAGAAGCTCGCTGTGATGTTGAGGAGATAATGAAGCTGCTATTATGAAACTGGGATTAGATGGAGGCAACAGAATCGAAGAAGATGTTCATGGTTTAGAGGTTGTATTTGGTGAGATGAGATATGTGAATCGAGATGATGGGTTCTGCTAGTCGATTGAAGAACATATAGAAGAAATGGAAGTAGCTTTTGTTGAATGGAGGCATCTGAGGTTCGAGAAATCAGAGTGGCAGAGATGTTATTGATACTGGGTCAGTGGCAGAAAGAAGTTGCAATTTGAGATGGGTTTCGACTGATTCAAAGAAGATGGGAGTCAGCTGATGATGGAAGTGAAATTAGGGTTCTGTGGATGAAGCAAATCGAGAGCTCGTTCCTGCTGCTATGGGTCTGTGAATCGATGAACGAATCAAAGAGACGGGTATTGATTGAGTTTGCAGCTGCAGGATGGAATTGTTGAGCAATTGGTATTAAATGGGTTCAGTCTGTTGGTGTTCTTGAGATGAAATCAAGGTTTATGAGCTCAACAAAGATGAAATTGAAGATGCTGATCTCCGTTTGAAGTTCTGGTGGAATGGGTTTGTGGTTGTGCTTAAAAGGGAGGTTGGATGGAGTTGATAGTGGTGATTCGTTCGGCAGGAACTGAAATGGTAGCTGTTAAAGGTACTGAGAGGAGGTGCAAGGAGAATCACTAAGTGTATGGATGATTGAAGATGCAGTATGTGGGGATAGTGAAATTGCAAAGACAGACTAATGGTTGTTGTGGATTAGAATGAGTCTGAGATGTTGCAGACAAGAAAGGAAGCTAGAATTGATTCAAATTGCAGTACTGCAGCTGAATCTTGAGATGTTTGAACTGAATAGATGTATGTTTAGGAATTGTGCAGGGATGTGAAGAAGAGAACGGCCTGAATTTGGCATGTGCAAGTCCTATAAACAGCCGAAACTCGGCCGGTTTTCTGCACCGGCGAGTCAACTCGGCGATGACCGATCCAGACGATTCAACCTAGCCCATTCAGACCAGTTAGCCGAGTAAGATGCTGACTCGGTGGCTGAGCCACTCTTCTGGCTTGACCCCTTGACTAATGGTTTGACCTGTTTGACCGTTAACTTATAACGGTGCCGTGACGGAATATTCTGTCGACGGAGAAGAAGATTCCGGTGCCGGATTCCGGCCAAATTTCGGCCATAATACCAGATTTCCGACGACCAAAATTACAGATTTTTTGTGTGGATTCTACTCATGGGTGTGAAGACTTGGACTTGGAATTGGATGGAGAATTTGGGTCAAATTTGGAAAGAGAAGATGGAAGATGAGGAAGACTTGAATTTGGAAATTGAATTGCTAAAGGAAAGGGGTTCTATTCCTTGGAAGATATGGAGAACATTGAAGCCTATAAGTAGAGAAGTTCTCTACACACTTTTACACATCTTTTACACACCTCTCTACACACACAACACTTGTGTTTTTGCTTGCTTTTGAAAATTCTTCTTTTTAATTATTTGTTTGAACTTTAAAAATTCTCCTTTTAATTATTATTTGTGTGAATTTCAAAAACATGAGTAGCTAATTTTCTTATTGATTGAGGATGAATTCCTAGTTCTTAATATATGATTTGAGTTTTGTTTCAATTCTATCTTAAAGTTTTTCACATGATTATCGTTTGTTTTTACTAATAGGAATGTTTATTCATTCATTCATGATTGATAGATTGTTTAGAGTGCACGCTAAATTGATTTGTTAGTTTAATCTAAATCTAGTATAAGTTAGGGAATAAGTAATCGTTCTCGACACTTTACACAAGTAGAAAACACGAGACCTTGCGGAAGGATTCCGTGGAGCGATTGTGTGTAAAAACAACGCTAGAAAGTGGACCAAGCGAACTGAGTTTAACTACTAGTACTAAACCTAAATTCATAGATCTTAATGCATTCGGGGAATTACATCTTGTAAGCGAACCTCAAGGTGGTTCTTTTGAATAGAATCGATAACTAAGCGGACTTGTTACTCAGTGAAATAAGGGATTTTGGGGCTAGCTAAGCGAACCTGCTATCTTACGGTTGGTGATAATCTGTGACTAATAACATGTGGATGAAAAAAATAACTTGAATCATTGTTTTGCAATGAAGAAGGATTCCTTGATCTTATCTCTCTTATTGATTTCAACTTTATCTTTTAATTGCTTTGTTTACTTTATTTTGCTTTACACCCCCCTTTTGTGACAATTTTTACAACTAGAATCTCTTGCTCCTCGTGGGAACGAACTTAACTACACTATATTACTTGTTAATTAGGTGGAAAAATATTAACTAATTTGTTGTGATAACGACACGCATCAAATTTTGGCGCCGTTGCCGGGGAGCAGCGGACGATTTTAGTTATTTTTATTTTTCTTTTTGCTATATTCTTGCTTTGTTAGATTCTATACCGTATCTAACTTAGTTTTCGAGAATCTTGTTTCAGGTGCTATACCTTTGGTGAATGCTTAAAAAGGGCAGACCGAGTCCAATACGTCTTCGATCCGGCACTCAACTAAAGGATTTCATTCGAGCGGTTAACACTCCACTTCCTCCTTCTTCATCAAGTGATTTCACAGATTCGGACAAAGAGGAAGAAGCAATGGCTGATCGTACACTCAAGGACCTAGCTTCTCACAGGCTTGATACACAACAATGGTGTATCCAAACTAACTCAACCTTCGAGATCAAGCCGGGGTTGATTAGAGAGTTACCAAAGTTCCATGGCATGGTGAATGAGGACCCAAATAAACATCTTATGGACTTCTATGCCATAGTTATGGCTATGCTTCCACCGGAGACTAATGCGGATGGAGCAATGTTGAAAGCTTTCCCGTTTTATTTGGCGGGCAATGCTAAGGAATGGTTGTATTATTTGCCTTCCGGAAGTATCACAACATGGAATGGGATGAAGAAACTTTTCCTCGAGAGATATTTTCCCGCATCCAAAGCTACTCAAATTCGCAAGGAGATTTGTGGATTGAAGCAACATGTGGGAGAGTCGTTGTATGAATATTGGGAGCGATACAAGAGGTTGGTGGCAAGCTGTCCACACCATCAATTTAGTGACGTTATGATACTCCAATACTTCTACGAAGCTCTCCACCCAAGTGATCAATCTCTTCTTGACGCCGCGGGTGGTGGTGCACTAGTGAACAAGACGGTGACCCCAGCTACCGAGTTGATTGAAAGTATGGCTGCGAACTCGCAACAATTTTACACAAGAGATGAACCAATGGTTAGGCGAGTGCATGAAGTTAGTGATTCATCATACCTTGATCAAAGGATGGGTAACATGGAGTTAATGATTCAAAGGATGGCCGCGGTTATTATTCCGAATGATGAGACCGAACAAGTAAATGCTATATATCCAAATCAAAGGCCGAGGTACGATCCATACTCGAATACTTACAATCCCGGTTGGAAGGATCATCCCAACTTTAGTTATGCAAATAAGCAAGCGGCGGTTCCCAATCCCTATGAGCAACAAGGTGGTTTCCAACAATCACGTTTCCAACCTCATCAACAATTTCAACCACAACAAGTCAAGGAACGTGATTCTTCAATTGATGACAAGCTCAATGCATTGATACAAGGTATGCAAGGTATCACCACTTTGGTCCAACAACAACAACAAAAGACCGATTCGGCAATCAAGGATTTACAAATTCAAGTGGGGAAATTAGCGACCGATGTGAACCTATTGAAAGCTCAAGCGTCCACAAAGCTTCCTTCACAACCATTTGTTAATCCAAGAGAGAGCGTTAATGCGATTACTTTAAGGAGTGGGAAACAAGTGGAGCAACCAAATCAACAAGATAAGGTGTATGATGAGAAAGAGGAAATTGAAACCGCACCAAAGGAGAATACATCCCCAACCAACTTACCCAAGGAGACGGTTCCTACTTTCACAACTCCACCCCCATTTCCTAGCCGATTTGCTAAGTCAAAGAAAGAATTGGAATACATGGATATTTGGGAGATCCTTAAGAAAGTACAAGTCAATATTCCACTCATTGAAGCTATTCGTCAAATTCCTCGTTGTGCAAAGTTCTTAAAGGAGTTGTGCATGAAGAAGAAAAGGTTGAAAGGGAATGAAGTCATGAGTGTGGGGGAGAATGCTTCGGCGTTCATTCTCAAGAAACTCCCACCTAAATTAAAGGACCCCGGTAGTTTCAATATACCTTGCACAATTGGTAAAACAAGGTTTACTCGAGCTTTGCTAGATTTGGGAGCATCGGTTAATGTTATGCCTTCCTAGATTTATGATTCTTTGAATCTTGGTCCTCTTAAAGAGACCGGAGTAGTTCTTGAACTTGCTAACGAATCTAATATTTACCCGAAAGGGATTGTTGAGAATGTTTTGGTGCAGGTTAATGAGCTTGTATTTCCGGCCGATTTCTATGTCTTAGACATGAATGATGAGAATTCTTCCAAGTCTACACCTTTGCTATTGGGTAGACCATTCTTAAGCACCGCCGGAACAAAGATTGATGTCCAAAATGGCACCTTGACTATGGAGTTTGATGGTACACTCATCCACTTCAATATCTTTGAGACAAAGAGATACCCTAGTGATGTGAAGTCATGTTTTCCCGTGAAAGAGATTGATCCGGGCTAATGAATCTTGCAAAAGCTAAGTCGGGCCGTCGACTTTAAAACAAGCTCTTAATGGGAGGCAACCCATAGGTTTTGTATTTCTTATCCTTTTGCTTTTTGTTTTTTCTTTTTCTTGTTCCATATCATGTTAAAATTTCCCACCTTGACTTTACTAGGACGATTCAATTACATTGAGGACAATGTAAGGTTTAAGTGTGGGGGAGTGGTTAAACATGTATTTATTTAAAAAAAAAAAAATTAAAAAAAAAAAAAAAAAAGTTTTACATAAAACCTTCAACTTTTAGAGATTTTAGAGTCACTAGCATACTTCTAGGTATGTTTACATAGAGATTCTGACCGACATAATTGAACTTGGAAATGTTAGAGAACTACATTCGGATTTCTTGCTTGTTAGAATGTTAAATAATGGATTTAATCATGCCGGTGATGCAAATTTGGTGCAGGGAGAAATGCATTATTAGAGTTGCTGATCAATCATTAGTGGAGACTACCCGTATTCATATCATGTGAGGCACCGACCAGAAATTTCCATCTAACTAAAGAGATTTCTTTTGAGTGTGTGTCACCGTACGTTAATTCCGGGTAGAATGGTGAGCTACCCAACCTCCCACCAATAGAAGCACTACTCTTTGATCTCTTGAGTGCTAATTTTGTCAATCATGAGGGTGACGTCTATAGATGAAAGCTTCCTTCTTGTAGTTCGATTTGCAGTTAGCACCATTCTCTCCACAACAACGGATCCATAGAAACACCATCATCATCAACAAGGAGCGACATCAAAATCTACAAGGAAAGTTGGAAAAAGTTTATGGTTTACAAGCAACGGAACGAGAAAAAGAGCAAATTTCATATTCAAGTAAAGCAACATACAAAGGGCAGATTTTTAATTATATGTTGAGGACTTACAATACAATGAGGTAATTTTATATCCAAGTATGAAGACTTATTTATAAGAGCGAAGAAAATAAAAAGGTGATAATTGTTGAAGTTTATGATTTCGAGACGATACAAGTTGTGAAGAATCAAGCGGTAAAATACTTCTCCCACGGCCACGGTTTGTTTTTGTATTTTATTTTGTTATAAAAAAAAAAAAAAAAAAAAAACAACAAGAGAAATATTTGTTTTATTTATTTAATAAGCCGTGGGGAAGGAAAATATATAAGGAAGTTTCAAGTGACAAGGATTTAAGGTAAAAAGAGTTACAAAGTGTCAAGGATTTATGAAATTCGAGAGTTTATCATCAATAGTTGAAACCGAAGACGAAGACCAAGAAGATAAAGACGAGGAGCGGAAGACGTTTCTATTGGATGACGTGAGAGTGGTGTTATCATAATTGGCGATCGGATGTGAAGGTGAGTAAGTAATCTCATCCTCGATAATAGTGGTTGATTTCCTTTCTTAGAGATCGTCAGAAAAATGGTTTTTCAAAATGTTAAAAGATGTGGGTTTTTAAAATATTTCGGAAGTTGTCCTTCCCACCATTCAACGTGTTGCAGGATTTCTCTCTTCATTCCTACCTGCACACATGTGAGACCCATAAAAAAAAGCCGTCTTTTTGAGTGCAATTATCATAAAATCCTTTTTGGTGAGGCAGAAGTCGAGGCGAAATGCTTATTGATCGTTTCTCAAACAGGCGTTCTCTCATTATGGTGTGGTTATTTCTCACTCAACATTTAAGAATGAGAATATGTTCTTTAGTATTTCTAACTTCTTATTACTAGCATACAGAAACTCTATGTCCTCATAGCTCCTTGGATGCTTGGGACGCTTGAACGCTTTGAAGTTGTGAGTTTTTAGTTTGATTTGCTCGAGGACCAGCAAAGTCTAAGTGTGGGGGAATTTGATAGGGTGTAGAATACATCCTATTTATTATCTATTGTTTATGCTTTCTTTGTTATTTTTCTTGTAAATTATGTATTTTACGCTTGTTTTGAGTTTTATAGCTACTATGGAGTCGCACAGAGGAAAAGAAGAAGAAATTACCCAATTTGAGCAAAAAGGGCAAAATTGTCATTTCATGGACGAACACTATCTGGAGCCCGGTCAAGGTTAAGGGGCAACTCTTTTGGGAGGAATACTAGACACAGACCAGCTGAGGCTAAGGGGCTTCCAATCAGGATAGCCCTTATAACTTGTGGGTGTCACTGCCTAAACCCTATCCTAATTTATGACCTAAATTTGAGAGATATTTCTCTCATTCTTCATTTTTTTCCTGAATTGAAAAGCAGCTGTGGCTGCTGTTATGAAACCGAGAGGAGGAAATCAAACCAAGAGATGAGATGAAGTATATCGAGAATCGAGAGAACAGATCGGAAATGCAGACGGGGAGAAGGAGATGATAGTACCTGAGTTGTGTTCTGTCACGATGAAGATAGTTGATGATGATGATGGATACAGTCATGGATTTGATAGATTGGGGTATTGAAGATGGGTAAACCTAGCTCGAGTTTGTATTGATTAAAGATAAAGAGAAGCTCGCTGTGATGTTGAGGAGATAATGAAGCTGCTATTATGAAACTGGGATTAGATGGAGGCAAACGAGATCGGAGAAGATGTTCATGGTTTTGAGGTTGTATTTGGTGAGATGAGATCTGTGAATCGAGATGATGGGTTTTGCTAGTCGATTGAAGAACATAGAGAAGAAATGGAAGTAGCTTTTGTTGAATGGAGGCATCTGAGGTTCGAGAAATCAGAGTGGCAGAGATGTTATTGATACTGGGTCAGTGTCAGAAAGGAGTTGCAATTTGAGATGGGTTTCGACTGATTCAAAGAAGATGGGAGTCAGCTGATGATGGAAAATTAGGGTTCTGTGGATGAAGCAAATCGAGAGCTCGTTCCGGCTGCTATGGGTATGTGAATCGATGAACGAATCAAAGAGGTGGGTATTGATTGAGTTTGCAGCTGCAGGATGGAATTGTTGAGCAATTGGTATTAAATGGGTTCAGTCTGTTGCTGTTATTGAGATGAAATCAAGGTTTATGAGCTCAACAAAGATGAAATTGAAGATGCTGATCTCCGTTTGAAGTTCTGGTGGAATGGGTTTGTGGTTGTGCTTAAAAGGGAGGTTGGATGGAGTTGATAGTGGTGATTCGTTCGGCAGAACCGAAATGGTAGTCATAAAGGCGAGAGGAGGTGCAAGGAGAATCAGTAAGTGTATGGATGATTGAAGATGCAGTATGTGGGGATAGTGAAATTACAAAGACAGACTAATGGTTGCTGTGGATTAGAATGAGTCTGAGATGTTGCAGACAAGAAGGGAAGCTAGAATTGATTCAAATTTCAGTAATGCAGCTGAAGCTTGAGATGTTTGAACTGAATAGATGTATGTTTAGGAATTTTGCGGGGATGTGAAGAAGAGAACTACTGAATTTGGCTCGTGCAAGTCCTATAAACAATGAAACTCCCGGGTTTCTGCACCGGCGAGTCAACTCGGCGATGACCGATCCAGACGATTCAACCCAGCCCAGTCAGACCAGTTAGCCGAGTAAGATGTTGACTCGGTGGCTGAGTCACTCTTCTGGCTTGACCCCTTGACTAACGGTTTGACCTGTTTGACCGTTAACTTATAACGGTGCCGTGACGGAATATTCTATCGACGGAGAAGAAGATTCCGGTGCCGGATTCCGGCAAAATTCCGGCCATAATACCAGATTTCCGGCGACCAAAATTACAGATTTTTTTTTTGGATTCTACTCATGGGTGTGAAGACTTGGACTTTGAATTGGATGGAGAATTTGGGTCAAATTTGGAAAGAGAAGATGGAAGATGAGGAAGACTTGAATTTGGAAATTGAATTGCTAAAGGAAAGGGGTTCTATTCCTTGGGAGATATGGAGAACATTGAAGCCTATAAGTAGAGAAGTTCTCTACACACTTTTACACATCTTTTACACACCTCTCTACACACACAACACTTGTGTTTTTGCTTGCTTTTGAAAATTCTTCTTTTTAATTATTTGTGTGAACTTTAAAAATTCTCCTTTTAATTATTATTTGTGTGAATTTCAAAAACATGAGTAGCTAATTTTCTTATTGATTGAGGATGAATTCCTAGTTCTTAATATATGATTTGAGTTTTGTTTCAATTCTATCTTAAAGTTTTTCACATGATTATCGTTTGTTTTTACTAATAGGAATGTTTATTCATTCATGATTGATTGATAGATTGTTTAGAGTGCACGCTAAATTGATTTGTTAGTTTAATCTAAATCTAGTATAAGTTAGGGAATAAGTAATCGTTCTCGACACTTTACACAAGTAGAAAACACGAGACCTTGCGGAGGGATTCCGTGGAGCGATTGTGTGTAAAAACAACGCTAGAAAGTGGACCAAGCGAACCGAGTTTAACTACTAGTACTAAACCTAAATTCATAGATCTTAATGCATTCGGGGAATTACATCTTGTAAGCGAACCTCAAGGTGGTTCTTTTGAATAGAATCGATAACTAAAGCGGACTTGTTACTCGGTGAAATAAGGGATTTTGGGGCTAGCTAAGCGAACCCGCTATCCCTACGGTTGGTGATAATCTGTGACTAATAACATGTGGATGAAAAACATAACTTGAATCATTGTTTTGCAACGAAGAAGGATTCCTTGATCTTATCTCTCTTATTGATTTCAACTTTATCTTTTAATTGCTTTGTTTACTTTATTTTGCTTTACACCCCCTTTTGTGACAATTTTTACAACTAGAATCTCTTGCTCCTCGTGGGAACGAACTTAACTACACTATATTACTTGTTAATTAGGTGGAAAAATATTAATTAATTTGTTGTGATAACGACACGCATCAATCCCCCTTAGTCAATACTACATCTAAACATGAAAACCACTCCCCCTTACATAATGATCCGTAAACCATATATATTTGTAGTATCACACTACATATTAATTCTCCCCATTTTTGTCAATATAAATTGGCAAAGGTATGAAAACTAGTGGGATCGTCATGAAATTTTCACAGAGATACTTCATGACCAAAAGAGAATACCATATCAACTTATTTAGATGCCATCATAAAGCCGAAGCTAAATGCATTCATCAAGGAGTTTATAAATATACAAGATAAACCCTAATATTCCACAGCCGCACTCCCCAAAAAAATTTGGAAATTAAGCACAAGTTCAAAAAGAACTCTCCCCCATTAAAATGTCATTCCCAAAAGAACAACAAAGGCGACCTTGCTTTTATAAGAAAAGAAGGATTTCTAACAAACACTAGGATACTTGACAGAAACACATCTACTAGAAACAAATGAAAACAATACTTAACACTATTCTGGAATTCCAAACTCAATTGCCCAAAAGATCGAGATAAAAGCAGGAGCAAGAGTTATGAGGAGCTAATGAACTAGAACAACACCAATAGACTGTCGCAAGTGCTGAGACGTGGTAGTGTCTAATGGTTTAGTGAGAATATCAGCCAATTGTTGTTCGGAACGCACAAATTCCATAGTGATAATACCATCTTCATAAAGATCTCGAATAAAATGGTACCTGATGTTTATGTGCTTAGTTCTTGAGTGCTCAACAGGATTCTCAGTGATGCAAATCGCACTTGAGTTATCACAAAATATCTTCATTAAGAATTAATTCCATAATCAGCAAGCATTTGTTTCATCCATAGAAGTTGAGTACAGCATGACCCAACAACAATGTATTCTGCTTCACATGTTGAAAGAGATTGTGAATTTTATTTCTTGCTATGCCAAGCTACAAGATTCATCCCCAAATAGTAAAATCCCCCTGATGTACTCTTTCTGTCTTCCACACACCCTGCCCAATCGGCATCTGAATAGGCAGTAAGATCAGTGTTAGTATCAAAAGTGTAAGAAAGACCATACCCGGCAGTGTGACTGATGTAACGTATGATCTCTTTGTGGCGGCAAGATGCGATTCCCTTGGATTTGCCTGAAACCTAGCACAACAACCAACACTAAAAGAAATGTCAGGTCTCCCGTGCTTATCATTCATCATAAAATGAATGCTACCACCGGGACATGAAACCATGGTCATTACATCTCCCCCTCTCAAGAGCAACCTCAGTTATGGTCCCGTGACAAGGATTTCAGAAGTGATGTTTATGCGACTAACAAAAAAAAGATGACACTACAAGCACCACACTCATGTATCAATCAAGGGGTCTTGATCTCAAATGAATCAATGACATTAAAATCCTTCACCAACCGTTCAAGACACAAGAAAATGGTCTAAAAACACAACATGAGTGTTTTACAGCAAGCTCGTATGAGATGATTTTACACTGTCTTTACTTTGAACATGTGCAGTAATGCTAATCTTTAATTGTTCAAAGTTATTCCTTAATAGCTAAAGGAAGAAAATCCCGGATCTAATAAAATAAATTGAGAATATTTTATTTAAGGTTTTTAATTTTATTTTTGGAAAATAAAAATTAGTAATGTGCATTTGCTAGTTGGAGATTTTCTAAGAGATTTTCAGTCATTATTTGAACAAAGCATTTCCAGGAATTATGGAAACCGAATTTGGAATATATTTCATATCTTGAGAATATTTTCGGTTTTGGAAATTCCTTGGTGTCCAAACTTCCTTGGTCTATAAATATGAAAGTTTGCATTTCAAGCAAACTAATCCTCATACAACAAACTATCTCAGTTGTGCTGCTACTGGTGAAGGCGCCTATTCGGAGAGGAGAGTAACCTTATTAGGCGAAATCTCTTACGGCCGCTCAGTTTAAAGACTTCTTTGGGATTGAGAAGCTCTATTAGTACCGTTGGTGGAAAACTAGATAATTGAGGTTTATCTTTTGTTTTCGATTGATTTGATTGACTAACGGTGGTTGAACTTCGATTGCACCTAGTTTGTTTATGCTTGAGAATCTTCTCTTCTGATATAAGATTCACTCAAACTAGATCGAAGTTTCGACGGGGATCTTTAGACTGTTTGTAGATCTAAAGACGTCTTATGATAATCCATTGTTAACATAATCCGTTCTGTGCGTGATTGATCACAATAGATTCAAGTTGATTGTGTGAAGGTGTTTATTGAAGATCTAAGAAGATTTAAAGACAAAGAAGACTTTGAAGATTTCTGATTTGGGTTCATAATCTTTGGTGTGCACAATACTTGTTTCGGTAAAAGAGGATCCAACCATAATCGGTTTATCAGATTGATTAGTTGTGTAGATCGGCATCAATACAATTCTTTGTGATTAAAAGTATTGATTGAAAAATCTTAACAATTACTTTGGTACGTAGTTGATAATAAGATAGATCTAAGAACCCGACAAAGGAGTTTATTGAGATAAACAGAAGATCCTTTGTCGAACTCACATCACTTGGTTGAAAAGAGTTGCTACCAAACAGATTAGTTGTTCCTTTACTGTTTGGAATACGAACCAAAGGAATTGTTCCAAGTACGTGACTTATTCATAAGTTGGAGGCGTGGGAATACATCCGGAACTAGGAGAACTATAGGTTTAGTTGCTTGTTCTCAACTATACGAAGTTGGTTTGATTTTGTATAGCAGCTTAATCATGAGAGTATTCAATTCTAGACAAGGTCCCGGGGTTTTTCTGCATTTGCGGTTTCCTCGTTAACAAAATCTTGTTGTGTCATTTACTTTTATTTTCCGCAATTATAATTGTTGTTATTATAATTTAAAGTAAATTACACAAACGTTAATTCCTATTTACTTGATAAGTAATCCTATTGAACCTTTTATCAAGTAAACATACTTCGTCGTTGTATTGTCTCGATCTCGTATCCATAGACGATCACACGAAGTGTGAACCGATTTGTTGTATTGTCTCGACCTAGTCCATAGACAATCACTTTCGGAGAAAGGACTTGTAGGTGGAAAAGATTTATATTGAGGTATATTTGGGTACCCTCGTCTTTTCAAAACTTATAAAGTTTTGTTAACTCCGGAACTCGGTTTTGTTAAATATTTTTTTTCAAAAGTTGTTAGAGCATTGCTAGGTCGAACTCAAAAGTGTTGTTATCTCAAGCTTGTTGTCAAATTTAGTTGTCAAAACTATATCTTAATTTCTAATCTACAATTAGTTAAGTCTCGGTCTAGGATAGAAATGTAGTTGAGAAATAGTGGATCACGGCAGTCATCATTGCGTTCTACCGTTTGAAGGTGAAGATCAACCAAAGCTTTTGGAGAACTTCATCAACAAAAAGTAAGTGAAGACTGAACCACCTATATCTCAAATTATTCACTTTTCTAGTCGAGAACTAATTATCTAGTTAACGAATTTCTCGAAATATAATGACTAAGCTTAATGAACATTTGTTCATACTTGATAAATTTAGGTTACGGATAATTTATTGTTCATAATTAAAATGATGATTCAAGTTTATCATTCGGAAATAGCCTAGAACAGTGATATGTGTCATTGATGTTATTTAGGAATGTTTCGAATTGATTTAGAGAAATATAAAACTATTATAGATTCGGATACAAGACAGTGTTATCAGTTTTAATGGGAAAACTGTTATAAGTCTGAACCCGTATTACATGTACTTGTACACGTAGCGGAATAGCTATATATCGACTTACATATTAGTGGTACACATATTCTTATGTGTATCATATGAAAATCTGTGTGACTCGTGAACTGGATCGGTATGCATACTTGTAAGCCAACCATTTTTGAATTGTTGTTACAGAACAGGGTTTGTTTCCAAACTGGTATGCAAACTGAAATAGTTCTGTGTTCCTGAACTCGGCAGCATTTCCAAACCAGTACGCAAACCGTTTTAGTTCAGTGAACTCCGGAACTGGCGATAGTCTTAAGGTTTCCAAACCGGAATGTAAACTTAAAAAGTTTTGTTAACTCCTGAACTCGGTTCGGTTAAATGTTTACAAACCCGTATGCGTAGTATGACTGAGCCGACTCACGAACTACTATATATTTGTATTTTGTACATCTACTAATCATGTATATTATATTTTCAAATGTGTTTAAATTATTTCTACGAGATAATTAGCATTTGATTAATTCTCTAAAAACAATACTTTAGATTTATTTTTATCACATGTTTGTGACTCAGAGTTTATGTCTCTTATGTGTTCATGAAAATGAATATTAAGCTTTTAAGTTCAAACCGTCCAGTTTCGGCTAACCATGTAGAACATAGTCTTTGTATACGGTTCGGCTACGATTTCACCTAACCAGAGTGTATATCTTGTTTGTGTGAATTAGATTCAAAGATTCATCTATGGGTGCATATTGTTTGCTTAGTTCCAAAGCTATCTTAGCTTAACCTAAAGCAACCTATGCTTTGAATGTCTATAAAAGGAGAACTTCAAGCAACTGGGATATTTGAATCCCGACACTACTTTTTAGTGTGTCCTAGTTGTATCTAGAGTCGTCCTCTTCTTAACCTTTTTAGGGTTTAGCGACTACAAAGTCTTTATATGGATTCATGAAGCCAGGTCCAGTTATCTTTCCTTGATAACTCGTGTATCATGTATCTTGATCAATTGTTGAGCTACTCACTTGATCAAGATTGATAGAAATCATCAAAGTTCTCTTCGTGTCAAACTTTGTTGATTCCATAGGTGTTTTGAGGTAAACACTGATTCTGCTGGAAAAGGTAAATTTGGGTGTGCCGCCGAGAAACGAATCTAAACCCTAAACAAATGCACTGCACGGGAGTACTTTAGATTCGAGAGATCAATCTACACAATCCTGGCCTAAAACAAGAAATGGCCGTTCCAGTCTTGCTTCGGTCACAAAATGAAGGAGAAGGGTTGATCTTAAGGAGGAAAGCGAAGAAGGTGTTGAAATAAGAATGGAGGTGTGGTTGTTTTATGACTTGTGTCAGAATGTGGTTTCTGGATACTTGTGTTGATTACACCTGTTTTTTGTCGAAATAGGTTGAATCCTATTTATACAAGTCATGATTGAGCGCACCCTGATCTCATAGAAAGTGGAGGCAGTTAAGTAATGGGGAAGTAGGGATCGTGTAAAAGTGGTGACAATCACGTCTCTATCATGAGGGATGACTAGTCAGCCTTACACCCACTACTCCTTTACTGCTATCAACCGTCTGCCTTTCCTGTCACCTTCTCATAATGGGCGTGTTGCACACCGCACGCTGTAAACCGCCAGACCAATACCCCGATAAGCATTCCCTAGTTTGTGACATGTTTGATGTCTCGAGTATTTTGTAGAAAAATATACACAACAAGTTTCTGAGTGGGTCAAGTTGTGAGACTTGCCGCTAAAACAGTATATAACGCTTTTAGGTCAAATAATAAAATTATTTGTGGAATCGATATTTATAAAACATCGTTTGTAATCGATGCATATAAAGCATCGCTTTTAAGCAAGCATCTTAAAATAATCGATGTGCATGGAGCATCGTTGTGTAAAGCTCGTTTAAGTTAGTCGCGGAGCTTAATATCTTAAAAAGGGCATGACCAGCCGTTTTCAGGGAGCTGCTAGGAACTATGTACGCGCTCCAAAGGTAGGCCGGTCGGTCTCTATAGGAGGGTGGGGGCTGGTATCCATTCTAACATCTTATCGGTCGGCCCAAGTTAGATCTAGGCTGGTCAAATTGGCTGGCCAAGTTGAGTGGATGAGATGATTTGCGATAGTTAATGGCTGCCATTGAATCTATTAAAATTCCTGTAGGCAACACGACTAGCCACCTTAGTGCAACCGTTTGGGAGCCGTGTAGGCAAGCCGCATCTTGGCCGATCATTCCTCATGGAAGAGGGATGGCCGTTGATCACGGCGACACCTTATTGGTTGCCTAAAATTAGATTTAGGCCGGTCTATTCAGCTAGCAAAGTTGGACGACCAAGATGATTTGCGACAGTTGCATACTGGCGTTGATTCAATTTAGGGTTTTTAAAGCCGTGTGGCCAACCTACTTTGGGCTAATCGATTTGAGGCGCTAGTTGCTGGCTTGAGCAAGTCGATTGGCCAGGGATACAGGAAGGCCACCGGCGAGCATGCTGGCACCTCACTGGCCGCCCGAAACAAAATCTAAGCCATCCAATTAGGCTGGCTAAGTTGGACGGCCGTGATGAATTTGAGACTGTCACGACCGGTCTCAACTCGTTAAACCCTTTTTTCAATGGCGCGACTATCCTTCTTCTGGCTAGCGATCAGGGATGCCACCTGCGGGCTAGATGAATTCTGATTGGCTGGTAAGGAAGTGGGCCCACCGGTGGATGTTGTGAAGCTCGTTTGGCCACGTCATGAGGTGGCTAAGTGTAATTAATCAGCCGGCAAAATCGTGTGGCTGTGATTGTTTTGAGACTGACATGGGCAGCCTATGTTCAATTCCTTAAGGAATTAAGTGTGCGCCTGGCCAACTTCCACTTTTGCTCAAAAGTGTGTGCTGCGCATTTAAAGCGATCTGATTGGTTGATGAGAAAGATGGGCCATCAAGCAATAATATGGGGGCGTGGCAGTCTGGCCACAGGCAACACCTGTTAAGGCAAACTGGCCGGCCAAATGATGTGTCTTTATTTGACGCAGTTCCTCTTTATTTCTTGTTTTCTACTTTTGGTAGGATTTTGCTACTACTAGTCCATGCCGGATCAATTTCCTAGAATACCTAGGTTTAGCTTCTGATAAGCACGTAAGTGCTATATTTTGTACTCATATTTATATTATCTAGGACTTGATATTTTTACTAATAATATTATTTTAGTGCTTTCGTAGAAAGTACAAACGATTCCGATCAAATCACCATCTTGCAAAGACCTGCTGCCATGATGACGACTTACAAATCCAACTCCTTCCGGAATCCGGCAACAACACTATCTCTACCTCGGACACGACTTCACAAATCATCCAATAACCATCTGAACATCCCTAAACCACGGCAGTAAACTCTCAATCAACCAACACAACCACTGCATGCAACAGCAGCTGATTCAATCACCCACAAACAGATCCAAAGAACACAATACACTTCTCCATTTTCAATCCGTTTACTGATATTTCATGTAATGCCAACACCAGCATCTCAATTATTCATCTCAGCTGCCTAGCGATACAATAATGGAAGTAGCTTTAATTTGTCTTCCATGTATATATGGCCACCACTAGTTTCAATCCAAGCTTTTGCTGCCATCTTCATTCGAGTATCGGCAGTTCACAGTACACACCAGCTTTTACAACAATCGCTAGAACTCAACCAAACTTGAACCATCATGCAACCATCGTTTGCACCAGCCGGTCACAACATCAGCACCCAAGTCCAACTTGCCTCTAGTTCAACAACCTTCGCAACATAATCCACTCAGCCAACATTTCTGATGTAAATTTTAGACCGAACACAACCCAATTCTTCACTGATTAGAACTGCACCTTTCCATTAACACCAACCCGTTCATCTGTGTCTTTGCATGAAATCCATCTTCGCACCATCTCATTTAGCCGGCAGCTGCTTGAAAGAAACGATACTTTCTACTCTTGATAAAATGAACACCATCTGCTACTTGAATAAGAAATTCTCCTGCTTGGTAAAGTCGAAGAAATATAATATTCTTTGAAATTTGAACATTCCACCAACAACGTATGGTAGGGGATTAGCCACGTCTTTCTTTTTGGGTTTCTTGAACTCTTCACCATTTGGAAAGTGGGAAGTGGACAAACAGCTGACTTGTATTCTGGCCTTGATGTGATGTGGCCAGGTAACTGGTGTGACAAACTCGAAAGGAAAATTCAGTTAAGCTCCATTTCAGTTCGGTCCCACAAGACATTTTGGTGAATTTGCCGCAAACGCCATTTTACTTTGAATTAAGTTGTTTATTCTCCAATGATCGGAATCGTTCATACTTTCTACGAAAGCACTAAAATAATATTATTAGTCAAAATATCAAGTCCTAGATAATATAAATATGGGTACAAAATATAGCACTTACGTGCTTATCAACACCCCCACACTTATATTTTGCTAGTCCTCGAGCAAAACAAAGATTATATCCGCTAAACAGCTGGATATGGAGAGATGTCTACTAAACAACGAGACAGATCGTCTGCTAAACAGCTAGACGGAACCACTAAACAGTGGTATAGAGATGTATGCTAAACAGCTAGACGGATCCACTAAACAGTGGATAGATATGTCTGCTAAACAGCTAGACAGAAAGACCAGCTAAACAACTAATCATATTTTTTTTTATTGATGCAAATTTATTTTTATTTTTATTGATGCAATTTTTTTTATTTTTTTATTATTATTAGTCAAAATTCAGTGCCACTCCCCCACACTTAAATATTACATTGTCCTCAATGTAATTGAGTCATCCAACGTAAAACTTAAGGTGGGAAATTAGAAAACGCAAAAATATAAAAATAAAAGATAGAGAAAAGGGAACATATCTGATGGGTTGACTCCCACGAAACGAAAGGTATTTGTTTCCCTGCTTTCAATAGCACGTAATCTCAAACAAAATGAGGTTGATACCCCAAAGTAAGCTGCCAATCATATATATAGAGTATGAAAAGTTGGGTATCAACCCAACCAATCCGCCAAGCTGAAAATATGAACCTGCAAACACTATAAACCTCCAAAAAGATGTGTAAATTCATTCCCAATAGAAAACAATCCTTAGTCATCAAGTCATGCAAGGTCGAGATAAATAAATCTCTCACATGGACAACAAACATAGAATGTATATTAGTCTCTATTGGGGAAGCACATAAAGCAGGTTCTAAATCAGCTGAAATACATTTGGTCGACACATTATCTTCACTAGAAAACAGAGGAAGCAATGTATTGACAATGTAAAAAGGTATAAGATTATCAAACTCAACACAATGATTTAAACCTGTATATAATGGTTCAATTTTATCAAAATCAGTAACTCCTAAATCTGGTTCTAAGTCCGCAGAAATAATTTTCGTTGTGGAATTACCTTGATTAACCATTGGAGGGAAAAATGCATTGACAATGTCAATAAGCATATGATCATCAGAATCTGCAAAGTGGGCTAAACAAACTGAGATTGGTTCAAAATAAGCAGTCACCTGACGAGTACCAATCCCCTCCACATTCACATCAGCAATCAGGAAATCACAAGATGAGTCAGCAAAACAGGAGCTCAATGGAGCAACAATATCAAGAATAATTGCCTCATTATTGTCTCCAACTAAGTGACTTATAGGAATCTCACTATTCAAATATCTAGAAGGTACCTCATTATGAACGTCTATTGTATCTAAGTCGTTAGACTCAACAATAGTATCTTCTATATAAACAGGTTCCTTTAAATCATCATCTGCATATAACTCTTGGCATGCTAGAATTCTTAACCTTTGTTCCAAACTAGGCAGTGTGTGTTTGTAATACTTCTCATATATCGTTTTAGGTGATTCTTACTTACCATATGTGGAGAAAGAACTTCCTTATGCCGTGACCTATGCATATACTCACCAAGCGTCATCTCAGATGACGTCTCCTGATATTGTGAACTTCGACGCATAAATTCTCCAAGCGTCATCTTAGATGACGTCTCTTGAGAAAGAGTCATCATCCTCAAAAAGGTACCTGAAACAAAATTCTAAAACACAAAACGAGTCAAATGGAACTAAATATCCTAAAGAAAATAAAAATATGTACAAAACAATAAAAATAAATAAAATAAAAACCTAACTATTTTACAAAATCAAAAATACCAATCACAATATTCCACAGCCGCTCCCCGGCAGCGGCGCCAAAAATTGATAGGCTTTCGGGATTGCCTATATTTCATGTAATGCCAACACCAACATCTCAATTCTTCATCTCAGCTTCCTAGCGATACAATAAAGGCAACAACTTTAATTTGTCTTCCATGTATATACGGCCACCACTAGTTTCGATCCAAGCTTTTGCTGCCATCTCCATTCGAGTATCGGCAGTTCACCGTACACACCAGCTTTTACAACGATCACTAGAACTCAACTAAACTTGAACCATTAGGCAACCATCGTTTGCACCAGCCGGTCACAGCATCAGCACCCAAGTCCAACTTGCCTCCAGTTCGACAACCTTCGCAACATAATCCACTCAGCCAACATTTCTGATGTAAATTTTAGACCGAACACAACCCAATTCTTCACTGATTAGAACTGCACCTTGCCATTAACACCATTCCGTTCATCTGTGTCTTTGCATGAAATCCATCTTCACACTATCTCATTTAGCCGACAGCTGCTTGAAAGAAACGATACTTTCTACTCTTGATAAAATGAACACCATATTCTACTTGAACGAGAAATTCTCCTGCTTGGTAAAGTCGAAGAAATATAATATGCTTTGAAATTTGAACATTCCACCAAGAACGTATGGTAGGGGATTAGCTACGTCTTTCTTTTTGGGTTTCTTAAACTCTTCACCATTTGGAAAGTGGAAAGTGGACAAACAGCTGACTTGTCTTCTGGCCTTGATGTGATATGGCCAGGTAACTGGTGTGACAAACTCGAAAGGCAAATTCAGTTAAGCTCCATTTCAGCTCGGTCCCACAAGACATTTTGTTGAATTTTCCGCAAACGCCATTTTACTTTGAATTAAGTTGTTTATTCTCCAATGATCGGAATCGTTCGTACTTTCTACGAAAGCACTAAAATAATATTATTAGTCAAAATATCAAGTCCTAGCTAATATAAATATGGGTACAAAATATAGCACTTCCGTGTTTATCAGCGTCGACCAATGGGGATCGAGATATTGCGCAGGCCGCAAAAGAATAAAATTAGGTTCGAAAGATTGAATTTTGTGGGCTGACACAAAGTCAATCAATTTCTGGTGAATTTTGTGCGTTCATACAAAATAACTAATTATGTTTCAGAGAGCAGCTTTTGATGGTGGTTTTTAGCTTAGGGTTAAAATCGTAAAACCCTAGTCAGACAGCGACGTCACAGAACTTGAGTAATAATGTCTCAACTAAGCGCACTTATTGAACCCTTTAATATGTTTGCGAGAAAATTACCAGGGTACCTTTTTTTAATACTAATTAGGGTTTCGATAGGTCGACCCCTAATTCCCATACCACATGTGCCAATGGCATGCCGTGCCAGCCACACCTCCGCGCCAAGGCATGCCAACCATGCTAGCCGCACCACTGTGCCAATGGAAAACCATGCTAGCCACATCTACCGCGCCAAGGCATGCCAACCATGCTAGCCGCACCACTGTGCCAATGGAAAGTCATGCCAGCCACATCTACCGCGCCAAGGCATGCCAACCATGCTAGCCGCACCACTGTGCCAATGGCAAACCATGCCAGCCACATCTACCGCGCCAAGGAATGCCAACCATGCAAGCCGCACCACTGTGCCAATAGAAAACCATGCCAGCGACATCTACCGCGCCAAGGCATGCCAACCATGCTAGCCGCACCACTGTTCCAATGGCAAACCATGCCAGCCACATCTACCACGCTAAGGCATGCCAATCATGCTAGCCAAACCAACCACACCTTTCCTTAGCCCTAACCATGCTAGCCGCACCATGCGCCTATGGAATGCCAAACCATTGGCCCCACCTCACCAAGCCAAACGCACCTTGCCTTGGCCCTAGGCATGCTAGCCGCACCATGCGCCTACGGCATGCCAAAATCGCGGCCACACTATACCATGCCGTTCTTCCCTATGCGTCTACTAAAATGAAGGCGTGCGACAATCAACAGTCGCCCTTCAATCTCAGGAGAAAATACTATCCGTCCAAGGTTACCAGACAACGCAAGGTAACCTTTGACCCGAAACCCTAGTTTGGCCACGCCAAACCGCGCCAAGGCATGCCAACCTAGCCACGCCACCATGCTGGCCTTCCCTATGCGGCTACTAAAACGAAGGCGTGCGACAATCAATGGTCGCCCTTCAATCCCAGGATCAAATCCTAGCCGACCAAGGCTACCAGACAACGCATGGTAACCTTTGGCCCGAAACCCTAGTTTGGCCACGCCAAGGCATGCCATGCCAATGGCATGCCAACCTACCCGCGCCACCATGCTGGCCTTCCCTATGCGGCTACTAAAACAAAGGTGTGAGACCATCAACGGTCGCCTTTCAATCCCAGGATCAAATCCTAGCCGACCAAGACTACCAGACAACGCATGGTAACCTTTGGCCCGAAACCCTAGTTTGGCCACGCCAAACCGCGCCAAGGCATGCCATGCCAATGGCATTCCAACCTAGCCGCGCCACCATGCTGGCCTTCCCTATGCATCTACTAAAATGAAGGCGTGCGACAATCAACGGTCGCCCTTCAATCTCATGAGAAAATCCTAGCCGTCCAAGGTTACCAGACAACGCAAGGTAACCTTCGGCCCGAAACCCTAGTTTGGCCACGCCAAACCGCGCCAAGGCATGCCATGCCAAAGGCATGCCAACCTAGCCGCGCCACCATGCTGGCCTTCCGTATGCGGCTACTAAAACGAAGGCGTGCGACAATCAACGGCCTCCCTTCAATCCCAGGATCAAATCCTAGCCATCCAAGGTTACCATACAACGCATGGTAAACTTTGTCCTGAAACCCTAGTTTGGCCACGCCAAACCGCGCCAAGGCATGCCATGCCAACCTAGCCGCGCCACCATGACGGCCTTCCCTACACGTCTATAAAAAATGGAAGCGTACAACGATCAACGGCTACCTTTCCTCTTAAGATGCAAAATCTCGACCGTCGAAGGTCACCAAGCTAGCAAGTCTCCCAAGCTCGACTTGCCAGGCAACAACCATGCTACATGTTTTCCACGAAAACATTCGAGACATCAATACATATCACAAAATGGGGGATCCACTTTGGGTATTGGTTTGGCGGTTTACAGCGTGCGGCGTACACTACGCCCGTCATAAGGAAGTGTAATAAGGATGAGGCGGTTAGTAAATACAAGGAGTAATGGTGAAACACTCTTTTTTATGGAACATCAATTCCATGCGTTAACAGTTACCACCTCCTCCCATTTACTCACCCATTTTTCCATTCCTTAATGAGACTAGAGTATGTTTCACTTCGACTTGTATAAATAGGTCTTACCTATTTCCACCGAACAACAAGTTCAGTCAGGGGCAATACAACACTCAGAAACATTTTGCTAGCTTTTCATATGTTAGCTTCCCATTTTCTGATACAAGTCTTGAAACAACTACTCTTCCAGAATCAACCTGGTCTCAACACTTTCTTCGCTTCCCTCCCCAAAACCAATCCATTCTCCTCCTCTTTGACCGAAGCAAGTCTGGAACGGCCATTTCTTGGTTTAGGCCGGATTTGTACAGATTGATCTCTCGAATCTAAAGTAATCCCTTGCAATACATTGTTTTGGGTTTAAATTCATTTCTCACCCACACACCGGAAATTACCAAAATCAGCAGAAACCATTTTCACCCTCAAATAATTGGCGACCACAGTGGGAGATTGATCTTTCGGTTCCAATGTCAATTTTCGACCATCGATCTCATGCTTTGACCTAGACATCAAGATGGTAGAAGCAGGCGGTCCGTTCAGGGATCGACGACTCAGTTACCAGATGACCCGATTATCAGTGTTGACACAGCGAGGGATGACTGGGGACTGCCTAGAGATTATAAGCGAATCATCCAACCAGGGATCGACGACTCGGTTAATCAGATGAGACGACTGGGGACTTTCCACAATCACGGCGGTGCTTCCCATAAAACTCGGTCTTACACCCGGAAGGTTCCCTTTTCATCAGGAGGTCTGAAAAACCGAGTAAGTCTTACCTAGACAAGATACATGGTTTGTTATTTCAAGTTTTCACGGGAATGATAAAACCAATAGTCATGTTATGTTTCACCCCATGTCATCTACCAACACACGGTTCCATGGTTTTCGTGGGATGTTTGCGTCACTTGCAATCGTAACCAAGACAACATCATTCCAAAAACAATTCATTCCAAAAGAATAATCCAAAACCCTCATAGATAACAATTATCTATCAATTCAAATCAAACCATATATAAACCAGGCGCTTTGTTTGCCTTTCAAAAAAAAAACAGTCACCTACCCGTACGTGCCTACTTTGCATAATAATGATTACCCGTACTATCCATGAGGTAGCCGACGTTACTACGGTGATATTCGAAGAGGAATTGTTTATGATAAAGTATTTCTACAATTTTATGAAAGGCATACCATGGCTAGGGTTTACACCAGTTCAGAAGAAAAATATTTCTATAGATTTATGGAAGGCATACCTATGGCTAGGGTTTGCACCAACACAAGAAAACAAGAGAACCATTTGAAAGAGAAACGCTGGAGTACATAGCTGGAATATGCTTGCCCACTTTATTGCTACCACGCTACCGCTAACACCAGGACGTGATAACAAAGATACGAGATAAAAAGGGGAGCCAACCCCTTTCATAAGCATAACACTCTTTGGAATTCGAATAAGGAAAGGATTTCCTGTTTGAGCTACGTATGGAAAGAGACAACTGGGCCCGCAAGAACAACCCTCACGATGCCCAATAGTCCGCGCCACGCCAAGCCAGCGCCGTGCCAAGCCAACAATTCGCGCCACGCCAAGCCAATAGTCTGCGCCATACCAAATCCAAGCCAGCGCCCACGACAAGCCAGCGCCCATTACAAGACGATCTAGCGCTAACAACTTGCATCTTTCCAGCACCAGCAGCTTGCATCCTTTCCAGCGCTAACAGATTGCACCCTTTCAGCGCCATCTTCTCCGCTCCACAACTAGCCAAAGCAGCGCCATCCTCACCCTTCGAAACATCGCCAAGGCTCCAGCACTCCGTGATCAAAATCGCGCCATCGCTGCACGATACACCTACGATCACCAGAACCAGAGCCGCTTCCGCCACCCCAACGTTTCTTCAAGTATGACATCTCAAACCGTCACCAGAGACGCTGCTACTCCACCATCAGGGCAAGACACTGAAAGATCCGGAATAAGCCGACCTCCTTTTACCACTGTTGATTTGATGGAAAGACAAAAGGTTCTCGTAAGGCTCAGATAGACGTGTTTATAACTCAGAAAGAGATACCTATTTCTTCAAGACAACGACGAGAGCCACCATAAGAGCCACCATAAGAGTCACATCAACCCAAGGGGGAGCTGACAAGGAATAATTTTAACATCCGACAAAGGCACTTCAGCAGGACGTGCGTTTATAGATGAATGTGCTCGCGTTGCTCTTGAACTCCCAGTAGAAGAGAATCAGCAATCCAATTTCATCACACGTAAAGATCAGGAACGACTTCTCCAAAATCGAGGCAAAGGAAACCAGCAACCCTCCTTAATTCACGATAAGATACCCTCTTCCGAAAAAGACCCGTCATATGAACATATGTGGATATGCATGATTTGGGGGACTCAATCCCCACAAAATCGTGCTAGTAAGCTACCATTTCACAATTCGAGTTGCTCGCTAACTTTACCTTTTGTTTCTCGAGAGCCAGCCGACGCTTCGCTAAGTTTTTGTAGGGTTGCAAACGAGAGATGATAAATGTTGTCTCGCATTCAAGAGAACAAAGAGAACTCTTAATTGAGAAACCAAGTAAACTAAACGATAACACAAACTACAGACCATTGCAGCTGTAGGATATGGATGACGAGAGAAGTAAATTGTGTCGTAACAGCCAATTATATCTCAAAGCTATACTTATATAAAAAGACCAAAACAAAATCCAAAAAGGAAGTAGAACAGAACTAGTTTTTACAAAGAACCACTTCAATACTAACTCATATATTCATGTTAAACAAAAGTAGTATGTGTTTCCAATAATAACTTACAAAAAAGATTCACAAATCGTGAAATGGCTCCAGCCTCAATCGAGCCTCGATTACTGTCCTTAGAGATGATGCCCGGGAAGCATACTCAAAAAAATTTCATCACTTGAGTGTATAAGGTCTTTGAAGAACTGGAAAAGCAAGTAGAAACAAGACAAAATTTACATCCACTGACTAAGAGTAAGTTTATAGGACAAAGATAGGTCATTGGTGTAGACCTGTTCACTGAACATCGCATTTCCAGAGCTAAGAAGTTTCATAAGGTTTGGAACAACACTGCAAACCTCCCAAAACATCACAGTCCAATTGCCTGCTATACACGCCGGGGAATGAGGGATTACATTTTCAAAGATACATATAGAAAACAAGTGAAAAGTAGAGAACCCTTACCAAGTATACATGTAATGGTCATTGATTACAAGTCACTAGGATCGGTTACACCAATTACCTCATACATATAGAGGTAAACTCAAACATATTCAAATGAACAAGCCAGATATACCTTGCAAAGAAGAACTAAACTAAACAATCCAAGGAAACTGACAACAAACATGAAACCAATCATCCAACCCAAAGTTGGATTCTTAATAACTTCACCTCGGTTACCACGGTAACCAGGACCAATGAATTTACATGTTTTCCCATTAATTGCAGCAGAAATTTCTTTGCCCAAGAGATTCCTTCAATAAGAGCCAGTTCAAATCATTCACTGCAGCAACATCATCTCATTCCTCTGAAATTCATGAAAGACATTACAAAACCATTATAAGCCAAAAGGCCATGAAATTTTACTGATACAAAAAACTGGACCCATCTAAGACTAAAAACAACTAAGCTAGACAATAGTAGAACCAGATATCCAACTTCAAGTAAACAGCAAAATGAAGTAAACACCATAAGAACCTGGTTGGGAAATAGTGACATAAGAAACAAATCCATCAGCAAAAAGAATGCACATGGCTCTTGAACTTTACAAGAAAATGATTTTATCTTCCAGCACCATCCTACAAGTAACCAACAAAATGATCACCCCATCACGTTTGAAGTCACATTACCACCGATTCACCGAAGCATAAATATTTTGCAAAATCGATAAAGAATAGCATTGTAAGATTGATAAATAATCTCCGCTGAATTTATTGTCACTACAGGAAATCTAACATTTGAATATCTTAGATACAAGTACTTACCAGTTTCATTCCTGCAACATACAGTGGGAGACTAGCACCAATTTTTGCAGAAATCTCACCTACCTAAAGGAGTTTGCAATACCTTCAAAATGAAAAAAGTTGATGTAACACCCCCAAAAATTCGGGTCATGGATTTTACTCAAATTTCTAAGTGTTACGGTCGGGTCTCGGAACTCTAATTCATTTCCTAAGCTTACATTTTAAGCTATCATCTTAACAACCAGGTCCTAATTAGTCTCACTACAGTTATTACATTCCCCTGACAGGTCTTAATATTCCGAAATTCAAAAAGTAAAAGAAAGCAAATAAAATGTACCACAAGCAAATAAAATGTACCACAAAATCTGGGCAGAAAAGCTGCCGAAAAACGTCAGTGACAGCCTGCTTTGGCGAGGCTCCACAGACTTCGTTAGAAGTCGGAATTTAGAGTTTAACACCAATTTAGAAAAAGGAAAGAACCACCTTTCAAACCCATTTTGAAAATCCAGATTCCGAGTTAAAATGATAGGTCAACAGTGTAGGCAAAGTTGGTCACAGAACTGCCTACCTACAGATTTCAGAATTTCATTGTTCTACCCCAAGGGGCCAAATCACCTAAACGAAAAATCTAAATACCAAACCCTTTAAACCCATTTTAGATAAGATATATATAAACATTTCCTATAAGAAACTAAGGCCTAAACCCTTCCAAATGGTGTCAGTGCTCAAGGAAAAAAAAAGGTACAGTAAACTGTCCTAAACAAAAACAAGTATTTAAACATTCATTATGACTTTAACTTTCAGAATACAATGGTTATTCAACAAAGCATTTCAAATATCAGTAGTTTGATCTTCAAGACAGTAAAATATGTTCAAAGTCTCCAACATTCAAGCCTCTCAAATGAAGACAGCAAAATACATGGAAATGAAATAAGAAGACGTATAGCTAGCCTAACTTTATGCACAAAATGTAACCAGCAAAAGATATACCAAACTTTCAATTTGGTGTTAACCTAACAGTATTATCGAATTTGGTTTAACCCGATTCAAATGCATTTAAAACGGGTGGCGGAAAACGCAGGGTATCACAGTTGAAACAGACAATTTATCATACAACAAGCTTAGACATTCATATGAAGTTTCTTGTGAAGCCTACTACACCATCAAACTTTCACATGATAAAATTATCAATGATAATCATGGAATATTAAAAAACCCCAATTCCCAGTTCAGGATGAACAATATATTAAAGGGGGATAATTCCCGAAATCCCAAATTAGACGAACAATTTTAGAAATTCCTAAGAAATTCCGAGTAAGGTCTTTGTAACTGATTTCGAAGAATTTATCTTAATGTGCTTCAAGAGTTCAACTGACTAATCACAAATCAAACATATCAATAACCCTAATCAAATTCCAACATTGTAACAACCCTAACAACGAATCATCGAAAATAAAATCCGATTCAAAATCCTGAAATGATGAAACGCAGCAATTCGATGTGAGATTCTATATTTTTTCCAAAGCGATGAAGAGAGAAGAGCGTAAAAAGAAATATTTGACATCCCTGACAAGCGCGTCCTGGTTTATTTTTTCTTCCTCTTCCCTAATAATTAATATTTTGTGCATCACCTGGTGTGCAACGGATATAGACGTTGTTTCCATCCCAGGCATCCCCAAAAGTCGTTCCCAAACCCCAACCTCTCCCTAGCGGAAAGCACGATCGATAGATGAATCCGGGACTCGTAACCATTGTTCACTTGAGGGATGTCGAGTTTGACTTGAGGGATGTCGAGTTTGACTGAACGCTGAGTGACGCACTCTCCGGCTTCAACATTGTAACCATCAAGGCTCTGGGAGTTTCAAGGCGATGTTTCGATGTTCTCTCCAGAAATGTCTCTGCTTCAACGTTCTCCAACAGCGGCTCCGCTTCAACGTTCGCTTCAACACCACTCCTTCCTGCAAAGGGTCGTGCCACCACACTCCCCATGTCAAGGATCATGATCGTGACCAACCAATCTTCATAGTCATGGCCACCTTTTGATCCATCCCGCCAAAACTCGTGACCAAGGACAGTTTGCTCGCTTACACATCCAGCCAATCCTTTTACTTCCATGGATTCCCATACAATTCTAGCCAACCTACTTTATTCTCACGACAATGTAGTCTCTTCTGATCACATCTGCTGCCAAGAACTGCTGCCGTTCATTTGTTGATACCAGCCAGAGCTTCACCATTGAAACAATCACTACAAAGGTAACCCGTGCTCCTCCATATTTTAGTTTCATGTGGAAAAAGTAACAAAATCACCAGTACAAACACATGATGGTGATATCTTTATCATGGTCAACCCACCGACCATACAAGATGGAAACATGTAAACCATACTTGGGGATCTACACGGAATCCTTTCATTGTCAAAAGCTCAGAAGACACAGTCAACCAAAAAGCCATAACCACAACAAGGTCATCTACTCTTCAAGGGTGTAGCGTAAGACTATCATCACCTCTCTGTCTCTAGAAGACGCCTATAACACTTTACAAGGCCGCGGTGGATCCCAAGCCTGCTTAGAAGAAACATCTTCAGAAAATAAAGAAAAGTGTGATTGGGGACTGCTCATCGCAGCCCATCCCTATGACCATCAAAGATCCATGAGATAACCCCAGAGACCCGGCCGAAACATTTTCCTGAAGAAGCAGAGGGATCCACGATAAAAAACATAACTCCCTCATCTTTACCACTTTACTATCCAGAGTATTTCATCCATGTGATATTCTGAGCATCCCAACGTCACATCCGGAAGAGTACAATAAGCTTGTATCAAATCCCGTGGACGTACATTCAAGGCGATGCAATGAAAGTAGGCTACACATGGGGACTACCAGCACGAGGCGCTTTCACCCCCCTCAACCAGGTTATTTCTGATTTCAACATCATCACTGTCGAAGTTTTACAAGCCGCAAGAATTTCTCAACACGAAGCCGTACATGTTCACCGAAGACTCCAAAAGCACGCCACAAAGATACATTCACATGTTCGGCCGTGCCATCAGATCTAATAGAAATATAACTGGGTACTGCTCACCGCATACCATTCCATATGATAGTCCAATATTTAGAAGATGGTTCAAAGGATGTCTCTTGGAACAAAGTCCTTGAAGACTTGATAGCAGCACGTCGGCAACGAAACGTCTCCCAACTCATCTATTTCATCCAGTGGCTCTGGAAGATTTCGACCATACAAGCATCCACAAAGATAACGTCATCGTGATCAGAAGGTCCAGGCACTGAACAACCTAAAATCAAGGATGAACCGACAACGCAACCACATCCATCCGTCCCAAGAATATAACGGAGTTTGGTAAATTTTGGAATCCACTAGAGAGACACTGCTGACGAAAGCACGGATCCGGACGAGCAACAAAAAATAAAAGAAGGTCAATGCCTCTTTTCATAGGGTGGAGTTTCTAGAGTTTGCACAGAATAAAGTTTCCTTCTTGCTCCATGAACGGGGATAGATGACTCGGCGCGACTATGCTACCCCTGGCCCGCAACATCCCTCCTGAATTCTTCTTGAGTTTCACTGTCGGGCCGTTTTCACCTCCTAAACGAGCTCAGAACCTAAATATTCCCGAGAAAGAAGATAGGAAATTCTTTTCCAATTAAAATGGAGGGGCGGACCGTCAAAATCCGAGTTCGTACGAGAATTCTACAACGATTCTAGTAAGGGGCGCTAATTAGGGATTCGACATGCTAAACCCTAATTTAGACAAATTTGTCATTATCCCACGGAACTGAAGCAAGTTGCTATCTTCCCGAAGCCAGTCGTCACCTTCCCAAGGAACTGAAGCAAGTTGTTATCTTCCCGAAGCCATCGTCACCTTCCCACGAAACTAATAGCTCGACTCCCAGACGCGCAACGCAAGCGGCTCTATTCCAAGCCAACCAATGCTGACGGATCCTTCTAAGCCGACCGATGATGACGGCTCCATTCCAAGACGACCGATGCTGACGGCTCCATTCGAAGACGACCGATGCTGACGGCTCCAATCCAAGCCGACCGATCCTGACGGCTCAATTCCAAGCCGACCGATACTGACGGCTCCATTCTAAGCCGACCGATGCTGACGGATCCATTCCAAACCGACCAATGCTGACAGCTCCATTCCAAGCCGACCAATACTGACGGCTCCATTCTAAGCCGACTAATGCTGACGGCTCCATTCCAAGCCAATACAATGCCTGCGGATCCATTCCAAGCCGGACAAAACCTACGTCTCCTATTCCGAGCCGAGCAACGTCAATAACTCGCTAAGCCAGCACCTCCGCGTTCCCTAGTCCAGCCAAGATGATGCGTGACCAACCCAAGATGACAGTCTACATCTCACCACTTCACGGTCTAGCCAGCAACACCACAAGTACAATTCATTCAAGGCTGCCAACACGGGAAGCACAAACTCTCTTTACCTCTCGAAAAAGGTTAGACGGATCTTCCAGACCATCTTGCATGATTTACGTTTCGATTTTGTCCTTGTCTGTCACCATCTTATGCTTACCTCGTAACAATGCCCCTGTTCCGAGCTAAGCAGGGGACTTAATATTGATGGTGGTTTTTAGCTTAGGTTTAAAATCGTAAAACCCTAGTCAGACAGTGACGTCACGGAACTTGAGTAATAATGTCTCCAATAAGCGCACAAATTGAACCCTTTAATATGTCGTGAGAAAATTACCAGGGACCTTTTTTTAATACTAATTAGGGTTTCGATAGGCCGAACCCTAATTCTCACACCACATGTGCCAATGGCATGCCGTGCCAGCCACACCTCCGTGCCAAGGCATGCCAACCATGCTAGCCGCACCACTGTGCCAATGGCAAACCATGCCAGCCACATCTACCGCGCCAAGGCATGCCAACCATGCTAGCCGCACCACTATGCCAATGGCAAATCATGCCGGCCACATCTACCTCACCAAGGCATCTCAACCATGCTAGCCGCACCACTGTGCCAATGGCAAACCACGCCAGCCACATCTACCGCGCCAAGGCATTCCAACCATGCTAGCCGCACCACTGTGCCAATGACAAACCATGTCAGCCACATCTACCACGCCAAGACATGACAATCATGCTATCCAAACCAACCGCACCTTTCCTTGGCCCTAACCATGCTAGCCGCACCATGCGCCTACGGCATGCCAAACCATTGGCCCCACCTCGCCAAGCCAAACACACCTTTTCTTGTCCCTAGCCATGCTAGCCGCACCATGCGCCTACAACATGCCAAACCATTGGCCCCACCTCGCCAAGACAAACGCACCATGCCTTGGCCCTAGCCATGCTAGCCGTACCACGTTCTAAACGGCATGCCAAACCATTGGCCCCATCTCGCCAAGCCAAACACACCTTGCCTTGCCATGCTAGCCGCACCATGTGCCAACAACATGACAAACCCGCGGCCCCACTAAACCATGCCGGCCTTCCCTATGCGGCTACTAAAATGAAAGCGTGCGATAATCAACGGTCGCCCTTCAATCTCAGGAGCAAATCCTAGCCGTCCAAGGTTACCAGACAGCGCAAGGTAACCTTTGGCCCGAAACCCTAGTTTGGCCACGCCAAACCGCTCCATGGCATGCCAACCTATCCGCGCCACCATGCTGGACTTCCCTATGCGGCTACTAAAATGAAGGCGTGCGATAATCAACGGTCGCCCTTCAATCCCATGATCAAATCCTAGCCGATCAAGGCTACCAGACAACGCATGGTAACCTTTGGCCCGAAACCCTAGTTTGGCCACGCCAAATCGCGCCAAGGCATGCCATGCCAACCTAGCCACACCACCATGCTGGCCTTCCCTATGCGGCTACTAAAACGAAGGAGTGTGACAATCAACGATCGCCCTTCAATCTCAGGAGTAAATCCTAGCCGTCCAAGGTTACCAGACAACGCAAGGTAACTTTCGGCCCGAAACCCAAGTTTGGCATAGCCAAACCGCGCCAAGGCATGCCAACCTGGTAAACTTTATCCGCGCCACCATGCATGCCAACCTAGCCAGCGCCACCATGGCCTTCCTATGCTATCAAAAACTAGGGTGGGCTACTGGAAAAACGATCTAGGAATCCTTTGCGTGCGACAATCAACGGCCGCCCTTCAATCCCGAATTTTTTAAGGATCAAATCCTAGCTCTATTAATCTTATATTTCCAAGGTTACTAGACAACGCTTTCAAAATGGTAAACTTTATCCCGAAACCCTAGTTTGGCCACGCTAAACCGCACCAAGACATGCCATGCCAACCTAGCCGCGCCACCATGATGGCCTTCCCTACACGGCTATCAAAAACGGAAACGTGCAACGATCAATGACTACCTTTCCTCTTAAGATGCAAAATCTCGGGTTACCGTTCGAAAAGGTCACCAAATTTAGTTCGGGTTTATATAATTTATGCCCAAGTCTCCCAAAATTCGGGGGATCCACTTTGGGTATTGGTTTGGCGATCAATGTTTACCGTCAAGGGCGTGCGGGGATCCACACTACGCCCGTCATAAGGAAGTGTAATAAGGATGAGGCGGTTAGTAAATACAAGGAGTAATGGTGAAACGCTCTTTTTTATGGAACATCAATTCCATGCGTTAACGGTTACCACCTCCTCCCATTTACTCACCCATTTTTCCATTCCTTAATGAGACTAGAGTACGTTGCACTTCGACTTATATAAATATGTCTTACCTATTTCCACCGAACAACAAGTTCAGTCAGGGGAAATACAACACTCAGAAACATTTTGCTAGCTTTCCATCTGTTAGCTTCCCATTTTCTAATACAAGTTGTGAAACAACTACTTTTCCAGAATCCACCTGGTCTCCACACTTTCTTCGCTTCCTTCCCCAAAACCAACCCATTCTCCTCCTCTTTGTGACCGAAGCAAGTCTGGAACGACCATTTCTTGGTTTAGGCCGGATTTGTACAGATTGATCTCTCGAATCTAAAGTACTCCCTTGCAGTACATTGTTTAGGGTTTAAATTCGTTTCTCACCCACACACCCGAAATTACCAAAATTAGCAGAAACCATTTTCACCCTCAAACAACAGCATAATTTTGTGTGCTTCTGATTGAGTACTTCTGTGCACGTCTTAATCCTGACACTTAGGTAAATTCATGATACTCAGCTGCGAGCGAAAATTAATTTTCATGTCATGTCAACATTAAGAGTTCGGCTAGGGAACTGGCATAGAATAAGTACTCGACATGCCATGCATTAGTGAGTAATGTAGGGAGGAGATAAAATTTATAGAATATCTGGGATTATTGCTGCACGCACCATTCTGTATAAATTTTATATATAAATATACTGAATTGCTCAATACATATGTGAGTAAAGAGGCCTAGGCACTCATCACTTTTGAATGGCTCTGTTTCTTTGCAGAACAATGGCACATTGAACACGGGGTTTTACAATTTTAGCCCTTAACTAAAAACCACCATCAAATTAAGTCCCCTGCTTAGTACGTAACAGTGACATTGTTGCGGTGTAAGCACTAGATGGTGACAGTCAAGAGATAAAATGATCAAGTCAAAGTGAATAAATATTACCAGGGAAGTGGCAGTTGTCTTGAATTCAAAACAGTGAGCCATGCCGCCAGATCACGATTGTATCCTTCGGGTATGTTGATTTCAATCTAGTCACACCAACGAGCATGTCCTGCCAGGATTTTGAGTTGGACTGAAAGCATTCTTCTTTTGACTATCTGACGGTCTTCTCCCGGCTTTAATTAGGGTTTCAACGAAAAAAATGACTTGGTGGGCGTTGAATCCTCATCTATCGGATAAGTCATGTTGTGGTTGTTCAGCATCACCTCCTCTTAGGGTTTCTATAGTATATATACATATATAGGTGAAACTAGATCATTCTTCTCAATTTGGAATTGAGATTCTCTTGTTGAACCCATATCTTTTCATCATGTTAGACAGGAGTGAATCATCTTCGACCCAGCCGGGCTCTTTTACCAAATGCAGACGGCTTGTATCCAGAGTATGACTTTAATTATCTCTTTATTTTGAAGTAGTAATCCCCTTTCTCTTTTCGACGCTAACATCATTCTTTCAGAGTAGGCGAATCTCTGGGTGTCGTGATAACTCCCCTGTCCGGATCATCCGAGTCAAGAAGATCGTACCGATACGCTTTTTCATTGGTGAACATGTAATCGTTTTCCATGGCCGTGAGTAATAATTTTTTATTTTTTATACCCTGCTGGAACATGTGTAACAGTGGTTGACGAAGATGATCTGGCCACTCCTCTTCCTTTGAGCTCAGATACGCCTACTGCTGCGGCTTTAAAAGACGCTGATTTGGGTATCTCCTCCTACGAGTACCCCAATGCAGGCTTGCCTTTTGATATTCACATGAAATGTTCATCTTCTAGTTACCAGACTGTTGGTAAGTTCTTAGTGCGGAAGGAGTTTGTGCCTTTGTACACAAAAATATGGAGAAGATACGACCATATTGCCACCAGGAACGTAGTGCGACATTGTTCGTCTGCTTTGGTTACTACGGTGAACTACCTTCTGCCCATGGTTGCAGAGATGGAAAGTACATCCATTCGTGATGTTGCTGAATCAACTGTTGAAAAGCGGGAAAACATGGTATCTACCTGTGAATCCATGGACTTCAACCTGAGATGGCTGCGGCAGCGCCTTGACATTATCAAAGTTGATCGATATGGTATCATCGCAATGTCGTTCCTGCTGCAAAAGCTATCTTAGAGGAGGAAAATGCTCTGGTCGCGGAATCTGAGAAGGTGGATCAGGAAATCCGAGACTTGAAGAGTAGGACCGAGAGGTATCAGAATAGGCTAAAAATGATGTTTTCAAGGAACTACAACTTGCTAGATGGCCTTCTTTAAGCCATGTTATTATTTTATTATTTTTTGAATAAGTAGGCTTTGATTGTTCTATTTTTTATTGGGTTTTGAACGTTGTTTGTTTTTTTGGAAAATGAATTGCATTGGGTTTTGGCAAGCAGATGAAGTTTACATTAATATGTCTTAACTAATGAAAAACTTTGATAACTCAGATATGAGAGAAATGAAAAATGCCTGGTTGACTGTGTCATGAGACGGCGAGGGATGAAATAATGGTCAGGCGTAGTATTCCTTGAGTCATTTCCCATTTATGACTGCTTCCAACTTGCCTCCATCTTCCTTGACAATCTTGTAGTACACACTGTTATAAGATTTGGTGATCACGTAAGGACCTTCCTATTTTGGGGAAAACTTTGGTGCGGACATGTCTTGCTGAATGTGTTTGGTGGTATTTAATACCAGATCTCCTATTTGAAAAACTCGGGGTTTTACAGCTTTATCGTATGCTTTGGAGATCCTCTTTCTGTACGCTTCAGCATGTTCTTCCTCCTTAACTCTTCTGGAATCTAGAGTGTCCAATTCCGCTATTCTAGAGCTCGATGCTTCGGTCTCATTCCATTGGACTCCACTAGCTGTTGCAATCATAGCCGATGGGATTTTGTTCTCTGCTGGGAGGATTGCATCGGCGCCATAGACAAGTGAATAAGGATAAACTCCAGTAGATCTCCTAGGTGCCTCCCGATATGCCCACAATTCCATAGGCAATTATTCGTGCCACGTCCTGGGATTATCATGCACTGTTCGACTGAGGATTCGAATAAAACTCTTGTTGGTGCTTTTGGCTTGCCCATTCCCTTGAGGGTAGTAAGGAGTAGAGAGGAATTTCTTAACTCCGTATTCTTCAAGCAATTCTCGTACTTGCTTGTTGGAAAAGGGAGTACCATTATCAGTAATGATGTGCTTAGGTACGCCAAACCGATAAATGATGTATTCCTTGATGAATGTTGCAATAGTCTCTCCAGTGGTTCCTCGGAGAGGAATGGTTTCAACCCATTTGATAAAGTACTTCGTCATAGTTATGATATACTCGTGCTGCTTTGACGATGATGGATTGATTTTCCCAATAATATCAAGTCCCCAGCTGTAGAAAGGCCACGGACTACTTACTGAATGAAGGGGAGTACAAGGCGTGTGGATGAGATTCCCGTGAGTTTGACATTCGTGACATCTATGAACAAACGATGCTGCATCATCCTCCATAGTTGGCCAGTAATATCTTTCGTGCACCTAAAGGAATAACTTCTTTTTCCCTTGGTATTCACCTTCATGTGTCTCTTTCAACATGGCCAGGATTTCAGACTTCGCTAAACATCGTAGCAGGTCCCCTCCAAAGCTCTTGCGTTATACCTTCATGAAATACGAATCTTTTGGCTCTTTGCTTCATCTTGGCTGCATCCTTCTTGTTAGAAGGCAGCACACCGTCGCGGAGATAGTTGATGTATGGTTCTGTCCAGTCCCCATCATAGCCAATGTTAAGAACTTCCGATTGATGTGGTGGCGCTTGACAATTGGAGCAAGACCCTTGGAGTGTTCGATATTGGGTCTCCATATCCGGCCAGTAGTATCTGAGGCGTTGAAGACGTCGGTAAAGAATCACCACTAACGTTTTCCCACAGACTTCATCATGAACGCGATTAAGTTGTAGTAATGCTTCTTCATCTACAAGATATCTTGACAGGGATCCATCTGAGTTTCTGTGGTGTAACACTCCGTGGAGCATAAAAAAGTTTTTTAGGGTTTTAAGACTAACCTTTCCTTGAGAAAGCGAACTGTTAAGTTCTTGAATAATCGGAGTTCTCCAGTCGTTGGTTTCAGTATCCTTGGGTTGTGAAAGCCACGTTGATGCCATGGTCCGTCTCTTTACCGACAAAGTCTTTTCCAGACCCTCGAATTGCAATTTTGTAGGTAATGTAGCTAGGCAATCGGCGTACTTATTGTTGTTTTGGCCAATATGAATTATGGTTAGCGAAATAATTCAATAGCTTTTGCGCCTCAGCTCTATAAGGGGCTAGTGTTACCTCTTTGAGTGAGTATACTCCTTTCATCTAGTTGACCAGCAGTTTCGAGTCGCCTATTACTTCCAGGTGTATGGCTCCTGCTTGTTTGGTTAGTGACAGTCCTATGAGTAAAGCTTCGTATTCCGCTGAATTGTTGGTGCACTGGAAGTCCAGCTTGAACGAATGCGAAAGGACTTCACCAGTTGGAGACACTAGAACTACACCCGCTCCTCTGGTATTACTGCTAGGGGTAGCAGAACCGTCAAAATACAATAGCCACGCCTCTTATTTGACAAAAGATATTTCTGGAAATTCTCCAGGAAGGTCTTCGTGCAGTGCAGTGGTACCTTCTTCCGGGAACGCTGCTAGCAAGTCTGCTACTGCTTTTCCTTTAATAGCCCTCGCATGAGTGCATGTTATGTCGAGCTCCGACATTTAGAGTATCCATTTAGCCGGCCTGCCTATCAAGTCCGGTTTTGTGAGCAAGAACTTGACAGGATCGACTTTAGCTATCAGCACCACTTTGTTCGACAGCAGGTAGTGTCTAAACTTCTGAATAACATGAACTAAGGATAGACATGCTTTTTCTGTCTTAGGATACCTGAGTTTAGCGTCTCTCAAAGTACGACTGAAGTAGTATATAGGGTGTTCAATCCCTTCATCGTCTTCTTGAGCAAGGAGGGCTCCAACAACAACATCGCTGGAAGCAGTGTAGAGAAACAACGATCTTCCTTGTATGGGAGATTTCATAACAACTGGTGATGACAATATTTTTTGGATCTTCTGAAAGGCTTCTTGTTGCAGCGTGGTCCAAATGAAGCTTGCTCCTTTTTTCAGCAAGGGGGTGAATGAAGCGATAAGCTGGGCTAAACTAGGTATAAAACGCCGAATGTAGTTTACCTTGTGTAAATACCCTCAAGCTCGTCAACGCTATTAGGCCGGTCAAGAGACGATTTAGCCGATAATAATCTGATTAGTTTAACACGAACGTTATTGTTGCTACACGCACCATTCTGGATAAATTTTATATATAAATATACTGAATTTCTCAATACATATGTGATTAAAGAGGCCTAGGCACTCATCACTTTTAAATGGCTCTGTTTCTTTGCAGAACAATGGCACATTAAACACATGATTTTACAATTTTAACCCTGAACTAAAACCACCATCCACAATTGGTTTCACAATTTTGAGGTAAATAATAATCTAGGCCGCACTTCGGGTTGCATAAGTCTGGATTTTAATGTTAGCTAGACTTAGTCTATTACTAATTTCCACACCTTCGATTAAACTATTTGATTGTAAAAGGAAATCAATTATATAGGATTAATATGTGGGAGGCAGATTTGGTTTAAAGTCAACAACTCTTAGTTGGTATGACGTTAGCTAAGGGAACCAATTGCGCGGATTCCTGCTGGGATTCAAGAGGCGTAAGGAGCGCGGTTGTACCTAAATAGGTGGGTACCTTTTAAGGCTCAACTACATTTCAGTCCGAAGTTAATTGGTAGGAGGTTAGTGTCTGTAGCGGCTTAATACAGTTTAATGTTTAATTTGGACTAGGTCCCGGGGTTTGTCTGCATTTGTATCGTTAATAAAACTTATGGTGTCTGTGTTATTTATTTTTCCGCATTATATTATTTATCTTTATAATTGAAAAATATCACAGGTTGTGCGTTGGTCAATCATAGTAGATACATCTGACCTAGTTTGTTGGATACGACTTGATTGATTCTTGGACATTGGTTTTTGGTATTGTCCAAGTTATCTCTTTGTGACTAGGTTCACCGATTTGTTTCTGTAAACGTTCTAATCGCAATAGAGAGAGGTATAACTCTAATATATTATTCCTTGATTGAGTTTAACTCTCGGAGTTGTATTGAGTTTGTTCATACAGATTTCCTAAGAAAAAAATGGTGGTGTATTTTGGTATCCCCGCGTTTTCAGAATCTAGGATGCTCTTCGGGAGTCGTAAGTTCCGGATTTGTAAGGTTTCCTAGCTTTGTCTATTGCAAACAGATTTCCACACCTTGATCTTTTGATCTAAACGGAATTTAAATCGGCTTATTTGTTAGAGGCAGATTGGTATCAAAAGTCTTCACTTAGGCTGAAGCAACTCTTAGGCTGTAAAGGACGTCAGCTAAGTACATCAAGTGCGTAGAACTTTGCGAGGTTCAAGAGACGTAAGGAACGCAACTGCAGCTGAATCTTTTGGAGGGTGGATTCGGTCTCAACTACATTCCAGTCCGAAGTATGATAGTAGGCTAGTGTCTGTAGTGGCTTAATACAGTGTGGTGTTCAACCTGGATGAGTTCCCAAGGTTTTTTTGCTATTGCGGTTTCCTCGTTAACAAAATTTCTGGTGTCTTGTGTTTTTTCCTTTCCGCATTATATGGTTTATCTTTGTAATTGGGTTTACACAGGTTTGTACGTATTCAATCTAAGTAAATACGACATTCTTCGTAATGGTAAGCAATGTCTATTCTCAAAATTGAAATCACTTGAAAAGAAAATAATATCCGGCACATAGGGAACAAAACTCATTCTTCAGATTTCAGAGTTACTTAAGGTTTTGATTCTAATAAACTAATTCCATAAACATTCACAGTTAGACGTAACTCCTAAGTACAATTGTCTATCAATAGCCCGCCCTACTGTAAATATGGATTTAAATGACCACCATCAACAGATACTACATGAAAAAAAATCAAACAACTAAAATATAGAAAACATAAAGACCCGAGAACCCCTAACGATCATCTGTCAAAACTAAGCTACCTAATCTATTGACTGGAGAATAAGACATTCATTACCCACTATGCATATGATTGCCGCTCAAATTTTAAACTTCTTAAACGAATTTCAACTTGATGGTAATCAACCATGTTCCACTAAGCACATAAATTCAATAATAACAGGAGAACCGAGCACAGAACTGAGCATACACTAACCATAGAACAGAGCACCAATGAAGTTTCACTAATCATAATTAAGAACATTAAATGAAAACACTACAAATATTAGTCCTTGGTTCAACCAAAAACGGGAGAGTTTATTGATTTTGAAACCTCAATTTAGGATTTACCAATTTAAATATACATCAAAATGAAAATTTACCTAACCTTGATAAACAAACTAAAATAAAGAAAATAAAACCTTAAAATTAACCTCAAAATGGAACTGTAGATTTCAACTTAACTTCATTCATCCATTTCCAACTGAAGTAAAACAAGTACAACGCAGATAATTAGAGAATTGAAAAATTAAGCCCTAGAACTGAACACAACACCAAAGTAGACAAGCTGAAAAGATATTGTAAGAAATCAAACCTTCGAGATGGAGGAAGAGAGCCTGATAGAGGAAGAGAGATAACTTTATTAGAGATTAAAGTATTGCGAGATGGAGGAAGAGAGATCATCTTAGTATAAACCCTAGATAAACAAAAAAAAGTCTCACTATCGAAATGAGTTTGATAGTAAAAATGATCAAATTTCCAAGATTTTACCTTGTTGGATATAACATCCGGAGATCTAGTAGTAGCAGAAACATAAGGATCTCTTGAAGAATTGACATGAATAAATGATACATAACGCATTTGACTACCTCTATCACTTTCTTCTTCATCTTCTTCTTCAATGGATTTCTTTACTGGTAATGATGATTTCATTGTTAAATCACAAATATCCACCATGAATTTCACTCCCAGTTTATCGCTTTCTGTAATATAGGGTTTTGAAGAAACGAATCGAAATGTGACATGAAAGAGAAGGAAATGAGATTGTGCTTTCAGGGCTTCCATTTCCTAAAAAAAAAACCCTCATATTTCCTAAGCCCGTCGAGAATTGAAGCCCAATAGTAGCTTATCTATATCATACGAATCCGATAGGTATGGCCTATCGATAATGAATCGATATGCTGTGACTATCAATTTCATGAAGGCCCCTATCAATTTATCCCCCTCTTGGCGTAGTGTCGCATAGATAACAAGTTTAACCACTTGGCATAATTCCGATTGTATTTTTTGGATACGACTAGAGAATAACTAGGTTCACAGACCTTATGTCTGTACATGTACTGATTGAGTAGAGGTTGAGATATAAACTATATATACATATAGTTAAGGGTCATTAAATTGGTCTGCTTGATATTGTATTAAGTTTTGTCTATATAAGTTGCCGAACGAAAAGTTGGGTGTATTTGGTATCCCCTGCATTTTCAATTTGTATTTTATTAATGATATTTTGATTTAAAATATAATGAACTTTCGGACTTAATATTTATGGTAATTTTAGGATAGTTTAGATGTTTATTTTAAGAGTTTTAATAGGTTAGGGGAGTTATTATATAAGGAGCTCTAAAAAAAATAAATTAGGAGACTCTTTTAGTGAATTAAATTAATTTTTTGATGTTAAACTTTGTTTAACTTTATCTTGATTTTTATTTATAGTCGGTTTCATCCTGAGGTCTTGATCAATCGTTCATAGTTTTTATTCTCCGGAATAAGTTGAGGTCTGAACAATCTATCGGATACTTTTATCAAATTTTTATTCTGATGCGACAATTATCGTCTTTTAAAGATGCCACCAATTGTACAAATCTATCGTGGTTGAGGTCCAAGAGATGCTCCATAAGATTTTAATGCATTAAGAGAACAAATAATGGCATATACCAAAGGTATGTTGATTCGACATAAGGTTGATGGTATTTTTGATGATGATCCTGAAGATGATGAACCTACTAATGAAGTTTTTCCCGGAGATAAAGGATTAAGCTTTGTTGTGAGAAGAAGTTTCCATACTCCGTGTCAAGAAGATAGTGACATGTTTTTTTTCCTACGATCGAGAGTAAGCTAGTTGTTGATTATTGTGATACACAAATGGTTTATCATATCTACCACAATAAGAGAGAATTTGTAGAATCAACTTATGAAGATCCGTTTTGGATTTGCATCATTCCCCATGCTTCAATACGATATATAGATTATTTTTCACGGCATCAATTCATGTATTCGAAGACCTTCATCGATAAGTCACACGTGTAAAACATGGTACCTGCAAGATTCAAGGACGAATCTTCTCCAACACCGCTAGAATGATGGAGAGAGATTTATGGAAAATAAATATATTATTTTATTATTATTATTTGTATTTTATTAATGATATTTTCAGTTAAAAAATAATGAATTTTCGGATTTAATAGTTAGCATCATTTTAGGATAGTCTAAAAGTTTATTTTAAGAGTGTAATAAAGACATTAGATACCTTGGGAAATAAGTTTTTGATATTTTTATTAAGATTTTAGTATATAGTTTACGAAACACTTAACTTCTTTTTATACACAGCACAATAGAAGATCGCTTTCACAAAAGCGTCGGCATTACCAAACTAAGCTTACAAATAGTTGGCCAGTCAATCCGATACAATGGGTATTTAGAGAGGATGTTATATCAAACATTTGGGAATGGCACGGAAGAAAAGGTAATTCCTTGCAAAGAAGGCTTTGGGGTATGATTTTTTCGCTATTTGGTGGGACGTATGGAATGAAAGAAACAGAAGACATTTTCAAGGTATCTACAAGAGCTCTGATTTATTGCTGAAGGAGGTGAAGACCCTGCTGTATAATTGGTCAATGGGTACTAAAATGTTTGAGAACATTTCACTCAATATGGTTCTGTATAACTGGGAAGGTGTCTTGGAACCTCAGTAGTTTAATTTGTGTTTGTGTTTGTGTTTGTGTTTGTTTTATTGTTTTATTTTCCGATCTATGTTGCAGTCTTCTTGACTAATCTATAGCTACTTTGTAGCAATTTTTTTCTCCGGTTTTACCACTATTTTGTGGTAACTCTGTCTCTTTATATATTGCCCTTTACCGAGTCAAAATTTTTGCTTACTGTTTTTTAATGGGTGCATTAATTATATACCCCTAGTTTTAATGACCAACAAATATACCCTTACTACACAATAAATATACCCCCACGTTATCCATTTAAAGATGGATTACATTAATACCCTTTATATTATATAATTTTTTCTTTATTTATCACACAAACATTTCTTTTCATTTTAAAAAAATATTTCCCTCATTTTGATAGGTGTAGAATACACCGTATTTACTATCTAGTAGTTTATGCTTTCTTTGCTATTTTTCTTGTAAATTATGTATTTTACGCTTGTTTTGGTTTTGTAGCTACTTTGGAGTCGCACGGAGGAAAAAGAAGAAGAAAGCACCCAATTTGAGCCAAAAGGGCAAAAAGGTCATTCTACAGGTGATTGATATATGGAGCCCAGTGGAAGTTAAGGGGCAACCCAATTTGGAGGAGTACTAAAGCCAGGCCAAGTCAAGGCTAAGGGGGGTTGTCATCAGGGTACCCCTTATCTATTAAGTGTGGTGGTCTTTATCCCTGGGGTGTAACCATCCACCCAAATTATTACACAACCCTAAATTTCTCCTTCTCAATCATTTTACTCATTTTCTTCAAACACCGAACCGAGAGATGAAGTTATAGAGATGAAGAAATTCATGGGAAATTGGTGGTTGAGCGAGTTGTTGCCGTGATGTCCGAGAGATCGAGAACTCGGTGGAGTAATGGCCGCTGTCTCGGACCGAGTTGATCTTGTTGAAATCAGTGATTGAAGGAGCTGATATGAAGAACGAGGTATATGAAGTCAAGCAATGAATGAGAGAAATCGAGATGGGTCGTGGCTTTAGTGATGCATTAGAGACGAATCGACATCGAGTACAATCGCTTGTGAGAAATTATGGGATTGATGAATTCAAGCTAGGGTTGAATGGGTTTGTGAGAGATCGAGAAATAGAGTTCAGGAGATGTTTCCGTTGAATCAGTGAAATGGGTTTGAAGAACTCAGTGGAATCGAGCTCGGTTTGAGTCGTTATTCAATACAGGAGAAGAAATTGGAGATGGTGAGTGGGTTGTGGTGTTACAAGTGAAGCTTATCTGGGTGGTGTTAAAAGTTGAGTTGCCGCCTGTAATGGGTTTCAAAGTGGCTGAAAGTTAGATGGTGGTGTTAAACGAACAGGGATGGGAAATTGATTGCATTGATGGCGGGTGGTCTCTTCTGTATGAATGATACAAGAAGAGAGGGTTTTTGTGATGATCTTTGTCGGGCATGTTGCGATTTCATTGGTGGTGTTTGTGTTGAACTAAAAGAGAAGATATGAATCTGAGTTGCAGCTATTGGTTATTCTGGCAAGGAAGTGATGCAATGGCTAGGAAGAGTGCCTCTGTTGGAATTGTGCACTGGCTGGTAAGGCTAAATGGAATAGTTGAGGCATTGCAGGATCATGGAAGTGGCAACTCAGGTGCGGTAGTAGTATTTGAGATAATGAGACAACAAACAAGAGATGGAGTTGAGTGGCTTTAGTTTGTCAGTCGATGGAGCTTGGACAGATGTGCTCGTGAGGATGGAATGGTGTTACACGAGAGATGTTGCGCTTACTCATGATGGCTAATGGTTTAAGCTTGTGTTTGAACTAGAGCGAGTTGGGCGGTGGTGGTTGGTATGAAGGGAACTAGTGCAGAGTCAAGATTGCGGGTGGTCTTGCCTCCGAGTAGAGATTGAAGCCGTGATGCCGAGTAGGTCAGGTGAGAGTGTTGCCATGAGTGCGGGCCAAGTGACTTGTGGCCGGTGACATGAATGTCTTGCCAGGGGAATGATGTTGAGAATATGAAGCTAGGTATGGCGAGAGATGATCAACTCGCTTGGAAGTTGGTTTGAAGCCGAGTGAACTATTATGGGCTAGTGGATTGAATGGTTTATGGCAGCAAGACATGATGAAGATTTGTCAGCTGGGTGGATGCAAGTGCGGCTACTGGAAGCGTATATATTGCGAGAGAATTGGCTAGGATGGGTTCAAACTTCAGAGAGTTGTGGTGATGACTGGAATGAGACCGGGAATGAGATGATGGTTCCGAGATGGAAGAGCAAGGCACTGGGTGATGAGATCACGAAATTGTTATGAAGCTGCTGTGTGCTCGAGACCGATTTCAAAATGTTACGAAGGTATAGCCATTATGGCTGGTCATGCACAATGATTGTGCTGCAACAAGTTTGGCTCTGCAAACCGGCTCGCTCGGTCCCGGCTACCGACTGACAAGAATCGATTTCCGGTGATCGACTCGGTGTCTAACTCCCCTTCCTTGATCGGCTGGTTGACTCGACGGTCGACCCCTTTTGACCGTTAGTCCTAATCGGGGACCGGACGGAATATTCCGTCGAATATTCTCTCGACCGAGAAATTTTCAGGTGGCCGGGCGGCGACGTTTCGTGGGATTCGGCCACAATCCCGCTTTTCAATGAGCCAAAAATTCCAATTTTCTATGGACTTTTCTCATGGGTATGAAGACTTGGGCTTGGAATTGGATGGAGAATTGGACTCAAATTTGGAAAGAGAAGATGAAGAGTTGAGAAAGACTTGAATTTGGAAATTGAATTGCAAAAGAAAAAGGATTCTATTCCTTAGAAGATTTGGAGAATATTGAAGCCTATAAATAGAGAAGTTTTCTACAACTTCTACATATATTTTACACACACATCTCTACACACACACAATTCTTTTCTTTTCTTATTCTTTGTGTGAACTCTTTTAACATGAATAGCTAATTTTCTTATTGATTGAGGATGAATTCCTAGTTCTTAACATGATTTGAGTTTTTGTTTTCAATTCTATCTTGAGATTTTTCACATGATTATCGATTGTTTTTACTAATAGGAGTGATCTTAAAGACATTCATGATTAATTGATAGATTGTTTGGAGTGCACGCTAAATTAATTTGTTAATTGATCTATATCTAGTATAAGTTAGGGAATACGTAATCGTTCTCGACACTTTACACAAGTAGAAAACACGAGACCTTGCGGAGGGATTCCGTGGAGCAATTGTGTGTAGAAACAACGCTAGAAAGTGGACCAAGCGAACCGAGTTTAACTACTAGTACTAAACCTAAATTCATAAATCTTAATGCATTCTGGGAATTACATCTTGTAAGCGGACCTCAAGGTGGTTCTTTTGAATAGAATCTGATAACTAAGCGGACTGTTACTCGGTGAAATTAGGGATTTTGGGGCTAGCTAAGCGGAATCGCTATCCTACGGTTGGTGATAATCTGTGACTAATAACAAGTAGAAAAGAACATAACTTTAATCATTGTTTCGTAACGAAGAAGGATTCCTTGATCTCGTCTCTCTTATTGCTTTCAACTTTACCTTTTAATTGTTTTGTTTATTTTCTTTTGCTTTTTACACCCCCCTTTTCGTGACAAATTTTACAACTAGAATCTCGTGCTCTTCGTGGGATCGACCTTGACTACCCTATATTACTTGTTAATTAGGTAGTAAAGTATTAATTAATTTGTTGTGGTACGACACGCATCACATTTCACCACCAGCACTCCACCACCAGTCTACCACCGCCACCTCCAACTCCACCACCACCGCCACCACCAATCCACCGCCACCAATCCACCACCCACCGCCGTCACCAATCCACCACCACCAGTCCACCGCCATCACCAATCCACCACCACCAGTCCACCACCGCCACCAGTCCACACCACCATCACGGCCGGCGGCGCCGCCGCTAGTCCACCACCACTGCCCGTGGTGCAACAACCGAAGTTGATCCCAAAAAAAAATCAGAAAATAAATAAAAAATAATATGGTGTCAACAACCGAAGTTGATCCCAAAATATGATATCAACAACGGAAGTTGATCCAAAAAAATAAAATTAAAAAAATAAATAAAATAATAATAATAATATAGTGTCGACAACCGAAGTTGGCGCCATAATATAGTGTCAACAACCGAAGTTGATCCCAAACGCAAAAATCAAAAAAGAACATAAAAAAGAAATATGATGTCAACAACCGAAGTTGATCCCCAAAAATGGTTTCAACAACCAAAGTTGATCCCAAAACAAAAAATAAAAAATAAAATAAATAAATAATATAATGTCAACAACAGAAGTTGATCCGCAAAATTAAAAATTCAGAAATTGTTCAGAGTTTATGGTATCAACAACCACAGTTGATCCCAGAAAATGGTATCAACAACCAAAGTTGACCCAAATATCCAGTGTCAACAACCAATGTTGATCCCAAAAATTAATGCATTAAAATTAGTGAACCTGACGTGAATCGAACACGCATTTTCTGACGTGGAGTCAGTTGTGCTACCATTGCACCACAGATTCGCATAATATACCTCAACCCTGCAAACGACGACTTTACATAAAATCGCACAAACAAGTCCAAAAAATAACACTGTTGTAAGGACAATTAGTTAATTATTGACTTTTTAGAATGTTAATAAGCTTCAAGCTTACCTTCTAACACTAGAGAAGCTAAGAGAGTGAAAAATACAACTAACTGGAAGAAATAAATGATATTCGTGTATTTCTACTATGACTAGTAATTAGGCGTGAAATCGAACATCACAAATATGTCATTTCTAACACGATTAAATTTGTAAACAAAGAATGGAAATCAGACCTTGTTAATTGCCCATCACCATCACAAACTATCTCTGGGAGTATATGAGGATTGTACCTTGTTAGCTGCTCATCTGTACGGTGTTGGTACGATATGGTACTCACTTATGCATATCTACATGGTCGTGAGTAAAAGTTCAACCTGCAACATAGTTATACAATGATATTCACACACATAGTCACATGCATATCTAATCCCACTCTTGTACCACTACATACGTTCAATATGTTTATGAAAGTATACCCAGGATCAGGAAAAAGTTGTTTTAAATTGGTAACAATGGTCTCAAAGGCAGAATAGCCAATATTTTTTAAAGAGTTGTTTTAAAGTAAACCCAAACCTGAAGCACAACAACAACACGTTGTTTTGAACACAAATTACAGGAAAAAAAAACTTATGTTGGCCGCTGCATTTTCAAGACCAACAACCGACGGTACTTGCTCGTAATATTACTTGAAAATAATTGTGCAATAAAATGTAAAAACAAATCAGTGAGCGATGCCTCAATTCTAAGGTGTGTTCACGGCTATTAACTCATAGTATATTCAAAACCATCACTAGCCCTAGTCAAGAAAATTAAAAAAAAAAAAAAAAAAACAGAAAACAAGCCAAATCCATTGCACAAACATGATAGGATTAATTTAAGAAAAGCTTCAAACTTTATTTCCTTTTGTCTTTTCTTTTCAACTTATCTCTTCATATCATCATTACCTCAAACTATCTGTCTATTTCCTCATTACCTCAAATTATCTATCTATTTCCCCACTGTCCTCTAGTAAATTTATCTGTCTGAACGAGATATATAAAAGTACAGAGATTTTTGGGAGATGCGACAATGAATCATTCCAAATGTAACTAAAATGATGGTTAACTAATTACAAAATAAGAAATTGCAAATGATTATGGAAACTACCATATTGCAAATGTAATCCAGCTTATAAATTTTTTTAGTACTCACCTCAAAACCGACAGACTCCTCCAAACTTGTCATTTGTCTCATAGCAAGTGTATCCAAAGCATGTATTCGATATTCTAGACTTACTGGCATTTTCCCTCAATTAAAACAATGTTTCTTGTTTGTAGATGTAACTTGATTTTGCATCATTCCATCTAGTTGTTGTGCTCCAAGGACCGACCGTTTAACAATTGTTTGTTTGAGTTGGAAAATTAGTCTATAAAATTAGCTAAAATCCCATCCCTTAACACCAAACCATGAACCAAATTTTCTAGATTGTGAAAGAAAAACTTCATTAAATGTTGAATGTACCTTGATGTGAGAATGAATCACATGTGCAGCTCCGAGAGAAGGAAAATGTAAAACACAATGAGTCACAAGCTCAAAGAATGTTGAGCTTTATCACCTGTTTGACAACCAATTTTGTACATAATTTCTTATGATGCGGATTACTATGAATACGTTTATATTGTAAACTTACCACCACCACCACCACTCCACTACCACTAGCACCACCACCACATAAACGTAGAAACAAAAACGATATGAATTGATTAGTTTTGAAGCTTCAAATAAACCAAAAGTGCAATAAATCAAATTCATAATTAACAGAAAACAAAATTGAAGACCTAAATATCTATCTCGATCGTTTGGATCTTCAACCGATAATTAAATAACTTCTAATTTGAGAAGAAGAAGATGAAAATTTTGATGGTGACTACGAAGTCGATTTCGAAACTTTGATTGATTTCAGAAGAAGATATCTCTCAAAATCTCAAATCGTTTCTGAAAAATCTCTCTCAAATGAACCAAAAATAAGTATCAAATGGTTTTATTTGGTCTTAATCTGTTGGCGACCGCAGAGGTGGTGGTAGTGGTGATGACGAAGGTGGTGGTGGCGATGATGAAGATGGTGGTGGTGGCGGTCGTTCAGAAGAAGAGGAGATCGAGAACATAGAAAGAAAAAGATTGACTTTTATATGGCCGAGAACGATATATAAGATCTAATTTGTTATACAGGGAGGGTAAAATAGGTATTCAATATTGATTGGATTTCCATCTAAACCAGGAAGGGTATATTTATTGATGGATAAGGGTATTTTTGAAGCCCATGAAAAGGAGGGACATTTATTCAATTCCCACTTTTTTTATTGTTTGTTCAACATTTTTGTAATTGACTTGCCGGTCAAAATTTCACGACCAGACATAACAATCGGCCGTCAAATTAATAAATCAACGATGGTAAATAATCCTAATTTTTAAAGCAGATGTCTAAGCAATATAAGTAGGAACTTTTACCACATTTTGGTCTGCCTCCATCGTCTATGCAAGAAAAAAAAGAAAGTAAACCTTAACCCCAAAGTTCAACAACAATCAGATCTTGTCTATTATTAACATCAAAACCAAGCCATGTCCGATTTCAACATCTTGTTTTTCAATATTCCACACAATGATTTTTACTCTCGCGAAATTAAAATCAAACCCCATTGCAAGTCAAACGGCATTATTTATACACCTCCCACCCAATTTCATGCTTTTCGACAACCCTTGACATCATCCTGACCATGGTCCAGGGATCTAGATCTTACTTTGAGGTTTTTGGGAGTTACATAAAAATCTTGGAAATAGGATGAATGGGGTGAAGAAATCCTGCTGGTGGAAACATTTGTGCGATTGAAGAAAGTAAGTCGAGGATGAAAAGAAATGAAGGCCAGTGATACCCCTTTTTTGAATATATTTTTGTATTTCCCCGTTATCATCATAATACTCCCTCCGTTCCGATTTACTTGACGTTCTAGAGTTTTTCACGGATATTAAGAAATATCAGAGAGAATAAAATTTTTCCTATAATATCCATATTAATTCCTACTTAAAGACTTAAATGACCTAGTTTTGTGTTTCTAGATTGTAGAGAAAGTTGTGAATCCCGTAACAATTACTTGGGATGAAGAGATGATGAGTAAAGAAGTAAACAAGATTGAGTATATATCCTCCATGGGGTATATTTCAAAATTAGAGTAATTGTTTTTGTGTTGATTCCCATGAGATTTAACTCTCTGGTGTGATTCCAAAGTAGGGGTAGATTAATGAAAATTGGGGAAAAAAACTAAAACTATCATCTAATTTGGAACACAAGAAAAACCCTAAAAGATCAAGTAAATCGGAACGGAAGGAGTATATGTTTTTCTTTAGCACTGAAAATTTTGATTTCAGATTCATTTACTACTAAATTACTCCCTCCGTCCCTAATTAGATGAGCTACTTGTAGTTTGCACAAATTTTAAGGCAATGAAGAAAGTGGAGTATATTTAAGTATTTTTACAATTATACCCTTATGGGCAATAATTAGTAAAATTTAGAAACGATTTATCTCTTAAACCATACCACGTTTTTTTATAAACTTTATACCGTTGAAAAACATTTTAAAACACTTACGCAACGAATATAAACATGACTATCAAATTATACATATTTCTTATAGAAAAAATAATCAATTAAAAGGGTAGTTTTAGAAATATCGACCTTTGATATCCGTTAACGTGAATCGATATCCGCTTTATTAAATAACTCATCTAATATTACCGTTAGTGTATAACTATATCATAAAATTTTAAAAACCTAATACCCTTTAGGTTTACTCTTTAGCCATTTGATTACGTCTCTCCTAAGTAAATATCGGAAATTATCGAATATTAACTAAATTAGGGACGGAGGGAGTAGTTTCGATTTTTATTTGCCCCTTAAATCTGCATTCAATTTCCGTCCAAGCCCACCCCCAACGTTTTATCCGTAAACAATGAAGCTTGTTTTGATGTAGAAACAAATTTTGTTATCAAAGTTAATATGCACCGATTCGCATGTAATCGTACTGGGTTTCATTTTTTTTTTATTGAGTTAAGACTCGCCACCAGTCAATCATTTCTGGCTTAGTATCTTTAAAAGATAAAAATTTATTTTCCAGTACTGTATTTTTGTCTCCAGTGGAATTCATTTCTTGCACTTCGAAACTTGCATCAAATATTAGTCCTGGTTCTGTACCCTGGGTTGTTAATTGGCTTTCTCACACGCCGAATTTGCTACCCTCCCGGCTACCAGAACCTTAAAATGTAGGCCATAAAGTTAAAACGTTGGGGCTAGGTCGCATAGGCACTGGAGATGTCTGATCATAGATGTGAATCGTGGGCATATAAAACTGTGCTCCGGGAGACAAACAAACTAGCTAGCACACATCTACATTACATTTTAGGCACTTACAAGCATCCACATTCTGTTCATTCTTCACTAGATAGTTCAAAAAGGAGGAAAAGAAACCCAAGATGTTTTAATACATAACTTCCTAGCCCGGCGTACAAGCCCGTGCATCTTTAATTTTGGCACTGAATTTCAACACTGCCAGATTCCGAAACTCGTGCCAAAATGAGTCTCATGCTTATGGACATGATGTTGCAGCGTATCATTATACTCGATAATTACTTGACTGAGTTGACTCAGGCAAGTCTCGATATGATTATTTCAGCACTACAATTTTGTTAAGACTGTACGTGTGTGACCAGCAGTGGAGCTAAAATTAAAAAAATCTTCCCAAAGGTGGGCAACTAATAACCAAAACCTTGTGAAGGTGTTTCCACATGTACCAAAAATACAATTGAACCACGTAAAACTGATATGCGGGCCGGTCAAAATTGCAAGCCAAACGTTAAATCGAAAAATCAACCATCACGAATAACCCTGATTTCAATTGGCAGTCTAAAAGCCTTATAAATAGGAAAGTTTTCCCTCATTTGCGCCTACCTTGAGCCTCCACCGTCTCTGAAAGAAAAGAAAACCCTAAAGATCAACAACAAATAGATCTCCCTCTGATTATTACCATCAGTCCATCACAATCCAGTCATGGCTGCCGATTTCAACAACTTCAATAACTATGGCAATATTCCACACAATGATTTTTCCTCTCAGTAAAGTAATATTTTCTTCCAACATAAAGAGTTTTAAGGGAAACAGATATGGTCCAGAAGTATGGATCTATTATCTTAGATCCAAACTTAACCTGTTTGTTTTTTCTGTTCTGGAATCTGGAAAAGTAAAATCGGATAGAATGGTGTGAAGAATTCCATGTGGTAAAAGTACTTATGCAGTTACAGAGAGTCGACGATGGAAGAAATCTAAATAGCTCTTTTTGAATAGTTCTTTTGTATTTCCCACTTATCATAATACATGTTCTCCGTTAGCACTGAAATTATGATTAAAGTTTTGCAACAATTTAGTTTCAATTTTTATTTTCCCTTTAATTGCTTTTAAATCCATTTTATCTGTAAATTAGCAAAAATAGATAAATTCAGAAAGCTCATTTTGATCTATTATCAGTCTCTGTTACAATGTAAAAACAAATTTTGGGGACAGTTTCGCATAAATTCAGACTGTTGTTTCATTTTTATTGAATTAAGACTCACCGCCAGTCGGCCATTTTTAGCTTCTGGAGTTCATTTTTTTTTTTGACAATTTTTTCACCATTTTCATTTCATTTCCTAGCATCAAGAACATCGTAATTTCGTGCAATAGCGATTTTGAAAGCGTGAAATCTTCTCCAGGCCAAACTCACAGACAAACTAACACACATCTCCGGTCCTTCTCTGGTTTCAACTTTCAAGTAGCTCTTAAATCCTGATGCGCCAAGTAATGTTCAATACCGGCTCTGCGAGAAGATGAAGCAACATTCTCAAAGCTTATGCATGCACATTCCAAAAGACGAGCTGTGCCGTGTCTGACTATTCTACCAAGTATGCGAATTTGAAGACATCTCGCTTACAAAACACAGATTGGCTTGGATTATTGTACCAAAGTCAGGGACGGGCCTAGCAAGGGGCTAACCTGGGCTATAGCCCGTCCCTAGTTTTAGGTTGATAAAAATTTTGTACTAGTAATTTTTTCATAATTAGTAATAAGCCCTCCCTTATTAGTAATTAGACTTCATTTCTTTATGATTAATCCTTGTAGTTGTAGCACAATTAGTTTTTAGTCCAAGATCTTGTTTGTAACATAGAATTTTCTTTGTCACATCTATTTATTTTCTTATTTTTCTTCAATAAACCATAAATTTCTTTCTCCAAACAATTTTCGTAATTAAGATTGACGGATTTTAATCTTATACTTGTCCATATATCTAGTATTTTATAGGCAAATTTCAGTAAACCACTGGTTGTGTAACCCGTTTCAAAAAATTTGTCGCGGCCTTCGTCAACATTCACAACTTGTAATATTCTAGCCCTATCCTATGAGGATTCCTGGGTCTGTCCCTGACCAAAGTGCATATATTTGTAAACTAAATCGCAATAGAAGAGCGCATCAACTGATCAAAGTAATCACTTCCAAATTGACAGTGGTATCCGCAATGGCAAACCATTCATACGTGATACGCCTCTTTTTAGTTCACCAAGACTATGTGCGAGAGCAGCTAAATAGAGCAACAGACACCTTTTTAGGTAAAATTATGCGAGAAAAAAAATATAGTCCATGGAAGGATGTTAACACCAAATTGGAGATAAAAAATCAACTGACTAGCAACAACAAATTGGATCAAGTTAAAAATGTTTACTGGTGGGAATCTTGACATGGAAGTCCGATCAAATGAAATCACCACAACAACAACAACAAAAGAATAGTTCCAAGCAATGTAGTCGATTTCGGCCGTGCCGGCCGATATCTCGGCGATTTTTCCGGTTTCGGCTATAGAGGAGCCGATATAGACATTTTCGGCAAGACGAAATTTTCACCGGTAAATTCGCCGGAATCGTTAAATCTCGGCTGAAAATCGGCCGAAATCTCGTTTTTTTTTCTTCTTTTTTTTTGCCTTTTTATTTTTGCTTTGTTGTTTCATGGATTCTCATGGAAGCTTTCCAATTTCCATCGGGTGCATGAATCCCGTTCCTTTTATTAAAACTCAAATAATTCTTGCAGATTCTAAGAAATTAAAACAAAAAGGATAGCAATAGATAAATCAATTTCATTACAGCAGTAACAGAACATGATCAATCCCATCATAAATCAAAACCCTAAATTTGTATAAACTCGTATGAATTACGGTACATCATTTAGAGATTCGATTCAAAAGAGAAAGAAATAAACCCTAATTTATATATAAACTCAGCAGACACTTGTTGAAACACCCAAATCAGCGAGTACATCCATATAACGAAGAAGAAATTAACATTCAGGGAAAGCGTTCGCGTATGAGAGGGAGACGATGCCAATAATTCTTCCTGTGAAAAGAAAAAAGAGAGTTAGTGAGAGACGTATTCAATTGTTCTTCCTGGTAATTTATAATTTCCCAAAAGGTATACACGTGTTGTGGTGCATGTGAGAATATTGCTCGACACGTGTAAGTAAAAACGTCTCCACTGGTATAAAATGTGTAACTATTGTTCGTTCTTTTGTTTAATTAACCCCTCCCTTCTTTATCCTTGCGTCTTTAGGGGCGCCTCCAAACGAATTAGGGGCGACACAAAAGGACAAAATAGGTCATAATCGGAAGGTTAATCCATAATCGGAAGGTTAATCCATAATCCCATTTTTTTAATGGCCAAACTACCCTTTACACCTGGAGGTAACTATACAATCGGTAGTTAATCAACAATCGGGAGTCAAGATAGTTCATATAACTACCGATTGTATAAAGGCTCTCTTTTTGCAAAATATCCTACCATAATCGGTAGTCAAGATAGTTCATATAACTACCGAATATAGAGTTGCCCCAAAATGTGATTTTGCAAAAATCCTCTTTTTTGAATTTTGGTTGGAGCATATAATCGGTAAGATAGGAAGAGCTATCATGACTTCCGATTATACAAATCGCTTTCTTTGTAAATATCCTACCATAATCGAAGTCAGGATAACTTCATTTACTACCGAATATAGAGTTGCCCCAAAATGTGATTTTGCAAATATCCTCAATTTTTTGAATTTTGTTAAGTCTATAATCAGTAGTAAATGAAGTTATCATGACTTCCGATTATACATTGGCTTCCTTTGCAAATATCCTACCATAATCTAGAGCCAAGATAGTTCATATAACTACCGAATATAGAGTTGCCCAAAATGTGATTTTTGCAAAAATCCTCTTTTTTGAATTTTGGTTGAGCCTATAATCGGTAAGAAAGGAAGAGCTATCATGACTTCCGATTATACGATCGCTTCTCTTTGCAAATATCCGAATTACACCGGTGAGTCAAGATAGTTCATATAACTACCGAATATAGAGTAGCCCCAAAATGAGATTTTGCAAAAATCCTCTTTTTTTGAATTTTGCTGAGCATATAATCGGTAAGATAGGAAGAGTTATCATGACTTCCGATTATATCTTGACTCCGATTCAATTATTCTCGAGAATTAAATGACCGTGTTTACAAATGGATCGAAACAGGTAAAAAAATCCAAAACAGATCGAAATTCAATTTTCTCGTAGAAAAATTTCACGAGATTTATCCCGCATCAGAGCGGGGCGCGCCCCCAGACCCCGCGACCGACCGTCAAAGTCGAACACAATGGGAGGGGGCTACGCCCCCGAGGACCCCCTGCACCCTCAGATAGCGTACCGACATTGTATTCATTGTATTCATACCACGTCCATGCCTGCACCGAGTTTTTTTCAATCGCATTGGTTGAGCCTATAATCGTAGCAAATGAAGGTATCCCGACTTCCTATAATCCCAAAGATAATCGGTAGTCAAAGATAGTTCATATAACTACCGAATATAGAGTTGCCCCAAAAAGAGATTTTGCAAAAATCCTCTTTTTTCTAATTTGGTTGAGCCTATAATCAGAGTCAAAATAGTTCATATAACTACCGAATATAGAGTTGTCCTAAAATGAGATTTTGCACCCAGAGCCAACTAAACTACCGATTATGAAGGGGCATACAAGTATTTTCATCCTATTTTGTCTTTTGTGTCGCCCCTAATTCTTTCGGGGTCGCCCCTAAAAGTGCCAGGTTCTTTATCACTTATCAGTGGTATTGCTCATTACTCTTGACAGTTTAAAAATGTGCAAAAGGTCCGACAACCATAGTTTACATATAAAATTTAGAAATAATGACCCCGGATCAGTATACTATTTACACTTTTGTATTTTCTTAATGAATAATTTTCTTTTTGTTTTGGTTAATTTGATAGCATTTCATTATATGTTAACATGTGTGGAAATTATATATAAAAAAATTGGAACCGAAATTACGCCGAAATTTGGAAACGGAATTCCTCCGAGACAACATTGTACCAGTGTCTCGCTCGGGACCGAGACAAACCGAAATCCGAGATCAACTACATTGGTTCCAAGTATCGATCAAAAGAACATTAATGTTGCAAAATGTCTGGCTTAGGCAAACCAGAGGCCTAAGAAGTAAGCTGTTTCCTAACAGGTTTCTTAAACTTTCCATGAAAATGTTCATAATCTCTACTTAATCCCTTACCCTTATAAACGTATATCCAGACTAGACTTTTTCTTAGATTTTATATAAAATCACTCATTAACTAACTGTATTCAAAGTTCAAACTTGTTTGACTCCATTCGGCTGAATTTTAGATAAAATTTTGGACAATCGAGAAAAATCAAACCGTTGAAATTAGCGCCCCTGATTATTCAATTGTGTAGTTAACTTGTACTTAAACTAGCAATTTCGAAAGTCTACTATGGCTCTTCAAAACCAATCATTGATATGAAGTCTTCTTCAACTTTGATCGTTATTATAAACCGTAATTTTCATTTCCCTTTTCTGCAAAATCCTTCACCACAAACCTTCAAAATTTTCTAGTTTTCAGGCCACTAAATAGAAAAGCACCCTATCACATCTTAAATATGTATAGAAGTTTTGATGCCGAAGAAAATAGGTTAGAGGATTTATTTGAGACCGCCGTGAAGGAGATGGATTTTGGAGGAATCTATGCTCTTGGGATCACAAATTGTCTCATCAACCGAGTATACAAACTTGGTCCAGCTGAAATCTATGTGAGTATAGTTTTAGTTCTCTCCTTATTTTGTATTTCGATTACCTTTTTTTCTTTTTCTAGAATGAATGACAGAATATTGGACTTGTATGGTTGAAAACATATATGGATTGTTTTAATGGAAAATGGGTTATTTGTCTAAATATTTTTAAAATATGGTTCTAATAGATGAGTAAAAATTAGTATGGGTGAAATGGACACCAAAAAAATAGTAGAATGAAACTGGATTCATCATGACTTAAACTTAAAAAAGAGTGAGGATGAAACTGGATGCATCCTGATGTAAATTAAAAATAAGAAAAAATATTTGAAAATGGGTAGGAAGAAACTGTTTACATCCTGGCTATTTTTACATGCTCGCTCATTTAAACAGTATCAAATTTTACATGTCTTTTTCACCCAGTAATTGTTGATTTTGGTCTTTTTAACCAATTTTGTGTTGTTTTAATTTCCTAAGACTAAAGTGTACATTTCCTCCCTCTTCAGATCGAAGTAATTGCACCTTTTGCGTGGAAGAAGCATGAACAAGTTCTTTTTGAAGATGTCAACAAGTTGCAATATTTGGACTTAGAGTTGGGCAATAGCTGCAGGAAATTGGTGGAGAACCCAACCATTAATGGTGTGGAGGTCTATGTTAACGTAACTCAGAATAACCCTCCAAAAACAAGATCTTGGGCATTCAAAGAGCATTTTTATCCACCCCAGGGATCTTATGAAAATTACTTTTCTTTGGAGAAGATAATAGCACTCCGCTAGAAGTTGTATGCATTGTTTGCGTTCGTGGAAGTGTGTGTCTTTGGGTTTCAAGGTGAAGTGTGGATTTTATTTTCGTGATCCTAGCCTTTTAAATCTTACGAGAATGTAATACTAGAATCCCCTACTGTATGGGTTCAACATTTACAAGCCCCACAAAATGGATCTTCCACCCTCAACTCCATACTTTCAAATTTTCATATTTCTAGATCCAGAATTTTTATTTTTGGGGCCAGGTTTTAAAAATTCCCGGATTGCTGACGTCATCAATATTTTCACTAAATCAGAAAATACCCAAAATAACCTCCAGTATTGTAGTTGCAGGAAATCCTACACTACACCCCTCACTAGAATATACACAATTAAGTCATTTTAAGATGCATGATTATGATTCTTATTGATTGAATACTTGAATCTTTACAATATGAAATAGAAATGAGTTACAGAATTACAATCACTCTAAAACTTTCTCTCTCCTAATGACTTGCTTAACAATTCAAAAAAGAACCCCTTATAATGATTTACTCAACCCTTTATATAGGGTAGTACATAGTGGATGACTAAATTCGGTCCTTTATTTTCAGGGAATGTCTTGCGAAATATCGCAAGTGTACATGTATCAATTCTCGCGACACTCCTAAATTTCGCTGAGTCTTCACATCTTTCTCATATTTTGGCTGTCGTCATTCATTGCGTCATTTATTTTCCTCATTTGATTGGGGGCCAAACATTTTAATTGGGGGCCAACAAATTTTATTTGCACCCCAAAATTATCAGGGGCCTATTAATCTGACTATGAAAATACTATTTTACCCTTACCTAAAACTAAACATTAAAAATCGCTTAACCTTAATTAGGCTTCTCTTCTTCATCTTCCTCTCCTCCCCGTTCTCTTCTCCACCACCACCATTAACCACTATTTTGAAGAAATTTTTTTCTTCAACCGATTCATCGCGTAATCGCCGCCAAAAATCAAAACCCAAGAAAGCTATGGCTCCAATTAGAAGGTATATGAACTTAAACCCACCTTGTATTCGTTAGTATCGAAATTTCAGTGTAAGAGTCGTTAGTATCGAAATGAAAACCCTAACGACTTTTCATTTGCATGCTGATTCTATGAAAAATCGTTCTTCAGTATTAGGGATGAGGATGACGACCCTACTTCTGCTACTTCATCAGCTTTTGCCTAGAATAGAGTCGTTACCGTATTAGGTTGAAAATGACGACCCTGTTTTGACGACCCTTTGTTATTGGTTAACGACTCTAGGTGAACATTATAATTGTTGGTTAGGGTCGTCAGTATATCAGAATATCCCTATGACGACTCAAACACACAAAAACTTGCCTTTTTATACAGAGAGTTTGGATTTGAGAGTCGTCTGGGTATTAAACGAATCAACTAACGACTCTAGGTGAACAATATAAACAGTCGTCATGGTTTAACACACCACCTTGACGATTTTTCATCACCATTAAAAGTTACAGGTTAGAGTCGTCGCCATGTGTGTCAACAAAGATGACGACTCTTTAGGGTCGTTGGCGTATACAACACCCGACTATAACGACCCTCACTACGAGTAGTTCCATAGTGACCATGAATCGACCACTTGGAGCACCATTCAGACAATTTGAAGAGTATATGAAGTTTATCTGATTGTTTTGAGCTCCGGGTTCTTCATTTTGAGGATTGGTTCCTTCATTTTGAGCAGTAGGATCTTCATTTCCACCATTTTTCATGGCTTCCTCCATTAACATCTCTTCATCAAACATCCAATCATAGGATTAGTTGATACAATCTTACCATCAACACAATCATGGTTGTTGTTTGGACCTTCGAAAACCTCTTTCCCTCCACTTGAATCACTCATTTCTAAAAACCCTAGTTTTTCCTCTCAAAACTCCTCTTCTTCTTCTCAAAACATAAAAACCCAAAAATTTAATCCCAAAATCTGATTTTTATGTAAACACAATTATCACACTAATCAACTTCATTAATTCTTAATACTAATCATTAGGGCATTTTAGCCATTTAGAAAATATTTTTTAAGGGGTGACCCAAATTAGGATTGGGTGACCTTTTTTGTCCACTAGTGCAAGGCCCCCAATTAAAAGTTTTGGCCCCTAATCAAATTAGGTTTATTTTACTTCCCTGCGACTCCCTCGCAATATCGTCATTTATTAATCTCTCGAAGTATTCTGATCCTACATCTTGCCTCTTCTCATGTCTTCTCTGCGAATGAGAGAATGTCATGAGAACCAATATTTTGAGATACCGCAATCGTTGATTTTCCATCAATTTTCTACCGACAAGATTCCGTGAATTCAGGAATGACTGTTTACACGTATCTAAGATTTCCTTTTTCACCGGCACATTTAATGTTATCCTGTTACTCTTTTCTCATCTATTTAAAGGAGGATTCCTTGTGAAATCATTTCTTTTCTTTTACTTCGTCTTCTTCATCGTCTGCAACTTTTCGCTTTTTTCTTCATCATCTTCTTCATCATTTTCCCGCTACTATTTTTTCGCTCCGTTTCTATGGCATCAAGGTTTGTTAATTTTTTGAATTTGATCATTTTGTGATTGATCTCTCTTATTGAAGTTGTTTTATCCTCGATACATGTTCTTCTTTTAACGACTCCTCTCGCCATTTTGTTTTAGCAAGAACAAACCTAGCACCAAGTTAACCATTGTGAATCCCAATATCTCCCTAGGCTCAATCGAAATCCACCGCTTCTAAAATAAAACTGCAGTAACAAGGTATTTAAGAAACATTTATTTTTTTAATAACAATATTGTTGCATCTGTTTCTTATTTAGCTTGTAATTCATAGGATGACAAAAATGCTGATAAGTCCCCCAAGAAGCCTCGCCATTCTAAACCCGTTGCGCCTTCTGTCACTTTTCCTACATTTAAACTTACAACTCCCACTGCGACATCTTCGCAAGAGATCCCTACTGTTTCTTCCAAAGATAACATTTCTATGCCTGAATTTCTCATAGATCAACTCCCTCATAACAGTCCCATTGCGAATGAGCCTATTTCTTCTTCCATTGTTAATGTCTCTACCATTCCTCCAGTCATTAACCCTCACGAGATTTCTTCTTCTCGTGATATTCCTTTAATCAGGTATTCCCCATTGCACATAGGGAAAGACCTTTTCCATTGTCCGTACCCTGCAACCTAAGATTTTCTTGGAAACTTATCAAGGGATTTATGGACCCATTTTTTTAACCTTCATATACATGTATGAAAAAGCGGGGGTCTAACAACCATACCCAATATTTTGTTTAGCAATATATATGGACTAACTCCAATATACTTTCAAGATAATCAACTAGACAGACAGATTAAATCTTCATAAAAGTATATCAAAGAGTTATATCTTTATTTCTCAATTCAATTCACAATCAAACAAATAGGAATTTGCGAGCCCGATTGAATAAGAGAAATAACTTGGACGATATCAAAAACCAATATCCAAGTGTCAATCAATTCAATTAACAACCCAAAGGATGAATTCAAGAACTGATTGAACTTACGCATAACCTGTGATATTTCAATTATATATAAAATATAATGCGGAAAAGAAATAACACAGACACCGGAATTTTGTTAACGAGGAAACCGCAAATGCATAAAAACCCGGGACCTAGTCCAGATTTGAACACCACTATATTAAGCGTCTACTTACACTAGCCTACTACAAGTTAACTTCGGACTGGAATGTAGTTGAGCCCTAACCAATCTCACACTGATCAAGGTACAGTTAAAACTCCTTATGTCTCGAATCCCGCCATAGACTCTACGTACTTGATTCCCTCAGCTGATCTCACCCACAACTAAGAGTTGATACGACCCAAAGTCGAAGACTTGATAAACAAATCAGTTTCACACAGAAAAGTCTATCGAAATAGATAAATATGTCTCCCATAGAAACACCTATGAGTTTTGTTGCATCTTTTGATAAATCAAGGTGCACAAGAACCAATTGATAGACCGGACTTATATTCCCGAAGAACAACCTAATAATATCAATCACCTCATAATAATCTGAATCGTATGGAAGCGAAACAAGATTGTGGAATTACAAACGATGAGACGAAGATGTTTGTGACTTCTTTTTATCTTACCTATCAGAGATAAATCTCGATAAAATCTTAGAGTAGATATTAATCAATCACGATAGTATAAAGTAAGATCAGAACACGCAAATACAGAGAAAATAGTTGGGTATGGCTTCACAATCCCAATGAAGTCTTCAAGTCGTTAACCTACGTGGTTTTGGAAAAAACCTAAGGTTAAAGGATAATCAACTCTAGTTGCAACTAGTATCACACAGGAGGTGTGGGGATCAGGTTTCCCAGTTGCTAGAGTTCTCCCTTATATAGTCTTCAAATCAGGGTTTGCAATTAATATTACCATGGTAACAAAACATTCAATATTCACCGTTAGATGAAAACCTGATTAGACTCAAGCTAATATCTTTCAATCGTTAGATCGAACTTAGCTTGATATACACAAATGAAAAATTTAAACGCACTTGAAAGTATAATCGACATGATTAGTAGATGTAGAAGGTACAAATACATAGCGGTTCGTGAGTCGGTTCAGACATAGTACGCGTACCGGTTTGTAAATGTAATACCAAAGTCTTTTTTAAAAGTATTAGGGTGCGAGCCCAATCCATTTAGTTTGGAAGACTGGAAGTAGAACAATGTGGAATGTGAAATTTTAGTTATCGTTGTGTTTCGATTACGAAACACTTGCCTGAGAAATTATATTTCTCTTCACGTGAGCCTTCCCGTAGCATGTACGGATGCTAATAAAGTTTTTATACTCGAATTTGTTTCAAATTGATACTCACCAAGTTTATGTGTCGAGTGTAAGTTGAAGAAAGGACATTATAGTCTTTTTACTTGCTTTAATATAAGTTTTTTTTATTTACGAAATTTAATTATCAAAACCATCTCCTTTGTTCTCTTTAGTTCTCTGATATTCTTCTATAACTAGAATCTTTTCATTAAACTTGAGGAAATTGAAGCTTAGTTGCGTCTTTCAATCGGTTGTTTTATGTTGATTCTTTTGGACGCTTCAATTGCACAAAAGGTAGGGGAAAACTCTTCTTTGAAACTATTTTGAATTGATTCTCATGATTTTGATTCTCTGATTTCGTATTCAATGGAATTCAAGCTTCTTCATACTCTTATGATACTTTATGTGATGAATTTGTAAATGTTTAAAACTAATTCATGTTTGTTCATCTTGATTTTGATTTTAGGGTTCATGAAACAATTAGGGTTTTCTTGTACTTTGATGATCTAAACTATATTACTTCTAAAAATTAGCCATGGATACTCTCAATTTGTTGAAATTGATCTTTACTTTCTTTTGCAACTCAATTTAAAAGCAATTCAAGGATTTCTGAAACATTTTTATGTCCTGTTTTTGGGCTAAATTATCAACCAGTTCAATTGACTCTTATTTTTAGTTATATATTTTTTCTGTAAAAGAGGGACTTCTCTTTTGTATAAAACTAGTCAAGAATCAATGGATTCATCCTGACTTTTGTTTAAATAATGAAGTCTAGGTGAATTTTTGTTTGTGAACTACCAACACTACAGGTTTCTGTACACAGTTTTTCTGCCTGACTTTTCCAAATTTCCAAAGAAATTCAACCTTGTTACTAAATTTATTATTTTTGTTTATATTTTCTATACAATACCGTTTCTTTTCTTATTTAAAATGAGCCAAGAACAAATGGATTTGGATGAGTAATGAATCCTGTGTGAATTTTGAAGTGAAGACTACTAAATCTGAAAGTTTTTTGTAACGTTTTTATTGTCAGGTTTTATTAAAGTGATTTAAACATGTTCCTGAATTTATTATTTTTGCTCATATTTTTTATATGATAGATTATCTTTTCTTCGTTAAAATGAGATAAGAATAACCCATTTTAGTTGTGTAATGAGTCCTACACAAATTTTGAACACGGTCTATCCAAACTGAAGTTTCGAAAATTATGCTCTTGTTTTAAACTATGTTTCCCTTGTTGTTGGAGTTAATGAATTTCTTATATTTTATAGTGATATTTGTATTAATGGAGGTCTTTTCTAGTTTCTAAAATGTTAAATTTTGTTGAGTCTTGGTTTGAAATGAAGCCCATGGTAATTTTTGAGTATAAGTTTTGATTTAAAACGAACTTTTCGCACAAACTCAATGATTTAATCCATTTGACGAATTCTGAGTTTTGCCCAGCTTTATGTTTTGATACTTACCTAAACTTATGATCTTTTTTTATACATTATAAGTTAAGGAAAGATGCTTTCATGGTTTATAAATTGATATTTGTGATGGTTTGTTCGATACTCGTATTTAACGAAGTTTGCGAACTATTTATGAACTGCGTTGAGCATACTCTTGATTACGAACACTACTGATGAGTTTGTCGGTCCCACAAGGGTAAATCCATATTAATGGTAACCCACGGAAGATCGTCCGGGACGATAGGGTGGTTTTCTGATAAACCTCGACAGTTGGTTATTCAGACCCACGCAATAGATTATTGCGAACTCACTGGTTTTAGATAATTTTGATTGTATATTGGCTTTGTAAGGCCTTTGATACTTCGATATGGATGTGCTCAACAACCTAACGCATTGTTTATGCTTTATTCGATTTGATATCTTATCGTTATCGTATTTGGGCATTTTTTATACTCGTGTTATCGTATCGTTAATCCTCTACTGGGTTGTGGCCCACCCTTTTGTTTTGTTTTGTTTTCCACAGAGTTTGAGGGTGGCTTGAGGTAGTAAGATTGCTTAAGCTTAGTGCATTGAGCTTTGGGGGTTAAAGTGAGTATATCACTTTGTGTTCATGTATACTCGTGTGTATCTACGTTAGTTTGTGAAAAGGACATTGTATTTTTTATTGTTTTCGTTTGCGAAAAGTGTTTTTTTTTTGTTGTGGTTTGTAAAAAGAGTGTTGTAATTGGATAAGTATGGGTCATGCTTAAATGATTTGTTTGAGTTAATATCTTGTATTCCACATTTTTTATTAACTGCTTTTTAATAATGTGAATAAAACTTTCGTGTATTGTTTAATAAATCATAATCTTACTCTTGTTTACAAACTATTTCAACCCGTGCATCCCAAATGGCAGCTCAAAGAATTTGGAACTTGTCAGTTGACCGAACTCCATGGCTAACTGGAAGCGAAAAAAAATTCGGGTCGTCACAGTAAACATTTAACCAAACCGAGTTCTGGAGTTCACAGAACTTTTTGAGTTTGCATACCGGGTCGGAAACCTTATGACTGTCGCCGGTTCTGGAGTTTACAGAACTAAAACAGTTTGCGTACCAGATTTGGAAACGCTAACAGGTTCAGAACACGAAGCTGTTTCGGTTGCGTCAGGTTTGGAAACAAGCCGGTTCAGTAACCACAGTTCAAAAACAGTTTGCATACAAGTATGCATATTGATCCGGTTCACAAGTCACACGCCAGATTTTCATATGATATACATAATAATATGTGTACCACTAATCTGTAAGTCGATATATAACAACTCCGCTATGTGTACAAGTACATGTAATACGGGTTCAGACATATAACAGTTTTCCCAGTAAAACTGATACCGATGTCTTGTATCCGAAACAATAGTAGTTCTATATTTCTCTAAATCGATTCGAAACATTCCAGAATAACATCAATGACACATATCAATGCCATGCTATTTTCGAATGATAAACTTGAATCATGATTTTTATTCCGAACAATAAATTGTCCTTAACCGAAATTCATCAAGTATGAACAAGTGTTCATTAGTCTTAGTCATTATATTTCGAGAAATTCGTTAACTAGATAATTAATTCTCGACTCAAAATTCTTGTCTATGCATAATAGTCTAATTAGTTATGCGACATCGTCTTAAATGATAGAAAGTGAATATAACTTGAGATATAGGTGGTTCAGTCTCCACTTACCTTTTGTTGATGAATTTCTCCAAAAGCTTCGGTTGATCTTCACCTTCAAAAGGTAGAACGCAATGATGACTGCCGTGATCCACTATTTCTCAACTACATTTTTATCCTAGTTGACAACAAGCTTGAGATAGCAACACTTGTGAGTTCGACCGAGCAATGCTCTAATAAAAGCTTTAATCTTCGGTCCGGTCAGATTTAGGTGGATGTACCCTTTTGAGAGGTAACTGCCGCAACTTACTTTGTTTTTTGATTTATAATTAGTGAAGTTAGCGTTACTACTGAACATGAGTTGAAACTTTTGTCACTGATTTTTGCAGGTTAATGGAAGGTTTCAAAGGACATGTGCGCAATAGAAGGTACATTGACGGGTGCATTGCAAGCGGCTATAAGCTGCGAGAAGCTAGCTTATACTGTATGGAGGACATATTAGAAGATAGTGATGGTACTCATAAACGACAAGCCTTTCTAGATTATTCTGGCGAGTTTGCCGATGAGATGCCTTTAAGTAATGCTAAGGACATTACTTTAGATCAAGTGCATTTTGAACAAGCTCGCAGATGGATACTAATCTGAGTATGTTGGAATCGATGATTGGCAAAGGTAAAAAAAAAATTAGTATCACATCGCTGAGTTGTTGTTGATAATTGAGGTTATTGATCTAAATAGTGCTTGATTTGTTATTTGATTGTAGGAAGTATGATTCATATGTTAACCACCCCAAATCTCATGGTCAGAGAAATCATTTGTCCAACCAGACCCTAAAGAATTTTCATTTATGATTACGCGACGAGGTAATATTACAATAATTATTTCAAACTACTAAGTTCAACCATCATTTTTAATGTAACTATGTGCATACATTTACATACAATACATAAACATTCTTATCTAATGAGAAACCACAAATACTCTATCCAAAATATATTTTTTACGATTAAACAACCAAATTCAAACATCACCTTGTCATAGCTTTAGTCTTTCAGATAAAATTAGTGATGATAAAGCATAAAACTATTGTTCCATGATAAATATTCAGTTTTTCAGGATTGGTTTGTATTTATAGTTTTATTTGTTTTGGTCATGCAACTAACTACAGTTGTTAGAAGCCAATGAAACTGATTCAGACTCGTGCAGACCTCTCTTTAAGGCACAATCATATATAAGATACCAAGTCAATGGCTTTAATTTCTCCCCATAAGATTACGATGTGAAGCGGGTATCACAAAACAGTGGTGTGTCTATGAAAGCTATTAAAAGACATATAACTAAGTCGACGACAAAAATTACAAAGAAGATGAAATGCAACAGTAGTAGGTGATATGCATCTCGATCAGCAGTAGTCATGTCATACCACTAGTCGCTCACACAAGTTCACCTAGTCATTTCATATCACCAGCTCAATCAACAGTAGGTGATCATATGCAGCAGTGTTCACTGCTGAATATGTAAGGTGAAATAATTGCAACTAGTAAAGTTTGTACTGGTTCTTTAGGACTTATGGCTCACGGCTTACTGTGCATGCTACTCATTTGAAGGTGTTGCTCGATGACATTCTCCTGCCAGATGAATTAACAGTAAAAACTTTCTCATTTCCCCTAAGAAATAAACATAATACTCATATTTTCTGTTTTTTATTGTTGTTTGTTTTTAAAATAGAGTACTTCAACTGGACTATAATTGGATACTCACTGCTCACTGGTATGTTTCTCTATTGAAAATTCTTTTTTTGGTTGTTACTTGTCATTAGTTGAAAATAAAACAACTTAGGAAATGATTCTACGTCTCCTTATAGTTACATCCTTTCTCATTTCTTATAAACTGCAGAGCAAATCCATATATGATTGCTTATATAAGTTCTTATCTTTTAGTATACCAAAATGGTGTGGTGCAGAAATTTATACTTGTATGTTGCGAGTGTCTTGCTGAAAAGCTTGCTGGGAAACTCTATTTTAGATAGTAGACATTGTTGCAGGAAACCTAATTTTTACCAGGCCAAAATTACAAAAATTTCGCAACGGCTGAACTTTGTTGCAAAATTATACCAGAACTATTTTAGACGGTTCGGATAAATTTGTTTAGTTCTTTAAAACAATTGGTTCAAAATTTCGTAACTGTTTGACACAGTTGTTACGTGGACAGTTTCGCAACTGTTTAGAACTGTTGCCACCCCCTAATTTCTCAATTGTTTGAAACTATTGCAATAAAATTGGGTTGTAACCGTTTCCAACTTTTGCAACCAAAAATTTACAACGGATTATGAGTCGTTGCCAAAATTTCAACATCGACTTTCGTAAGAGTTTCAAACTATTGCAACCCCACTTTGCAACTGAACTGTGCCGTTGTTAATCACTAAAAATTGTGTGGTGAATATTTAGAATTTTGGGGCGCAATCTATGTGTTTAGGTTAGCACAATCTAGAGGTAGGTTATAGTTTTAATGTGATTCAATGCATGCCATATTAGCTCTTTCTGAATCTTCTTTGGTTCCTTTGAGTTTGTTAGTTCATTAGGGAGGTTTCCTTACATTGATTCAATTTAGATTCTCTCATATATATAGAGAGGGTAACAATATAGCTGATCTGTTAGCAAAGTAGAAGCTTCAAAGGGATTAGAATGGTAGAACAACCTTTTTTATTCATCTATCCCGCAGAAATGATCGTTCTCATATGCCTACGCATAGGTTCATGGATTTGTACCATGTTTTTCTTTATTTCTTCATTCATTTTTTCCGTTTTTCTCCTTCTCGAGGTCTGGTCTAGTCCTCCTCGTTCTTTTTTTCCTACTTTTCATGAATAAAAATTTCCTAGTGAGCTTTGAGTTAAAGAGAGAAAAAAAAGTGAACTAGGATAAACTGCAAAAATATCTAATTTTTATATGGTAATAGTAGTGAGGAATGATCAGGGACGAAGCCAGGATTTATTGTTTGGGGGGGACAAATATGTATAAGTAAAGTAGTAATGACGTAAAAGTAAGCGGGTGAAGGCCGCAATTTTTTTTTTGGGATGTTGTTTTTTCCTTCGAATGATGTCACCAAGATATCCGATAAATTGTAAGACGTTTAAGTTAATAGTTGAATTTAATAATTTTTGATATTTTCCTTTTCTTTCCAACGTAATTTTGATTTTTAATCCGGGTTTTATACGATAAATGCCTATCACCAGCGATTTTTAGAGTTTTTTTTTAATAAGAAATATAATTCATTTCATTTAAAATCTCATTTACAAATTGTTCAAATCTTGTTGAACGTATTCATCCATCCAAGAATGCAATCATTAAACCAACTATACCTATTACTTGTATTTATCGCATGCTTAGCTAGCTGATGCGCTGCATTATTTGCATCTCTTGGTTCAAAAGTACATATCCAAGACTCTAAATTATTATTTAGCGAAATTAAGACATCTTCAATCCAACTGTTGGTAGTCCATGTGACTGAATTTCTTGCTCCATTGATTGCCCTATTACATTCTGACAGTCTCCCTCTAGATGAAGTCTTCTGATTCCTACCTCCCTATCCCATTGAACAGCCATTAGAGCTCTAGCAGCCTATGATTCCTCTGCATTCATTGTCGTTGTTGACCAGGATAGAGTTCCGTGTTGTACACCTGCAAAATCTCTAATAATTAGTCCTAATCCTGCATTTCTAGTATCTCTGTCAAAAGCAACATCAAAATTGACTTTCAGTACATTAAGTAAAGGAGGTTTCCAGTATACATTTCGGAGAACAACAATGTTATTATTAATTTGATAAAGATCGGGACAAGAAGATTCCCAATCTGCAAAGTTTTTACATATTTTATTGGCAATACTTACTGCACTTGGCTGAATTTTTCAAAGACTAAGCAACACCTAGCTTTCCAAATATGCCACACAATGATAGCTGCCTTATGCAATGCTTTTAGTGAACCCTGCCAATTTCTTGGAATAGTTACAGCAAAATAATTAATCAACCTTTTAGAGCACTGCTCGATCTAACTCGCAAGCATTGCTATCTCAAGCTTGTTTGTCAAGTTTAGTTGTCAAAACTATAAATCTTGATTTCTAGCCTACTTATAACTAAGTCTCGTATTAGGATAAAAAGTGTAGTTGAGCTTTAGACTTCACGGCATTCATCGATTGAAGACGAAGAACTACTAAGGGGAGCTTGTGGAACTTCATCAACAAAAGGTATGTGGAGAATTGAACTCATCTATCACTCAAAAGTCTATCTACTCTATCTCCTATTTGATACAAAAGTTGTATAGCTATATAGACTTCGATTATACACATTTGATATTTCAAGCTGAGTTTAACTCGCTCACATATTTCTCGAAATATGTGTTGGTAAGCTTTCGCTTTAACCAAGTACATCTTATATTCTTGACGAAAGTCAAAAGATGATCATGTGAAAATCGCCTGGTAACATCTTACATGATTTGTGTGAGACAGTCATTTGATGTAGACTCGGAATGTTTCATATTAATATATCGATCACTTGAAAATTGCTTTGAAGTTAATAGTTTGTGTGAGACAGCTATTGTCGTCTTCTAAGAATGTTTCAATGATTGAACTGGGAGTTTAGAATAATTGATCATGATTGGATATAGCACAGTATGCGTATTTGTATGCTAACTATTGCAAGTTATTCCAAGTCCGGGAACCATAGTATGCATACCCATATGCGTGCCGATGTAAGTTCAAGTCCGAGAATTCAACTGAGTTTGGAGGTATGCGTACACGTTCGCATACTGGCGAACCCAAACCAAGTCCGACCACTTAGGTATGCGTACACGTTTGCATACTTGAATAGGTTATGTTCTAAAATCGGTTTGCATTGTTCATAAACTAATACATTTATATAATAAGGAATGCAATCTTTTGCAAATTGTGGCCACAATGTTCATGAATTGATTCGAGTGCATCAAAATCGATTTTGCTTCAATTGTGTCTTGTATACCTCTATGAGAATATAAAAAATTGAATAACTCTATAACTAGTTTCATTTGAAGTAGTTGTGTTAAGATGAACAAGGTTGATATGAAAGTTTTCATATGGATAACTTCGGTTAACTATTGTTGAGCCAACAAGGTGTACACGTTTAGGTACGATTACCCATATCTAAATGAAGTCACTTTTCATTTGTGTGTAACAAGCTAAGTTCGATCTAATGGTTGAAAGATATTAGCTTGAGTCTAATCAGGTTTTCATCTAACGGTGAATATTGAATGCTTTGTTACCAAGGTAACATTGATTGCAAACCCTAATTTGAAGATTATATAAGGGAGAACTCTAGCAACTGGGAAACGTAATCCCCACACCTTCATGTGTGATACTAGTTGTGACTAGAGTTGATTCTCCTTTAACCTAGGTTTTTCTAAAACCATTATAGGTTAACGACTCAAAGACTTCATTGGGATTGTGAAGCCAGACCCAACTATTTTCTCTGTAGTTACGTGTTCTAATCTTGCTGGATTCTATCATTATTGAGTACTATCTTCTTTAGTATTTGCTCGAGATTTAATCTCCGATAGGCAAGATAAAAAGTAGTCACAAACATCTTCGTCTCATCTTTTCTGATTCCACAATATCTTGTTTCGCTATTATACGATTAAGATTATTGTGAGGTGATTGATATTACTAGGCTGTTCTTCTGGAATATAAGTCCGGTGTATCAATTGGTTCCTGTTCACCTTGATTTATCAAAAGACGGAACAAAACTCATTGGTATTTCTGTGGGAGACAGATTTATCTATTCAATAGACTTTTCTGTGTGAGACAGATTGGTTTATCAAGTCTTCGACTTTGGGTCATAGCAACTCTTAGTTGTGGGTGAGATCATCTAAGGGAATCAAGCGCGTAGAATCCTGCTGGGGTTCAGAGATGTAAGGAGCGCAACTGTACCTTGATCACTGTGAGATTGATTAGGGCTAAACTACATTCCAGTCTGAAGTTCATTGATAGTCTAGTGTTTGTAGCGGCTTAATACAGTATGGTGTTCAAAGCTGGACTAGGTCCCGAGGTTTTTCTGCATTTGCGGTTTCCTCGTTAACAAAATTTCTGGTGTTTGTGTTATTTCTTTTCCTCATTATATTTGTTTATATAATTGAAATATCACAGGTTGTGCGTAGTTCAATCAATTATATAATCCAACCTTTGGTTGTTGATATAAATTGATTGACACTTGAACATTGGTCTTTGATACCGTTCAAGTTGTTTCACATAATAATCAGGCTCGCGGATTTATATCTGTTTGATTTGTTGATTACATTGTGAAACAGAGATACAACTCTTGGATATATTTTCATTGATTGAGTCTGACTGTCTAGTTGATTCTCTTGGTTATATTGGAGTTTATCCATATAGATTGCCTAAGCGAAATATTGGGTGAGGTTGTTAGACCCCCCGTTTTTTCAATTGGTATCAGAGCAGGCAAACACGTTTAAGACCTTACAAGTCTGTGTTTGTAGCGATCTGACTCCATGGAAAGTAGTGTCATCTCTGACAAACGCATCACCAAATACAAAAGTTTTGTTTCGATGAAATCTATTAAAGAGAAAGACTTGTCGATTTCACATATTGATAGGTGTAGAATACACCGTATTTAATATCTAGTATTTATGCTTTCTTTGCGAGTTTTCTTGTAAATTATGTATCTTATGTGTGCTTTTGAGTTTATTAGGTGCAATGGAGTCATTTGGAGCAAAAAGACCAATTGGAACTCGTTCAAATACAAGATTTCTACTTTTCATTGTGTTGAGGACGAGAAGATGAAGACGATGGCGAAAGAATGGAGTCATTCTGAGTTCGTATGAAGAAGTTATGGGCAAAACAAGAACTCATAAGCAATAAGGGAAAGAGTGTCAATTTATAGGCAAGTGCTATTGGGAGCCCAAATTTCGAGAATTTGGGGCAACCATATGAGAGATCGCTAAAGACAGATTATTGTTCGTTAAGGGGCACGTCATCCTTGGTTACAACTACAAAACTAGGTCGACCAAAAGTCTGGCGAATTTCTATTTCCTCTTGTCACAATGCAAAGAATCGCGCCAAGTTACTACCGATGAGCTAGGATCTGTTGAGGTTTGTTCGATGGGTACTAGTGAGACATTTCAGAGGTTGAGTCATGGAGAAACAGGAACGAATTGGCAAGAGATTTGAAGTCCATTTCATGTCAAGAATGCAGGTTCTGCTGGTGATTCTTGCCATTCGAATTCGAGAGATGAAAGAAGGAAATTAACAAGGCTTTTCGAGTCGGTGAAGAATAATGAGAAGTGGGTTTGTCTTAGAGTTGAAGTTGGTAAAGCAAGGTGAAGGGATTTGAGTGATGTATTGTGTCAAGAAAATCAGAGAAGAACTTGGCGAAGAGATTAATGGGTCATTGAGTTACGTGAAATTGAGCAAAGAATGAAATGGGTTTGTGTTGGAGTCAAGACTGGATCGAACAGGGAAGTTGTTTAGTGAATCGAGGCCTGCATCGATTTCAGTATAAGCCCGAGAAGTTACCGAACCGCACAAGAAGCGCTTGACAAAAGGCCTGAACGACCTCGGCTCCCGGCTGATACATTGTGAGAAGGAATAGTCTTTGGCACGGGATTGTGTTAGGGGGTATATTGCATTGCGGTGGTGGATGCATTGCGGTTGTGCTCGTGGGCAATTAGGCGCTCACAGTGTTTAGTGGTCTTTGGCGGGACTCGGGGATAGTCCGATGCTTTGGTTGAGAAGAGGCGAGTTGCATACTATGGCGGTGAAGAGTTGGGTAAGGATGACCACGTTGGCAAGGAGATGTGCATTACGAGGTTAAGATCAAATGGAGCTTGAGATGAGTTTGTTGGTATGCAAGCTCAGAGATGGCTAAGGTAATGGGGATTGGTGTTGTTAGGTATCGTGAGCAAGGAGTTCTTTGAGATGGGCTTGCATCGAGATGTGGCTATTAACAAATGGAGATTATTGACGTTCGGGGAAGGATGGCGGCATTTGTTGATGGTGTTGGCTGAGCTTGTGTGAATCGATGCTATAAGAACAACACAGGGAGCAGAGTTTCAGGTGGTGGATTGTTGTTTTGGCAGATGTGCAGGTGGAGTGGTGGCTGCAATGCCAGATGGTGTTGGTGGAAGCAGCTAGAGTGTGAGCTGCAGCTGGTGCAAAGGTGCCCGTTCTTTGTTGAGGCAATGGTGGTGTCGGTGGTGGTGATGGCCGGAGAGAGAGTTCGACGGGATGGCGATGGTGAAGGTTTTGGCTGGTTAATACAGGTCTGAACTGCAGAAAGAGAATTATTGGCTGTGAAATAGATGCTGAGATGCAGAGAATGGCGCGATGTGAGGCAGTGAAGTTGGTGGACTTGAAAGCGGGCTGGTACTTGAAGCTGAGAAAAGGAAGTGGCGCTTGACTTGGAGGTTATGGCGGTGGCGGTAGTGGCGATTGTCTTGTGAAGAAAACAGGAGGCTTTGGTGAGATGTTGGTGTAGGGCGGTGTGGTTGAGCTGAATTGCACGTGCGTGTGTTGTGATGTTCCGGAGATGAGCAACGAAGGCGTATGTTGCAGGTGCAAGTAATTGCGGTGGTGATATGATGGCTGTTGGAGGTGTTGAATGCGCAAGGGAATGGCCCGAGATTTGCGGAGTCGGAAATGGAATGAGAGTCAAAAAAGCAGTAAAACGCAGCGAAATTGGTGCACCGGTGAGCCTAGTTCCAGTAGCCGGATTTTGGAACCGTAAGTGGGAATCACAATGATTCAGTGAATCACGAGGGGGGTATGAGTCGGATGCAAGAATTAATGGCCGGACATATGAGCTACGGACCACGCTTTTGGGTACGTTTTCGCAAGGAATGAGAAGTTGGGTTTGATGGTTTTTGTGAATGTATGAATTGCGAGAGAAGCGAGTTGAGATCTTTGGAAGTGTAAAATGTCTTGTGACAGCGTCGATAGCCGGAGAGGCAAGTTCAGGTGGTTGGAGACAAATTTGGCGACGGATTCGGCGACCGTGGCCGGATCGGGTGATGACGTCAGCAAATCCGGCGACCAGTTTTGGACCCAAAATTCCAGAGACATATTTTTCACTCCTGGGCTTGGTGGACCAACTTGGAGACGGGTTTTGAGAAGAATTAACCTAATTTTGGGAAAGTATCCTTATGGGGAGAAAAGCATATATATAGAACTTTTCTCTAAACCTAGATATATCTCCATTAGGGAGACTTCTACTTTTGTTCTAGGGTTTCACATGATAGGTTCTTCTAAACTCTTTATGATGATTTCCAAAAACACAAGTAACTAAGTTTTATTATTGGTTGAAGATGTAGTTGGATTTTGCAACCAAGTTATGATTTTTATGAATTAGTTTTCTCTCAATATTATCGTTTGATTTCTACGGGTTACAATAATTGCATGATTGATGGATTGCAATATGATTGAATGTTTGTTTAGTCGAGTCTAGAATTGATTGAACTCACATCCATATCTATAGCTATTTTAGGGTTTTCATCGAGCGATAACCTTGAATACGAGTAGCATGATATGATTAGGGTTTGTAGTGATACATCCTCGTAGTCATATGTAGAAATTGACCTTTGTCCGAATTGTTTGCGCAATGTATTACAATTGCATTGATTAGCCTATTTCTCGAAACTTAATGCTCCTAGGAATTGAACTTAATTAGCGCAAGGCGTTAGGTTATTCTTTAGGTAGAATTCACATACGCAGCTCTAATGTGTGTGTTGATGACTTAGGAAATTATGGAGTATTCTTGCAATAAGGTATTCTATGGCTTTTGATGATAGTGAGATTAAATACGAATTCTATTCATACATTCATAAACTTGTTTGCAATTGAAGATGAAACCTTTATCCAATATTTTCACATCCTTGATTTGCTACTTTATTTGTTTTATTTGTTTATTTTTATTTACACAATCGGAAATTCTTATGGGTGTTTTATATAGGAAACCATAACAATTTGACAACCTAGACTCTCTGTAGGATCGATCCTTTCTTGCCCTTGCTATATTTATATTTTGAGTAGTAAGAAAGTGTAATTATATTTGTGTCGCCTACGACAAGCGATCAAATTTTGGCGCCGTTGCCGGGGAGGCAACGGTTGTTAATTGTTTTTGGTTTCTTATTTTTGTATTTAGTTTTGTTTTATTTTTTTTTCTTTCTTTGGTTCTTATTCGAGTTTTGAGAATCTCGTTTCAGGTACCAATTTCTATGGACGGAGCATATTGGAGCAATCAATACGGCTTTCAACCTCAACAACATAACAATTATCACCCTTATGGGGAGTATAATCAAAACCAATCCTTTGGCTATGATCAATACTCCACATTACCCTATGAGTTATTCTCATACATATCAACCTTCTTATGGTGGTTATGTAAGTGAGCAACCACAAGGAGGGAGAATAGTTGTTCTCTGATTAATTTTTCCTCTAGTTTGGTAGATGAGATGCAACAATTTATGGAATGAGATGGAGTCAATTTGTAGACAACCAAGCGTGGAACCAATTTCATCGACCGAATGTGCTCATGGTATGTTTGGCCCAATTTCTGATCGTAGTTATGATCATCCACCCATTCAAAGGGAATATAATTGGCCTAACAATACTGAGGTAAGTAATTCTACTTTGTCTTTGTCGAATGAGCTTTACAAACAAATGGAACACTATATTCAGAATTTGGATGGAACACTCCAAGAGCTTCAAAAAAGGTGTTTCCACTTTAAGACAAGGCATTGATGAGTACAAGGAGGAAATGAATAATTATGTTGAAAAAGGCGAACCTTTGGGGACTTTCGTTGATATTTGTGTAGTTAACTCAACTCTTGATCGTAATAATGATCATTTACCTATTCAAAAGGATGAGTTAGAGATTAGCAACACTAAATTCAGCGAGGGTCAATCTTATGATGACTATGATAGTGATGACGGTGATTATGATACATTTCTTGAAACAACTCATGGTGACATCCCCGAGGTATGTACAATGGAGTCTTTTTGGGATCAAGATGAAGACGAAGAGAGGAATATGTCGAGACTTGTGTAGATTACTCAAGCATTGATCTTAATAATGATCAAGAGCCTATTCAAAGGGTGGAGCTTGAGGATGATGCAATGAGTGTTCTAAAGAAATTCCTTATGGACAATATTGCATCCGCAAAAGAGTATGTGCCTTACAACAAGGAGGAATGTGTTGAGAATGAGACGGTTATGACCAATATTGTGGAAGACCCAATTGAGCTTGCATATGATTGTAATGATGATGTTTATGTCGAAACTTTGGTTACGGCAGAAACGGACGAAGAATGGTTGCAAGGTTTGATAGAGGACCATGATATACAAGAGGTGAATAATTCGCTTGAGTTTTTCAAGGATGAAGAGGATTCCGTGATACAAGAGATTGTGAAAGGTTTATCTAACCCTTTACCTATTGTTTCTTCTCCTTTACCTCTTATTGGTTTGAATGTTTGTGCTTCAAAAATATTGTTGAATGATTTTATATCTCGATATCCGCCATTAGAGATACTTGATTCTCATACTTTGCAGGTTTTGGAACAAGAAACCGTGGAAGTACCCGACTCCTATATTCTTTATGCACTTCCATGTGTGGACAAGAATAAGTGTGGGGGAAACTTTTATCGGTTCATAGCTTCACTTTTGTTTTATATTATTAATATTTGTGTGAAGTTAATGTTTGCAAAACAGGTGCTATGGGTGGATCCCCAACTTTTTCGATTATTGGTGTATGGGGAATGATTCTTACAAGAAGCTAAGTCGGGCCGTCGACTTTAAAACAAGCGCTTAGTGGGAGGCAACCCGCCGGTTTTGTATCTTTACCTTTATCTTTTTATTTTTATGCATTTGCTTTTATCTTTATTTTTCTTGTTTTTGCATATCATTTGCGGAATTTCCCACCTTGAACCTTCTTTGGACGATTCAATTTTACATTGAGGACAATGTAAAGTTTAAGTGTGGGGGAGCATTTATATGTTTTAGCTTGTTTTATGTCTTTTTAAAAAAAAAAAAAAAAAAAAAAAAAAAAAAAAAATCAGAAAATTAGAAAAATCAAGAAAAAAATTATGCTTTTTGAACTCCGAAATCTAGAAAATTGTGCCTTTAGGATGACACCATTAGTGGATGGAACCATTTTGAATGCAGGAGTTGAGGAACCAATTAACTAAAAGGGACGAACATAACTCATGAATCATAAATACCATGATAGTTGTTACCATATCTCGGAATATCACCATATCACATTCTATTTTTATTTTTCCATATTTATCTATTGTTCTCTAAGTGCTTTGGTGGGTCACTAAACATCGACGTGTTATTACTGCTAGGATGAAATAGAGTGATTGAGTTACTAGAAAAAAAAAATGGAAAAAATATATAAAAAAAAAAAAAAAAAATATATGAAAAGAAAAAAAAAAGGACCGATCAATTAGACCAAAACGGAATAAAAAGACACTTGGGAATAGCAGTATGTGTGAAACGTAGTCCCTGTCTCCGTCGCCTAAACAAGCATGGAATGCAGGATCCAAGGCAACTATCATGTACTTGCTGACAAGGAAGCATGCGCTTGGATCCAAAAGATCTAATCATGTCGTCTAAAAAAAGAGAAATTGGATCCAGTTTGATCCAATCATAAAAATAAAAAAAAAAAAGAAGAAATTATGATTGTGTTGAATAAAGTCACTCTTGGTTCCCTTGTATATGCCAATTGATTTGATGTAGCATTCAGCACTAAGTAGCTCAATCCAATAGGATTAGGTTCATCTTAGCAAAGTGACCTTGAGACAGAGATATGGGAAACATCGAACACTTGAGAATATTCGCCAACATCTACATCTATATTCATCTTCTTAATCTTTTCATTGTGATTGTGGTTTGTTAGTTTCCGAGTATTGTGGCTTGTTCGACTATCTAATTAGAGTTTATTTACTAATAATTGAATTGAATTTGCAAGGTACCTCCTCCTGTAGTCATTTTGGATTCGTTCATTGATTTGTCACGAATAGACGGAGTTTGAAATATAGGTTTTGTAGGTATATCTCTAGTAAACCTTCACGAGACTATAACTCGTCCACTAGGGACACCTAGGGGTTTAAAGGCTTGTTATTTATGCTAAAAGTGACCGTAGCCTCGACGACACGGAGTTGTTGTATTTTTTTGTTTTGTTTGATTTGCTCGAGGACTAGCAAAGTCTAAGTGTGGGGGAATTTGATAGGTGTAGAATACACCGTATTTAATATCTAGTATTTATGCTTTCTTTGCGAGTTTTCTTGTAAATTATGTATCTTATGTGTGCTTTTGAGTTTATTAGGTGCAATGGAGTCATTTGGAGCAAAAAGACCAATTGGAACTCGTTCAAATACAAGATTTCTACTTTTCATTGTGTTGAGGACGAGAAGATGAAGACGATGGCGAAAGAATGGAGTCATTCTGAGTTCGTATGAAGAAGTTATGGGCAAAACAAGAACTCATAAGCAATAAGGGAAAGAGTGTCAATTTATAGGCAAGTGCTATTGGGAGCCCAGCTGAGAATTTGGGGCAACCATATGAGAGATCGCTAAAGACAGATTCATTCTGTTCGTTAAGGGGCACGTCATCCTTGGTTACAACTACATAACTAGGTCGACCAAAGTCTGGCGAATTTCTATTTCCTCTTGTCACAACAAAGCAAAGAATCGCGCCAAGTTACGGCCGATGAGCTAGGATCTGTTGAGGTTTGTTCGATGGGTGCTAGTGAGACATTTCAGAGGTTGAGTCATGGAGAAACAGGAACGAATTGGCAAGAGATTTGAAGTCCATTTCATGTCAAGAATGCAGGTTCTGCTGGTGATTGCTGCCATTCGAATTCAGAGATGAAAGAAGGAAATTAACAGGCTTTTCAGAGTCGGTGAAGAATAATGAGAAGTGGGTTTGTCTTAGAGTTGAAGTTGGCAAAGAAGGTGAAGGGATTTGAGTGATGTATTGTGTCAAGAAAATCGAGAGAAGAACTTGAACTGAAGAGATTAATGGGTCATTGAGTTCTGTGAAATTGAGCAAAGAATGAAATGGGGTTGTGTTGGAGTCAAGACTGGATCGAACAGGGAAGTTGTTTAGTGAATCTGAGACTGTACTGATGCTGTATAGCATGAGAAGTTACCAGAACTGCACAAGAAGCGCTTGACAAAAGGCCTGAACGACCTCGGCTCCTGCACTCGGTGCATTGTGAGGAATAGCCGGTGCTGGCACGGGATTGTGTTAGGGGGTATATTGCATTGCAGGTGGTGGATGCATTGCGGTTGTGCTCTGTGGGCAATTAGGCGCTCTGGTGTTTAGTGGTCTTTGGCGGGACTGGGATAGTCCGATGCTTTGGTTGAGAAGAACCGAGTTGCATACTATGGCGTGTGAAGAGTTGGGTAAGGATGACCGCATTGGCGAGGAGATGTGCATTACGGGTTAAGATCAAATGGAGCTTGAGATGAGTTTGTTGGTATGCAGGCTCAGAGATGGCTAAGGTAATGGGGATTGGTGTTGTTAGGTATCAGAGCAAGGAGTTGCTGAGATGGGCTTGCATCAGATGTGGCTATTAACAAATGGAGATTATTGACGTTCAGGGAAGGATGGCAGCGCTGTTGATGGTGTTGGCCTGAGCTTGTGTGAACTGATGCTATAAGAACAACACAGGGAGCAGAGTTTCAGGTGGTGGATTGTTGTTTTGGCAGATGTGCAGGTGGAGCTGGTGGCTGCAATACCAGATGGTGTTGGTGGAAGCAGCTAGAATGTGAGCTGCAGCTGGTGCAAAGGCTGCCGTTGCTGTTGAGGCAATGGTGGTGTCAGGTGGTGGTGATGGCTGGAGAGAGAGTTCGACAGGATGGCAGTGGTGAAGGTTTTGGCTGGTTAATACAGGTCTGAACTGCAGACAGGGAACTATTGGCTGTGAAATAGATGCTGAGATGCAGAGAATGGCGCGATGTGAGGCAGTGAAGTTGGTGGACTTGAAAGCGGGTGAGACCGAATCTGCGAAAAGGAAGTGGCGCTTGACTTGGAGGTTATGGCGCGGCGTGAGGGAGTGGCGGTTGTCTTGTGAAGAGAACAGGAGGCCTCGAGCCGAGATGTTGAGTCAGAGGCAGTGTGGTTGAGCTGAATTGCACGTGCGTGTGCTGTGATGTTCTGGAGATGAGCAACAAAGCTGTGTTGCAGCTGCAAGTAATTGCAGTGGTGATATGATGGCTGTTGGAGGTGTTGAATGCGCAAGGGAATGGCATGAGATTTGCAGGTCAGGAAATGGAATGAGAGCTGCGAAAACAGTGCGAAAACGCAGCGAAATTGGTGCACCGGTGAGCCTAGTTCCGATGGCGGATTTTGGAACCGTAAGTGGGAATCACAATGATTCAGTGAATCACGAGGGGGGTATGAGTCGGATGCAAGAATTAATGACCGGACATATGAGCTACGGACCACGCTTTTGGGTACGTTTTCGCAAGGAATGAGAAATTGGGTTTGATGGTTTTTGTGAATGTATGAATTGCAGAGAAGCAGAGTTGAGATCTTTGGAAGTGTAAAATGTCTTGTGACAGCGTCGTTCGGGAGGCAAGTTCGGTGTGGCTGGAGATAATTTTCCGGCGACGGATTCCGGCGACCGGCGACCGGATTCCGGTGATGACGTCAGCAAATCCGGCGACCAGTTTTGGACCCAAAATTCCAGAGACATATTTTTCACTCCTGGGCTTGGTGGACCAACTTGGAGACGGGTTTTGAGAAGAATTAACCTAATTTTGGGAAAGTATCCTTATGGGGAGAAAAGCATATAAATAGAACTTTTTTCTAAACCTAGATATATCTCCATTAGGGAGACTTCTACTTTTGTTCTAGGGTTTCACATGATAGGTTCTTCTAAACTCTTTATGATGATTTCCAAAAACACAAGTAACTAAGTTTTTATTATTGGTTGAAGATGTAGTTGGATTTTGCAACCAAGTTATGATTTTTATGAATTAGTTTTCTCTCAATATTATCGTTTGATTTCTACGGGTTACAATAATTGCATGATTGATGGATTGCAATATGATTGAATGTTTGTTTAGTCGAGTCTAGAATTGATTGAACTCACATCCATATCTATAGCTATTTTAGGGTTTTCATCGAGCGATAACCTTGAATACGAGTAGCATGATATGATTAGGGTTTGTAGTGATACATCCTCGTAGTCATATGTAGAAATTGACCTTTGTCCGAATTGTTTGCGCAATGTATTACAATTGCATTGATTAGCCTATTTCTGAAACTTAATGCTCCTAGGAATTGAACTTAATTAGCGCAAGGCGTTAGGTTATTCTTTAGGTAGAATTCACATACGCAGACTCTAATGTGTGTGTTGATGACTTAGGAAATTATGGAGTATTCTTGCAATAAGGTATTCTATGGCTTTTGATGATAGTGAGATTAAATACGAATTCTATTCATACATTCATAAACTTGTTTGCAATTGAAGATGAAACCTTTATCCAATATTTTCACATCCTTGATTTGCTACTTTATTTGTTTTATTTGTTTATTTTTATTTACACAATCGGAAATTCTTATGGGTGTTTTATATAGGAAACCATAACAATTTGACAACCTAGACCTCTCTCGTAGGATCGATCCTTTCTTGCCCTTGCTATATTTATATTTTGAGTAGTAAGAAAGTGTAATTATATTTGTGTCGCCTACGACAGCGATCAAATTTTGGCGCCGTTGCCGGGGAGGCAACGGTTGTTAATTGTTTTTGGTTTCTTATTTTTGTATTTAGTTTTGTTTTATTTTTTTTCTTTCTTTGGTTCTTATTCGAGTTTTGAGAATCTCGTTTCAGGTACCAATTTCTATGGACGGAGCATATTGGAGCAATCAATACGGCTTTCAACCTCAACAACATAACAATTATCACCCTTATGGGGAGTATAATCAAAACCAATCCTTTGGCTATGATCAATACTCCACGTACCCTATGAGTTATTCTCATACATATCAACCTTCTTATGGTGGTTATGTAAGTGAGCAACCACAAGGAGGGGAGAATAGTTGTTCTCCTATTAATTTTTCCTCTAGTTTGGTAGATGAGATGCAACAATTTATGGACAGCATGGAGTCAATTTGTAGACAACCAAGCGTGGAACCAATTTCATCGACCGAATGTGCTCATGGTATGTTTGGCCCAATTTCTGATCGTAGTTATGATCATCCACCCATTCAAAGGGAATATAATTGGCCTAACAATACTGAGGTAAGTAATTCTACTTTGTCTTTGTCGAATGAGCTTTACAAACAAATGGAACACTATATTCAGAATTTGGATGGAACACTCCAAGAGCTTCAAAAAGGTGTTTCCACTTTAAGACAAGGCATTGATGAGTACAAGGAGGAAATGAATAATTATGTTGAAAAAGGCGAACCTTTGGGGACTTTCGTTGATATTTGTGTAGTTAACTCAACTCTTGATCGTAATAATGATCATTTACCTATTCAAAAGGATGAGTTAGAGATTAGCAACACTAAATTCAGCGAGGGTCAATCTTATGATGACTATGATAGTGATGACGGTGATTATGATACATTTCTTGAAACAACTCATGGTGACATCCCCGAGGTATGTACAATGGAGTCTTTTTGGGATCAAGATGAAGACGAAGAGGAATATGTCGAGACTTGTGTAGATTACTCAAGCATTGATCTTAATAATGATCAAGAGCCTATTCAAAGGGTGGAGCTTGAGGATGATGCAATGAGTGTTCTAAAGAAATTCCTTATGGACAATATTGCATCCGCAAAAGAGTATGTGCCTTACAACAAGGAGGAATGTGTTGAGAATGAGACGGTTATGACCAATATTGTGGAAGACCCAATTGAGCTTGCATATGATTGTAATGATGATGTTTATGTCGAAACTTTGGTTACGGCAGAAACGGACGAAGAATGGTTGCAAGGTTTGATAGAGGACCATGATATACAAGAGGTGAATAATTCGCTTGAGTTTTTCAAGGATGAAGAGGATTCCGTGATACAAGAGATTGTGAAAGGTTTATCTAACCCTTTACCTATTGTTTCTTCTCCTTTACCTCTTATTGGTTTGAATGTTTGTGCTTCAAAAATATTGTTGAATGATTTTATATCTCGATATCCGCCATTAGAGATACTTGATTCTCATACTTTGCAGGTTTTGGAACAAGAAACCGTGGAAGTACCCGACTCCTATATTCTTTATGCACTTCCATGTGTGGACAAGAATAAGTGTGGGGGAAACTTTTACCGGTTCATAGCTTCACTTTTGTTTTATATTATTAATATTTGTGTGAAGTTAATGTTTGCAAAACAGGTGCTATGGGTGGATCCCCAACTTTTTCGATTATTGGTGTATGGGGAATGATTCTTACAAGAAGCTAAGTCGGGCCGTCGACTTTAAAACAAGCGCTTAGTGGGAGGCAACCCGCCGGTTTTGTATCTTTACCTTTATCTTTTTATTTTTATGCATTTGCTTTTATCTTTATTTTTCTTGTTTTTGCATATCATTTGCGGAATTTCCCACCTTGAACCTTCTTTGGACGATTCAATTTTACATTGAGGACAATGTAAAGTTTAAGTGTGGGGGAGCATTTATATGTTTTAGCTTGTTTTATGTCTTTTTAAAAAAAAAAAAAAAAAAAAAATCAGAAAATTAGAAAAATCAAGAAAAAAATTATGCTTTTTGAACTCCGAAATCTAGAAAATTGTGCCTTTAGGATGACACCATTAGTGGATGGAACCATTTTGAATGCAGGAGTTGAGGAACCAATTAACTAAAAGGGACGAACATAACTCATGAATCATAAATACCATGATAGTTGTTACCATATCTCGGAATATCACCATATCACATTCTATTTTTATTTTTCCATATTTATCTATTGTTCTCTAAGTGCTTTGGTGGGTCACTAAACATCGACGTGTTATTACTGCTAGGATGAAATAGAGTGATTGAGTTACTAAAAAAAAAATGGAAAAAATATAAAAAAAAAAAAAAAAAAATATATGAAAAAGAAAAAAAAAGGACCGATCAATTAGACCAAAACGGAATAAAAAGACACTTGGGAATAGCAAGTATGTGTGAAACGTAGTCCCCACTGTCTCCGTCGCCTAAACAAGCATGGAATGCGGGATCCAAGGCAACTATCATGTACTTGCCGACAAGGAAGCATGCGCTTGGATCCAAAAGATCTAATCATGTCGTCTAAAAAAGAGAAATTGGATCCAGTTTGATCCAATCATAAAAAAAAAAAAAAAAAAAGAAGAAATTATTATTGTGTTGAATAAAGTCACTCTTGGTTCCCTTGTATATGCCAATTGATTTGATGTAGCATTCAACACGAAGTAGCTCAATCCAATAGGATTAGGTTCATCTTAGCAGTGACCTTCAGACAGATATGGGAAACATCGAACACTTGAGAATATTCGCCAACATCTACATCTATATTCATCTTCTTAATCTTTTCATTGTGATTGTGGTTTGTTAGTTTCCGAGTATTGTGGCTTGTTCGACTATCTAATTAGAGTTTATTTACTAATAATTGAATTGAATTTGCAAGGTACCTCCTCCTGTAGTCATTTTGGATTCGTTCATTGATTTGTCACGAATAGACGGAGTTTGAAATATAGGTTTTGTAGGTATATCTCTAGTAAACCTTCACGAGACTATAACTCGTCCACTAGGGACACCTAGGGGTTTAAAGGCTTGTTATTTATGCTAAAAGTGACCGTAGCCTCGACGACACGGAGTTGTTGTATTTTATTGTTTTAGTTTTGTTTTGTTTGATTTGCTCGAGGACTAGCAAAGTCTAAGTGTGGGGGAATTTGATAGGTGTAGAATACACCGTATTTAATATCTAGTATTTATGCTTTCTTTGCGATTTTTCTTGTAAATTATGTATCTTATGTGTGCTTTTGAGTTTATTAGGTGCAATGGAGTCATTTGGAGCAAAAAGACCAATTGGAACTCGTTCAAATACAAGATTTCTACTTTTCATTGTGTTGAGGACGAGAAGATGAAGACGATGGCGAAAGAATGGAGTCATTCTGAGTTCGTATGAAGAAGTTATGGGCAAAACAAGAACTCATAAGCAATAAGGGAAAGAGTGTCAATTTATAGGCAAGTGCTATTGGGAGCCCAGCTGAGAATTTGGGGCAACCATATGAGAGATCGCTAAAGACAGATTACTGTTCGTTAAGGGGCACGTCATCCTTGGTTACAACTACATAACTAGGTCGACCAAAAGTCTGGCGAATTTCTATTTCCTCTTGTCACAACAGAGCAAAGAATCGCGCCAAGTTACTAGCCGATGAGCTAGGATCTGTTGAGGTTTGTTCGATGGGTGCTAGTGAGACATTTCAGAGGTTGAGTCATGGAGAAACAGGAACGAATTGGCAAGAGATTTGAAGTCCATTTCATGTCAAGAATGCAGGTTCTGTTTGGTGATTCTACGCCATTCGAATTCAGAGATGAAAGAAGGAAATTAACAGGCTTTTCAGAGTCGGTGAAGAATAATGAGAAGTGGGTTTGTCTTAGAGTTGAAGTTGGCAGCAAGGTGAAGGGATTTGAGTGATGTATTGTGTCAAGAAAATCAGAGAAGAACTTGAACTGAAGAGATTAATGGGTCATTGAGTTCTGTGAAATTGAGCAAAGAATGAAATGGGTTTGTGTTGGAGTCAAGACTGGATCGAACAGGGAAGTTGTTTAGTGAATCTGAGACTGTACTGATGCTGTATAGCCTGAGAAGTTACCAGAACTGCACAAGAAGCGCTTGACAAAAGGCCTGAACGACCTCGGCTCCCAGCCTGGTCTGTTGTGAGGAATAGCTGGTGCTGGCCTGGGATTGTGTTAGGGGGTATATTGCATTGCAGGTGGTGGATGCATTGCAGTTGTGCTCTGTGGGCAATTAGCTGGCTCTGGTGTTTAGTGGTGCTGGCAGGACCTGGGATAGTCCGATGCTTTGGTTGAGAAGAACTGAGTTGCATACTATGGCAGTGAAGAGTTGGGTAAGGATGACCCTGTTGGCAAGGAGATGTGCATTACAGGTTAAGATCAAATGGAGCTTGAGATGAGTTTGTTGGTATGCAGGCTCAGAGATGGCTAAGGTAATGGGGATTGGTGTTGTTAGGTATCAGAGCAAGGAGTTGCTGAGATGGGCTTGCATCAGATGTGGCTATTAACAAATGGAGATTATTGACGTTCAGGGAAGGATGGCAGCGCTGTTGATGGTGTTGGCCTGAGCTTGTGTGAACTGATGCTATAAGAACAACACAGGGAGCAGAGTTTCAGGTGGTGGATTGTTGTTTTGGCAGATGTGCAGGTGGAGCTGGTGGCTGCAATGCCAGATGGTGTTGGTGGAAGCAGCTAGAGTGTGAGCTGCAGCTGGTGCAAAGGCTGCCGTTGCTGTTGAGGCAATGGTGGTGTCAGGTGGTGGTGATGGCTGGAGAGAGAGTTCGACAGGATGGCAGTGGTGAAGGTTTTGGCTGGTTAATACAGGTCTGAACTGCAGACAGGGAACTATTGGCTGTGAAATAGATGCTGAGATGCAGAGAATGGCGCGATGTGAGGCAGTGAAGTTGGTGGACTTGAAAGCGGGCTGGTACTGAACTGCAGAAAAGGAAGTGGCGCTTGACTTGGAGGTTATGGCAGTGGCAGTAGTGGCAGTTGTGCTGTGAAGAGAACAGGAGGCTCGGTGAGATGTTGAGCTGAGGCGGTGTGGTTGGTGAGATTGCACGTGCGTGTCTTTGTGATGTTCGGAGATGAGCAACGAAGGCGTGTTGCGGCGCAAGTAATTGCAGTGGTGATATGATGGCTGTTGGAGGTGTTGAATGCGCAAGGGAATGGCCTGAGATTTGCAGGTCAGGAAATGGAATGAGAGCTGCGAAAACAGTGCGAAAACGCAGCGAAATTGGTGCACCGGTGAGCCTAGTTCCAGTAGCCGGATTTTGGAACCGTAAGTGGGAATCACAATGATTCAGTGAATCACGAGGGGGGTATGAGTCGGATGCAAGAATTAATGACCGGACATATGAGCTACGGACCACGCTTTTGGGTACGTTTTCGCAAGGAATGAGAAATTGGGTTTGATGGTTTTTGTGAATGTATGAATTGCAGAGAAGCAGAGTTGAGATACTGGAAGTGTAAAATGTCTTGTGACAGCGTCAGTAGCCGGAGGCAAGTTCAGGTGGCTGGAGACAAATTTCCGGCGACGGATTCCGGCGACCGGCGACCGGATTCCGGCGATGACGTCAGCAAATCCGGCGACCAGTTTTGGACCCAAAATTCCAGAGACATATTTTTCACTCCTGGGCTTGGTGGACCAACTTGGAGACGGGTTTTGAGAAGAATTAACCTAATTTTGGGAAAGTATCCTTATGGGGAGAAAAGCATATAAATAGAACTTTTTCTCTAAACCTAGATATATCTCCATTAGGGAGACTTCTACTTTTGTTCTAGGGTTTCACATGATAGGTTCTTCTAAACTCTTTATGATGATTTCCAAAAACACAAGTAACTAAGTTTTTATTATTGGTTGAAGATGTAGTTGGATTTTGCAACCAAGTTATGATTTTTATGAATTAGTTTTCTCTCAATATTATCGTTTGATTTCTACGGGTTACAATAATTGCATGATTGATGGATTGCAATATGATTGAATGTTTGTTTAGTCGAGTCTAGAATTGATTGAACTCACATCCATATCTATAGCTATTTTAGGGTTTTCATCGAGCGATAACCTTGAATACGAGTAGCATGATATGATTAGGGTTTGTAGTGATACATCCTCGTAGTCATATGTAGAAATTGACCTTTGTCCGAATTGTTTGCGCAATGTATTACAATTGCATTGATTAGCCTATTTCTGAAACTTAATGCTCCTAGGAATTGAACTTAATTAGCGCAAGGCGTTAGGTTATTCTTTAGGTAGAATTCACATACGCAGCTCTAATGTGTGTGTTGATGACTTAGGAAATTATGGAGTATTCTTGCAATAAGGTATTCTATGGCTTTTGATGATAGCGAGATTAAATACGAATTCTATTCATACATTCATAAACTTGTTTGCAATTGAAGATGAAACCTTTATCCAATATTTTCACATCCTTGATTTGCTACTTTATTTGTTTTATTTGTTTATTTTTATTTACACAATCGGAAATTCTTATGGGTGTTTTATATAGGAAACCATAACAATTTGACAACCTAGACCTCTCTGTGGGATCGATCCTTTCTTGCCCTTGCTATATTTATATTTTGAGTAGTAAGAAAGTGTAATTATATTTGTGTCGCCTACGACATCGATCACATATAGATGAACATTTTGCTCCTACGAAATAAACAAGTATTGATATGTGTTACCCTGATGTTCTTACTAATGAATATGATTTAGAAGTAGAAAGGGAAGTAGCCCGAGAGAGTGCAGCGATTCTAAAACTTGTTGGAATCCAGGCAGTTGAAATCAATAGGCTGAACACAAGGTTAATACAATGGTTGGTATGGTAAAAGATCGTGAGGATAATGTTGTAGTTTGTTCATCACAAACCCTTCTCGAGGCTAAACTAAAATAAGATGCCTGTGAAATTGAACGACTATTAAGTAATCTCTCTATTCAAGATAAAAGTCGTTCTTGGGAGTCTGTCATACCAAATACTTCTGACTCTGCTGTGATATTAGAAAACGTGACTAATTCTAATCATGTTTATCAAATGAAAACAACTTCAGAATCTAAACTGCAAACCCTTCCTATTGATAAAGAAGTACTTGGTTCTTCCACTATTCATGGATTTACCACGTCTCATGGAAGGAAGAAATCTTCTAACAATTTTTATAATGCTACACACTCTAATCACTCCGGTGATCAGAAACTATGTCTTTTTTGTGATTCAAAAGTACATGTTCAACAGAAAAGCAAACTGAAGCTGAATGACAATTACTTTGGTCGTCTTCAACACACTTTAGATTTAATACTCAAAGGTGTAACTGACATTCAGATGTCTAATCCTATTAGTTTTAGTACTCACCCTGTGAATTCTTCCAGGAAAGTTAGTTCAATATGCTCATCGAACGTTCGAATCAATTGCAGCATTAATACAAATCGTTCAAGGAGATTCCAGAAAGGTTCTTCTCAACCTAATGTGAAGAATGATGCTCAATATGTGAAAAAGGTTCCTGTAGATGGAAGCAACAGTGGAGATATGAAGGACAACCTTAATCTGATAATTGAAGGATATAGGGATCTTATCAACAAGCTGTCAAAATCCTCTATACATACTTCTTATGGTAAGGACTCGAACTTTGTCTCATATTTTGATGATCACATGTTTTATGATAATTTTTCACATCAAAAAGGATTCTCTCCTAGAATTGGAAGGAAAAAGAGACTCAACCATGAACACCATTCATTTAATGATCTTAGAGCTCATACTTGTGCTAATTAATCACAAGGTTGAAGCCTCACTCACAAAAAATCCTGGTTGAGTGAGATATGGTTAGGTATACTTATTGGTAAAATACTTTCTTCTTAGTAGAGATATTTTCTTATCGTCCATAGCTAAACTATTATCTACAAATAAGATGTACCTAAGTATTGTTTGTATCTCGTGAATCTCATTATTTTTTTTTATTTCTTGAATATTTTTTTGTTGCAACCAATTTGCCTGCTACTCTTAGGCTCTAAATTTTCCTCTTGGGAGAATATAAAATTTATTGAGCTAAGATTTGTGAAAATATTCACTTAGCAATATTTTGATGTGCAAACAGTTTTTCCTAGGTTGCCTTTTCAGTAGTTTTTGTGTTTTTTGTTTATGGGTCAAGTCTGTGTTCGTACGGGTAGCCATGTTACTTGTCACAAATTGTCTTTAGAAACTCTAAATTCTTTCTCCCCGAGAAACCAATTAAATACCAAACCTTTTAAGTTGAGTACGCGTACTCCAGGTTATTTTCTTGTTGAGAATGGCATCACCGTCTGTCTCTTGCAATTTTGCAAAAGGTTTTCTTGATAAGGGTTTTGGTTTCGAGTCGAAAGGGAAGAACAAAAGAACTCTTGTAGAAGTTGACGATCTCTCTTCTCAATCACCTGATAATTATTCAGACATTGAGGATGATGAAGAGATTTCTGCTGAAGTGGTTCTTGATTTTATTAGACATTTTGAGGAAGCAAAGCTGCAGCTTGTCAACACCATGAAGGGTCTTGATGTGTTACAAAGTGAGTTGAAAAAGGTTAATTCTGACCTTGCTCTCATGAAGACACATGTTAAGGATCTTCTCATTAAGAATTCCATCTCCGAAGAAGCGGTTGAAGCTGTCAATCACAAGCTCAAAGGCATGTGATCGGTCTTTGTTTTTAGAGGTGTTTTGTTTTGTCTAGGAAACTTCTTATGAGAATTTATTCTTGTGTTGTAAGAAGGATAACTAGGGTTTGGAATAACAATTATTGTGAGTACACATAGCTATTGCCAACGATTTTCATCTTGTAATGTTTTTAGATTTATTTATTTAAATTCTAAAGTTTATTTGGAAGATGATTTTGCAGTATTAATCTTTATTGGTTTTATATATTGCAAAAATTATTATGGGATATGAGTGTTTGCGTCCGTGAACTATGATTGTCCCATATATGTCAAAATTTAAGTCTATTATATGTCTTTATGCAAATATTGATGGAAAATAGAATTAACTTTTGATAACAAAGATCAAGTCTATAGTATCATTATGCAAATATTGATGAAAATAGAATGAATCTTTGAATATTCCGCAGTATTGATCTTTCCCTGATCCACTTCTATGTGAAAGTACTGTGCGGCTCCATAAGTTCTCTTATGTTGAGCATTTATGATTAAATTAATCATAGGTTCTCTTGTGGTTAATTTAATTGAGTTTTCTAGATACAAATTCATGTTTCATGTAATTTGTTAATGTCCAAAGAAATCCTTCTTTTCTTGTAAAAGTAAGGTCGCTCTTGTTTTTCTTTCGAAAATGACATTTTATGAGGGACAGTTGTTAATTGAACTTGTGATTAATTGCCAAATATTTGTGGGGAGTGCGGCTGCGGAATATTGTAGGAGTTTTCTTGTATCTTTATAAACTCCTTGATGAATACACTAAGTTTTGACTATGTTAAATCATCGAAACAAAGTTGATATGTTCTCTTTTAGTCATGAAGTATCTCTATGAGAATTTCATCATGATTCCGCTAATTTTCGTACCTTTGCCAATTTATATTGACAGAAGGGGGAGAGTCATTGTGTAGTTCACACTACAAATACATATGGTTTACGGATCATTATGTAAGCGGGAGTGGTTTTCATTGTGAGATAAAGTATTGACTAAGGGGGAGCGATACATATCACCATAGTATTGTTGTCAAAGTTGTAATGCAATTGGAATTTGATGTTGTGTACTAATACTATGACACTGTATAACAATGATTGAGAGCTACTGTTTTCTCATTGTTATAACTACGGATCTTTAACAACTATGATGCTGAGTTGAACACGTTTAATCACTGGAGTACTTGGAAGTGACGAAGATTTCGAGTAATGTTGAAGAACTAAGGAAGTCAAGCATTTGGATGAGAAGATACAAGTTTATTTATTTTGTAATCCATATGTATTGATAGTTTTGTCACTAAAATTGACAAAGGGGGATTTTGTTAGAGCACTGCTTGGTCGAACTAGCAAGCGTTGCTATCTCAAGCTTGTTTGTCAAGTTTAGTTGTCAAAACTATAAGTCTTGATTTCTAATCTACTTATAGCTAAGTCTCGGATTAGAATAGAAAGTGTAGTTGAGCTTTAAACTTCACGACGTTCATCGATTGAAGACGAATAACTACTAAGGGGAGCTTGTGGAACTTCATCAACAAAAGGTATGTGGAGACTTGAACTCATCTAGCACTCAAAATTCTATCTACTTTATCTCCTATTTGAGACAAAATTCGTATAGCTATATAGAAATATGTGTTAGTAAGCTTTCGCTTTAACCTAGTTCAACTTATATTCTTGACGAAAGTCAAAAGATGATCATGTGAAAATCGCCTGGTAACATCTTACATGATTTGGGTAAGACAGTCATTTGATGTAGACTCGGAATGTTTCGTCTTGATCTATCGATCGCTTGAAAATTGCTTTGAAGCTAATATTTTGTGTGATACATCTATTGTCGTCTTCTAAGAATGTTTCAATGATTGAACTGGGAGTTTAGAACAATTAACCATGATTGGATATAACACAGTATGCGTACTTGTATGCTAACTGTTGCAAGTTATTCCAAGTCCAGGAACCATAGAATGCATACACGTATGCATACTGGTTGGTTAGTTGAAAGTCCTGGAACTTAGTATGCATACTCGTATGCGTACCGGCGTAAGTTCAAGTCCGGGAATTCAACTGAGTTTGGAGGTATGCGTACAAGTTCGCATACTGGCGAACCCAAACCAAGTCCGGCCACTTAGGTATGCGTATATTTGAGTAGGTTATGTTCTAAAATCGGTTTGTTCATGAACTAATACATTTATATAATAAGGAATGCAATCTTTTGCAAACCGTGGCTATAATGTTCATGAATTGATTCGAGATAATCAAAATCGATTTTGCTTCAATTGTGTCTTGTATACTTCTATGAGAATATAAACAATTGAACAACTCTATAACTAGTTTCATTTGAGTCATTTGAACTAGTTGTTTTAAGATGAACAAGGTTGATATGAAAGTGTTCATATGGCTAAATTCAGTTAACTATTGTTGAGACAACAAGGTGTACACGTTTAGGTACGGTTACCCATATCTAAATGAAGTCACTTTTAATTTGTGTGTAACAAGATAAGTTCGATCTAACGGTTGAAAGATATTAGCTTGAGTCTAATCAGGTTTTCATCTAATGTCGAATATTGAATGCTTTGTTACCAAGGTAACATTGATTGCAAACCCTGATTTGAAGACTATATAAGGGAGAACTCTAGCAACTGAGAAACCTAATCCCCACACCTCATGTGTGATACTAGTTGTGACTAGAGTCGATTTTCCTTTAACCTAAGTTTTTCTAAAACCATTATAAGTTAATGACTTAATGACTTCATTGGGATTGTGAAGCCAGACCCAACTATTTTCTTTGTAGTTGCGTGTTCTGATCTTGATGTTTTCTATCGTGATTGAGTACTATCTTCTTTAAGATTTGCTCGAGATTTAATCTCTGATATGCAAGATAAAAAGTAGTCACAAACATCTTCGTCTCATCGTTTGTGATTTCACACTATCTTGTTTCACTACCATACGATTAAGATTATTGTGAGGTCATTGATATTACTAGGTTGTTCTTCGGGAATATAAGTCTGGTGTATCAATTGGTTCATATTCACTTTGATTTATCAAAAAACGAAACAAAACTCATAGGTATTTCCGTGGGAGAAAGATTTATCTATTCAATAGACTTTTCTGTGTGAGACAGATTGGTTTATCAAGTCTTCGACTTTGGGTCGTAGAAACTCTTAGTTGTGGGTGAGATCAACTAAGGGAATCAAGTGCATAGAGTCCTGCTGGGATTCAGAGACGTAAGGAACGCGACTGTACCTTGGTCAGTGTGAGATTGGTTAGGGCCCAACTACATTCCAGTCGGAAGTTAACTTGGAGTAGGCTAGTATGTTGCGGCTTAATAAAGTGTGGTGTTCAAATCTGGCCTAGGTCTTGGGGGTTTTCTGCATTTGCGGTTTCCTTGTTAACAAAATTTCTGGTGTCTGTGTTATTTCTTTTCCGCATTATATTTGTTTATATAATTGAAATATCACAAGTTGTGCGTGGTTCAATCAATTAGATAATCCAACCTTTGGTTGTTGATATAAATTTATTGACACTTGAAAATTGGTCTTTAGTACGGTTCAAGTTGTTGCACATAATAATCAGGCTCGATGATTTCTATCTGTTTGATTTGTTGACTACATTGTGAAACAGAGATACAACTCTTGGATACATTGATTGAGTCTGTCTGTCTAGTTGATTCTCTTGGAATTATATTGGAGTTTTTCCATACAGATTGCCTAAGCGAAATATTGGGTGAGGTTGTTAGACCCCCGCTTTTTCACAACCAATCATCAATGTTGACATTGTTAAATGCATTGAAAATATTATTATCCGCTAATATCCATATTTATTTAGCCGCATTGCATTCAAAGAAAATATGATGCATTGTTTCAAGATGAATACCACAAAAAGGACAAGTACTAGCATTATTCCCATGATATCTCCCTATTATTTCACATGTTGGAAGGCACTTAGATATGAATTTCCACAAGAAGTGTAATATACTGGGCTGCAATTTGTGTTTCCAAAAATCTTTCCAGTTAACTGCACCTGCATTATTAGAAACAATATTAGATTGAGATTCATTCAAGATAACCATATAGGCTGATTTCACAGTGAATAGACCATTGTGTTCAAGAAACCATCTAATAATTTTATTACCATTCTCAGGTATTCTAATTTTCTAATCTGATTAACAATCTCCTGATCAAAAAGAGTCTCAAGAGTGCTAACATTCCAGACTTTTGAGTCCTCCATAAGCTGGTTAACATTGCACATATTCGCTGAACTGAATCTAGAATCCAAATGTCTATCAATAGAGGGCACCCATCTATCCTTCCAAATAGCTATATTCTTCCCATTGAACACTTACCAACAACTTTAGAGTAAGTATAGTAGAATTTACATGAAATTTTATAGGATTTAAGGCTCTTTAAATAATATACAAATCTATAAATAATTAAAATTTCCAAGCCTTATATAATAATAATTAGGTAAAGGTTAATATATGATTAGGAAATTATAGGGGGACTGTTGTCCCCACTAGACTTGGTGAAGCTTCGTGCCTGTGAATGATGGTGTAATCCGGAATCAACTTCGACCATTTAAACTGATCTCCTTATTCTTTAGTTAGAGATGCATTATAGATAAATAAGTTTTTTGTCCATAATCTTGTAGATCCAAACGAATCCGGATGTTCTAAATCCATCACAGTATGAATCTGAAGTGATGCCGAGTAGAATCGCCGATGTTCTTGATGAACCAACAATATCAAAGCACAATACAATATGGATATTTGATAGAAGTGCTCTTAAACGAAAAAGAATAACGTGCAAAAACAGAAGAAAAAATCATCCATATCGCAAAAAAATATATGTCGATACACACCAACAACATCAATAAAATACAAAACCAAATAACTAAATTCGTTAAAAAACAACAACTATAAATTCTCATTCAGATCTAGTTCATATAGCGAAAAACACAAGATGAAAATTGAGGCTCTTTTCTTATTTTTTTCAAAATTTCTTAATGTCTCCTAAATGAACTCTTCCAAAATTGACTCTCTCACTGACTACATTTTGGTGGGCCTCACCTCTTTCGTGCGTGTGATTTGCCATTTTCAACATGGTTTTTTTTCTTTTTCTTTTTAAGACGTACGGTTTTAGAAGTGTTTATTTCATTTCATTTTAAATTATTTTTTTAAGCATAAAATTTGTTATTATGTATTTGTAGTCAATAATTCTCTTTATACCGTGAGAATCTCCCTGGAAAAATCTCGGGAGACACAACCTAAGGGACCCTCCTGTTTTCTCCAGGTAGGACCCCAGAGATGTGTCTTCTGGGAGATTCTCACGGTCAACGTAGAATTACCCATTTGTAAAGCTTTTTATATAAAAGGAATCCACAAATACAATTCTGCGTTAGCCCAAAATCAGGTCACTCGGTGCTAGTTGGTGAGTTATATATGAAAAAATAAAATACTGATGATGGAACCACCAAACAAGATATACCAAGTGATCATTGTTAGATCATAACTCAGTTGAACCCACCAAGCGTTGATATGTCAAGTTTAGTTGTCATATTTTAGTATCAAAACTCATCTAGATTCGCTTGATTATTTACTAGAGTCAACTTTGTTTAGGTTAGACTAGGAAGTCTAGGAATGTTGAGACATACAATTATTACTCTGAAGACCTGAAAAATGTGAAGAAGTAAAGACTGCAACGAAGACATCATCCTTCCTCTTGAGGTTAGTAATATTGACTTGGTCTTGTTTCCATTCCTAACATATGTTCCAAGTCGCTTTATATTGAAAACATAACATACGAAGCTGTATTTATAATACTCTAGTGATTAGACATGGTCATAGCATTATGATCAAAGTATCAAGGAATTATATTACGAAGTATAACGCTTATCTTTTGAACTTCGTAAATACGACATCAACATAATTTATGTATTTATCTACTTGATTATGTGTAAGGATATGGGTGTGATTTCATCCTAGGAAACTATGTATTATTACATTAGTTTAAGGAAGTAGATGTATGAACTTGTTTCATAATCGAAAAGGAAATCATAAGTGTGTTGCGAAACAAGGTATAACCGGTATAAGCTGATTTAGAAAGCAAGGTGTAATTGGTCACAAGATACATTGGGAAGTAAGATGTAATCGATCACAAGATACATTGGGAAGCAAGGTGTAACCGATCACAAGCTACTTTGAGAAGTAAGGTGTAACCGATCACAAGCTACATTGGGAAGCATGGTGTAACCGATCACAACCTATCTTGGGGAGCATGGTATAACCAATCACAACTAATATTGTGAGTCATGGTATAACCGGTCCTAAGAGAGAAACCGAGTTTCCAAAGTTCACACATTTCTTCATGTTGTGTGTGAATTAGGAATTAGGGTTTGCTAAGATGAGAAACTTCTAGATGTCGACATTACTTGAATATGTGTACAACTCTTATCATTAATTGTTCAAAGATATTCCTTGATGCCCAAGGTGATTCCATACCTAAATATTGAAAAGCATTTAATTATGATTTTCAAATATATATGTTTTAATTACCAGCAATAAAGCATATACTCTAGAAAAGGATTATTAGTAAATGTGCTACAGTAATAATAAAAATTTTATTAGAGAGATTTCAGAAATATTGGTTAACATTTATTGGAAATAGGAAAACCGAAACTAGGTACTTTAATGCATATCTTGAGAATATTTTCGGTTTTGGAATTTCCTTGTTGTCCAAACAACCTTGGTCTATAAATACTTGAGTTTTCATTTCTTGCAAGCTATCCTAAGAGCCAGGCAAACTTCATCATGTTGTTTCTGGTAGAGCCGTCTATCCGGAGAGAAAAGTACCCTAATTAGGTGAAATCTCTTACGACGGCTCGTTTAAAGACTTCTGTGGGATCAAGAAGCTCTACGAGTACCGTTGGTGGGAAACTAGATAATTGCGTTGTTATTTAGTTTTTGATTATTAATTTGATTGACTAACGGTTGTTGAAACTTTGATTGCACCTAGTTTGATTATTGTTGAGAGCCTTCTGTTATGACATAAGGGTCACTCAAACTAGATCAAAGTATCGACGAGATCTTTAGAACTGTTTGTAGATCTAAAGACATCTTGTGATAATCCATTGTTAACAGACTCCGTTCTGTGTGTGATTGATCACAAGAGGATTCAAGTTTGTGTTATGCAGGTTATTGAGAAGGCAATTGAAGATTTGAATACAAAGAAGATTTTCTTATTAGTTTTTGTATCTTGTGAATTCGTGCACACATCTTGATCGACTGGGACCCAACTTAGATTAGATTTATCTAACAAAAATTCGTATTGATCGGAAACTATCATTTGGTGGTATTTTTCAATATCCGAATATGATAGTTGTGATTCTGAATCTAAGTGTTAGAGCACTACTCAATCGAACTCGCAAGCGTTGCTATCTCAAGCTTGTTTGTCAAGTTTAGTGATCAAAACTATAAGTCTTGATTTCTAGTCTACTTATAGTAATGTCTCGGACTATGATAGATTGTGTAGTTGAGCTTTAGACTTCACGGCGTTCATCAATCGAAGACGAAGAATTACTAAGGAGATCTTGTGGAACTTCATCGACAAAAGGTATGTGGAGACTGAAACTCATCTATCACTTAGAAAGTCTATTTCTACTCTATCTCCATCTTGAGACAAAAGTCGTATTACTATAAAGTATTTGATTATACACATTTGATATTTCGAGCTGAGTTTATCTCGCTTACATATTTCTCGAAATATATGTTGGTAAGCTTTTGCTTCAACCATGTTCATCTTATATTCTTGACGCAAGTCAAAATATGATCATTTGAAAATCGCCAAGTAACATCTTACATGATTTGTGTGATACAGTCATTTGATGTAGACTCGGAGTGTTTCGTATTGATTATTTTAATAACTTAAAAATCACTTTGATGCTAATAGTTAGTGAAAACAACTATTGTCATCCTCTAAGAATGTTTCAATGATTGAAATAGAGTTTAGAACACTTAACCATAATTGGATTATAGACATAGTATGCGTAATTGCATATATGTTGATCCAAGACCGGTATAGTATGCATACCCGTATGCGTACTAGGAAGGTCAGGTAAAGTCCGGGAGCCTTGGTATGCGTACCCGTACGCGTACTGGCGAACTCAGTTGAAGTCCGGGAACTTTTGTATGCGTACCCGTACTAATTCAACTGTTGTTTTGGATGTGTGATAGTATGCGTACACGTTCGCATACTGTCGGACACAGTCCAAGTCCGGCTACTTAAGTATGCGTACACGTTTGCATACTTGAGTGGGTTTAGTTCTAGAATCGGTTTGTTCATGAACTAATACATTTATATAATAAGGAATGCAATATTTTGCAAACCGTGGCTATAATGTTCATGACTTTATTTGAGTGAATCAAAATCGATTTTGCTTCAATTGTATCGTGTATACTTCTATGAGAATATAAACAATTGAACAACTCTATAACTAGTTTCATTTGAGTCATTTGAACTAGTTGTTGATAAGATGAATATGGTTGATAAGAAAGTGTTCATATGGCTAAATTTGGTAACTATTGTTGAGCCAACAAGGTGTACACGTTTAGGTACGGTTACTCATATCTAAATGAAGGTCCATATCATTTGTGTGTAACAAGCTAAGATCATCTAACGATGGAGATATATTGCTTTGGTTTCAAGCAAACTTAGCTTGGCTCTTAGATCAGGTTTCATATATCTAACGGTGAATATTGATTGCTTTGTTTCTAAGCTATCAAACCATGATTTGAAAACTATATAAAGGAGAACTCTAGCAATTGGGAAACCTAATCCCCACACCTCCTGTTTGATACTAGTTGCGACTAGATTCGATTCCCCTTTAACCTTAGGTTTTTCACGAAACCCTGTAGGCTAACGACTTGATGACTTCATTGGGATTGTGAAACCAGACCCAACTATTTTCTTTGTAGTTGTGTGTTCCGATCTTGCTGTTTTCTATCGTGATTGAGTACTATCTTCTCAAAGATTTGCTCAAGATTTAATCTCCGATAGGCAAGATAAAAAGTAGTCACAAACATCTTCGTCTCATCGTTTGTGATTCCACAATATCTTGTTTCTCTACCATACGATTAAGATTATTGTGAGGTGATTTATATTTATAGGCTGTTCTTCGGGAATATTAGTCTGGTATATCAATTGGTTCATGTTCACCTTGATTTATCAAAAGAAGGAACAAAACTCATAGGTTTATCTGTTGGAGACAGATTCAACTATACAATCGAATTTTCTGTGTGAGACAGATTGGTTTATCAAGTCTTCGAATTTGGGTCGTAGCAACTCTTAGTTGTGGATGAGATCAGCTAAGGGAATCAAGTGTGCAGAATCCGGCGTGGTTATAGAGGCGTAGGGAACGCGACTGTACCTTGATCAGTATGAGATTGGTTAGGTCTCAACTACATTCCAGTCTTAAGTTAACTTGGAGTAGGCTAGTGTCTGTAGCGGATTATACAGTGTAGTGTTCAAATCTGGACTAGGTCCCGGGATTTTTCTACATTTGCGGTTTCCTCGTTAACAAAATTTCTGATGAATGTATTATTTCTTTTCCGCATTATATTTGTTTATATAATTGAAATATCACAGGTTGTGCGTACGTTCAATCAATTAGATAATACAACCTTTGGTTGTTGATATATATTGATTGACACTTGAACATTGGTCTTTGGTACCGTTCAAGTTATTTCTTATATTCAATCGGGCTCGCAAATTCCTATTTGTTTGATTGCGGATTGAATTGAGAAATTAAGATACAACTCTTTGATATACTTTTCTTAAGATTGAGTCTGACTATCTAGTTGATTCTCTTGAAAGTATATTGGATTTAGTCCATACAGATTGCTAAGCCAAATATTGGGTGTGGTTGTTAGACCCACGCTTTTTCTATTGGTATCAGAGCAGGCAAACACGTTTAAGACCTCATAAGTCTGTGTTTGTAGCGATCTGACTCTATGGACGATGATAATATCTCAGATAACGCATCACCAGTTCAGAAATATTCTGATTTGGTTCAAAGCCTTGTTTTTCCTGAGAAGTCTCTCACACCTTCTCAATTGTCTAAAACTGTGTATGACTGATGAGTGCATAATTCTTATATATTTACCACTCAAATTTATATTTATTAGTTTCGATTTTTATACATATTTAATAATTTTGTTTATTTTTGCGGTGTTTAAATAAATAAAGCTCTATTGGACCAAAACGTCGCACTTTTCTTTGATAAAAAGGAGGAAATGGATCAATATATCTCAATACACTGATGGACAAACAAGGAGCAGGTGCTTATGCTGTATACCAATGATGCACGAGAGCTTAAGTTAAGGGAGAGCATTGGCTTTATTTGGAACATAAAAGAGGATGGAGAACAATTATGGTTTGGAAATGAAATTAAGTAAGAGAAAATCTGCAGGTTGGGTCCCTAATGGTGTCAAACGTGTGCGGTTTAGAAGACAGATACAGGACTTTGGAAGAGGCATGCATGAAATTAAACAATTAAGGAAAGTGGAGATTTGGAGGTTCACTTCCATTATCAAACATGCAAGCACGCGAAAGAAATGTTTATGTCGACAGCATGTTAGAATTTCCATATTTTGTTCCTCATGACCACCACTTAATAAGCTAAAGAGAATAAATGTACCAATAAGATGTAAGGAAGTGGACACTTGTCACCCATTCATTGGTTAGTGACGTGGAGGGAAAATTCAAAATATGAAGTTACATTTTGGAACTTCTATAAGTACGATCAAAATATCAGTTTGAGGGGAGAGTTCCGGAGGGGGGCCGACGCCACTGTTTTTACATTGTTTTGGTTTCGTTTTTGTAATGGAAAGTTAGCTCTCTCTATTGGGGCTAAGGAGGAAGCCAATAAGTTGTGTAAGAAATTCTAGTACTCTTTGAATAAATATTCTTGTTGCTAGGTTGCCAACCAATAGCTCTGTGTGATTCTAGAATTGTTCTAGTTATTCTTTTAAATATTTTAATTAATCTCTCTTCTTATTTAGCTTCATAATAATTGTTTTGGGTAGTTTAGCTATCGATCTTTTATAAGCGAAGGAGATTATACCGTTTTGGTTTAAAACATACGTTGTTATTTATTTTAACTGTAATATTTTTCGAGACATGCGATTGGGTTCAAAACTATCTTAAGTTATATCACGAATATTGTTTAGAGAGGAATGATGATTTTACATTATTGATTTGGTGGAATACGAAACCCTAAGTTTTTCTCCCATTAATCATCTTAGCAATTTTTCTTTAGTACTTTGCTTAGTTAGTCTTAAAACCAAATCTCTAAAAAAGTCCGAGCAACGAATCTTTTCTTACCACTGTAAAACTACATCAGTTTTTGGCGCCTTGACGCTTGATCGTATATAGATTAGGTTTTAGATTTTTTTTTTTAGTATTTTTTTTTCTTTTTTCTATTTTACGTCTTTGGGTATTTTTCTTGTATTTTTGGTGTGCAGATTTTTCTTGAAATTAAAAGTGGAAAGTGGAATAAGCGACCAAACAGTAAGTATCCAAGATTTTATTTTTTTCCCTTTTGTAAATATTTATTTTTGAAAATATTCTGATTTTTTTTAGATATTTTGTTTATTTGTACATATTATTTTTGGATTCTTTTTATTTTTGTAATTTTTTATCCTTTTTATATATATAAAAAAAAATACGTTGCACACACCAATTGCATCGTCAGACAACCGATTTTAGGAAAACCTGTGGAAAAGTACGCTGAACCCGTGCCTTGGGCCTTATGGGAGTTACCAGCCGAAATTCCACAAACCTTAGCCTGAAGCATCATGACCGGTCTTTGATCGTAGGTATATTGACTTAAGGTAACTTTGAGCCTACCAATTTTAGTCGACCTTGCATTTGCACGTGCACAAAAAAAAAAAATGTCGAGCTGGTATTATAAAGACCAATACAATGAATATCCGACAAAGTTTCAAAATGGACACTATTACTTTGACTATAGTGTGCATAGTGGTTGGGAGCACCAACCTTTTCAAGGTTATGGCTCATACCATGGTGATCCCAATTACTATTCGCACGTGCACCGGTCATACGAGCAAGAAAATAAGGAATATTATAGTACTAGTACCTTGTCTTTGGAAGACTTAATTAAAGAGTTGAAAACTAGTCCTTATTATGATCCTTCCGTTCCTATTCTTCCTCTAGAAGAATCTCTCAAACAAATAGTGATCCTTCCCGGTCCTATTCTTCCCCTAGAAGAGTCTCTCAAGTCGATAATGAGAATACAAATAGGTTTGTTTTAGAGACGGACAAAATAATTGCTCGGAATAATCTTGACTTCCAATTTAGCCTTAAAAATGAGAATAATTATTCACATAATCAAGATGACGAGGTTAGAATTGATGGGGATAGTGCTGATGAAAAATATGAAACATGTAGGCATAGTAATCAGGAATTTGTTACTCCAATTGAGCTTTATAATGATAATTTTATTTCTATTTCAAATCCATTGCTGATCCAGACCTTAATTCCACCATCTTGAAATGAATTGTTGATTGAATTGATTCTAAGATCTACCCTTTTGAAATTGATAAAATTGAATCGGATTTGGAAGAAATTGACTTTACAACCGAGAGATTAACCTCCCTTCGTGGTCGCCAATTGTTTATGGGTGTAAACTATTTTCACGGTTTTGGTAATTTGGGGTGTGTGGATGAGAAATGAGTCTAAACCTTAAAAAAATGCACTGCGCGGTGAGTGCTTGTAGATTCGAGAGATCAATCTGTACAAGTCCGGCCTAAACCAAGAAATGACCGTTCCAGACTTGTTTCGGTCACAAAGTGAAGGAGATGGGGTTGATCTTAGGGAGGGAAGCGAAGAAGATGTTGAGAATGTGAAGGTGTTGGCTATGTATGACTTGTATCAGAAAGCTGGACTGGCTTGCAGGATGTAAGCTATCAGTTCCGGTGTTTGAATACGATGGTATCAACACTTGCCTCTGTTGTTTGGATTTGTCTTCTTTCTTGGAAAATAGGATGGAGAACCTATTTATACAAGTCTTTTAGCCTAACCTTCGTATCTCGTGGGAAGTGGAGAAAGTGGAGTGATGGAGTAGTGGAGTCGTGTGTTAGTGTCACACGACCAGTCTTGCCCACTTCTCCCATCATCACTAACCGTCTATGACTTCCTGACACCTTGTGATGGCGCGTTGCGCGCTGCACGCTGTAAACCGCCAGACCAATATCCCAGTATGTATCCCCCAGTTTGTGACATGATTGATGTCTCGAGTGTGTGGATCGTGGGACCCACATAAAGTAGCATGTAATGCTAAATTGAATAACTTCCGTTATTCAGGAGGTCGATACTTGTGAAGTATCGTGTGTATTTTATGTGCACTTGCATCATGGTGTGGTAAAGTGACGGGTGGTGATCACCAAGACGCCTTATTGATCAATTAATTCCCGACTGTAGGGTTGTATAACCAAGCCAGGTAAAGTTGGACGGACGAGATGATCTTTGAGACACCTCATGCGACCGTTGATGGAATTAGGGTTTTGAAGAGGTGCGCAAGCATCACTCTTCAGCTTGGTCGAAACCAAGCATGGGAAGTATTTTGGAAAGGACCGACAGGGCATGCGTGTAGACAGCATGCCGGTGTACACATCCGTACCTCATTTGTCCCCATGAAGGTGCGATCTAGGCCACTCAATTTGACCAGGCAAAGAGGAGTGGTTGAGATCGATTTTGCAACAGAAATCTGGTGCCGCAAAAGCTGCGCATCATGCCCACTTCGGGCGCGCGTTCCAAGATGACCAATCTTGGCCGGTCTTGGCCGATCGCTTTGATGTGTATGTGGTAGGTTGGTGTTCACGCCTATACCTGACTGTCCCATGAAAACGTGATCTGAGCCACCCAAATCGTCCGGCGAAGTTGAGCGGTCGAGATTAGTTTGCAATTGGGAAGTGTAACCACGCTAGTTTGGGCGGACGATTTGGGATAACCAGGCATGGTATGCCTTGGCCGACCGGGAGAGGAGATTGATGGGTCCAAGGTGGTCATGTTGGTATGACCGGACCTGCTTAATATAATCTTGGACCCTCTATTCGTGCCGGAGAAGATGGACGCTCGTGATGCTCAAAACCCTAATTTTGGCTTTCACGGCGTGTAACCATGCTTTATTCGGGCGCACGAATTGGGATGACCAACCATGGTTGGTCCTGACTGATTGGTCAGGTGTGTAGGCGGGCCCACGGTGATTGTGTTGACATGCTCTGGGCCTTTTGAATCTACATCTACACCCTCCATCTATACCTGCGAAGATGGATGGTTGAGACTGTTTCGTGACACATGTAATGTGCCGCAAACCCTAATTTAGGGTTTTCCGCCCATACCGCTTCTGGTTTGGACGTTTTGGCAAGCTATGCCACTCGGAGGCCGACCATGCGGGGGTCCGCGTTGGTTCGGCAGCGAATATTCCATACCTGCTTGGGGATTATGGAATTGATCCGGGCCATCCAATCATGCTGGTGAAGTTGGATGAACGAGATCATATCCAGACTGATACGAACAGTCCGGATGCTCAATCGTTCTAGTATAACACACCGAGAGTTGCTCAATCGGGCTAGTATAACATACCGAGAGTTGCAGCCTGTACGGGTATTTCGTACATGCTTTCATTATAATGCTTGGAGGTTCGTGTTGCTCTGCTGAGAGCAACACTCGTCGTCATGCCGCATTGATAATGAGTACAGGAAATACAAGGCTGCTTACGCATTAATTAATAATGCTATAAATTCACGGGGTATATGGGATTGTTGCTACATGCTCCAACCTCGGATGAATTTCGTGTATTTAATTCTGTGAATGGGATTGTTGCCACATGCTCCATTCTAGGTGAATTAGTAAAGTGAAGAAGTATTCAACACTTATTAATGGCTTTATCTTTTACAAGATGTTAGCGCATAATTTTCTGGCTTTTACAATTTTAACCTTAAATGAAAATCCACCATCAACAGGGGTATGGGCGCCTACACCGTCATGCCGTCTACACGCATGTACGATCGGCCTGGCCAAAATCGTATCCCTAGCTTGGATTCGACCAGTGAAGAGGGATGCTTGCACACCTCTTCTAAAACCCTAATTCCATCAACGGCCGTGCAGATGAGTGTCTCAAAGATCATCTCGTCCGTCCAACTTCACACCTAGGCTTGGTTATACAACCAGTCGGTCGAGTTAATTGGTCGAGAAGGCGTCTTGGTGATCACCACCCGTCACTTTACCACACCATGATGCGCAAGACCGCATAGAATACACACAATACTTCACAAGTATCGACATCCCGAATAACGCAGGTTATTCAATTTAGCATTACATGCTACCTTTTGTGGGTCCCACGACCCACACATTCCGAACATCAATTATGTCGCAAACCGGGGGATACATGCGGGGTATTGGTGGAGGTTTACGGCGTGCAAAGCACACAACGCGCCATCACAAGAGCGTGTCAGGAATTCATGGACGGTTAAGTGATGATGGGAGAAGTGGGCAAGCCTGGTCGTGTGACACTAACACATTACTCCACTACTCCATCACTCCACTTTCTCCACTTCCCACGAGATACGAAGGTTAGGCTAAAAGACTTGTATAAATATGTTCTCCATCCTATTTTTTAAAACAAGGAACAAGTCCAGACAACAGAGGCAAGTGTTGATACAATCGTATTCAAACACCGGAACTGATAGCTTACACCCTGCAAGCCAACTCAGTTTTCTGATTCAAGTTATTCATAGCCAACACCTTCACATTCTCAACACCTTCTTCGCTTCCCTCCCTAAGATCAACCCCATCTCCTTCACTTTGTGACCGAAACAAGTCCGGAAACGACCATTTCTTGGTTTAGGCCGGACTTGCATGCATTGATCTCTCGAATCTACAAGCACTCACCGCGCAAAGTGCATTTGTTTAAGGTTTAGACTCATTTCTCATCTACACATCCCAAATTACCAAAACCCGAAATAATTTTCACCCATAAACAATTGGCGACCACAGTGGGAGGTTAATCTCTCGGTTGTAAAGTCAATTTCTTCAAAATTCGATTCAATTTTATCAATTTCAAAAAGGGTAGATCTTAGGACCAATTCAATCATCAATCCATTTCAAGATGGTAGAACTTAGGTCCTGGATCGCAATCAATTCCGATGGAGCTAGTGTGGATAACACTCCCGGTGTCGATGTACCGGTGGAGCTACCGTGGTCAATACATCTTATGGAGCCGTCACTTCTACCACCAGTGCCAGTGTAGCAGGAGATGTTCCGGACGAGGCGCCGGAGGGACGAGAGGAGGACCATCCCCCATTACCATTGCAGACTTGATGGAGAAGCAGGAAGTTCTTGCTAAGACTCAAACGGATATGGCCGCAACTCAGAAAGAGGTACTCACTTTTCTTAAGACATTAACTGATCGATTGTGACAAGAGCCGCGACAGCCCCTGGAGCAAAAAAGGAACGCATTCAAAGCACCGGAGAAGGTACTTCAGCGGCGCGGACCTCCATGGACCTAGTCAAAGAAGCGACATCGATATGAGCGGTCATGTCATGGAGACTCCTACACTGGGACCGATCCTCACAACGATCTTCCTCAAGTCAATAGTTTCACTATGAACCGTGAGGCGGTGGATCGGGGAAGCGGTTTCTCTAGTGGAAAGTTTATGCGAACTTTCACACCTATCGAAGAATCGCCGCGCTGAGATGTTTTGTTGCAATCAAACGGAGGAAGGTCACGACCGTGCCCTACATGTCACCGCACGCATCAAGGATTCGAGTTCAAGACGGCCCTTATATACACCTGGGAGCGTCTTCGAATGTGATTACTCTCAAGACTCTCGGGACATCCAAGGTTCTCCAGGCAAGGTCGTATGGAAGCCTACCACAATGACGGACTTCAAGGGAAACCAAACCAAAGACATACGGGGAGAAGCTCCGCGGAAAGAATCGGACAAGTTCGTTAGGCCCCACTCCCCACGTGGGTGTCAATTCGAGGAAGAAGACCGGCTTGCATCATTGAGGGCTAAAACCCACGATGCATCTTTGCTGATGAAGCATTCTTCTCCATCCTGTGAAGCCACGACCCACGTTCACACGAAGAGGGAACGAACTTTTGTGGCGAGTCGTGACCAGAATGGGAAAACGGTATACCGACACTACCATTATCAATTAGCAGGGGAGACTATTACCCAGTCTCTCCACCCAATGGAATGCTACAACAACAACGAACCGCAAGAACAAGTGCTAGATGCTCCACAACAGCTGCAAGATGGCACCAACTCCACAGCTGATGAGATTTAAATCGTTGAGCAATCTCCTAGGCCTATCTCCATCAGCTCAACCTTGTGTACGGATAAACAGCTCGTGGAACTTCTCAAAGAGTACCAGGACATATTCGCTTGGAGATATGAAGAAATGCCGGATTTAGATGAAAATAGGTCACCCATCATCTACATGTCATACCTGGATCCAAGTCGGTTAAACGGTTGTAGTTCGACACGAGGAAAATGGATAGATCAGTCTTTGATAGACTTCAGAGAGACTTGAACAGTCTTTGCTCCAAAATCGATCCTCCTCTACCTAACATCGACATGTTAGTAGATGCAACCAGCGGACACGGCATGTTCTCCTCCATGGATGGATGTAGCGGCTACAACCAGATAAGGATGTACGAGCATGATGCAAGTAAGATAGCTTTTTTGAACTCCTCTCGGAAATTTTTATTATACCATACTGCCATTTGGTTTAAAGAATGCCGGTGCAACGTATCAACGCTCTATGACGGTAATCTTCCACTGGAGCCGATACCTCAAGGGAGCAGCCTCAAGAAGATAACGATGTCCACGCGTCATATCGAGCAAGATCGGGGCGAGTCACTCTATCAGACAGTGGTCGAACAAGATCCGGGCGAGTCACTCTATCAGACAGTGGTCGAACAAGATCCGGGCGAGTCACTTTATCAAACAGTGGTACATGTCGATCATGCTATGTTGGAGAATCCGCGCTTTTGGTCATCCTCTGGAGCTGTTGAACGCTCATCTACAACAACATATGCCCTGATAGAAAGAACCAGGCCTGCCGGTAATGAAGAGCCTCATAATGTTTGTAGGGGCATATATCTCACCAACAGGCGATACAACCTTCAACCTTCGTAGCGGTTCCCCAGGCGGCAAGAGGAAAACCACCGAGATACAACATCTCGCGTCCGTCAACTCAAACTCCCGGTACCACATGCACGACTCCCACAATGATGAAACAATGTCCAAGATATTCCATATCTGGCTCGACAACAACCAATACGAATAAACCATGTAAACCACGCTTGGGGACCGAGGCTTAGCATGAAGTTCCTTCACCGTCAGTCAAGGAATTCTTCAACATGAGAGAGATGGTCAGTCAAGAAGCATGGAATTCGCAAGGGTAAATCGAACTGAAGAGGGAAACACTTCAACGCTCCCTCTAGCAGAAGCTGCTTCAATGGTTTATTCAAGATCCGCCTCAACGCTCTCTCCGGGACCCACGTTCGCACCAGAAACCACTTTAACATCCTCTCGAGCCGTTTCAACACTCAAGCTGCATCAATAATCTGCGCTCTGGTCAAGTTATCTTTGATGTACTCATTACTCAACATACGTCTCATCCATCCTTCATGAGGGCCCAGCGGAGCATGAAAAACCTTGAAGTCGATAGGAGAAGTGTTATCTTGTGGAACGGATATTTTCATATAGTTGAAAGGGCGCGGTGAACAACTCATCATCAATGTTCGACATATCTTTGAAGCTGTCAACACCTCCTGACTTGGCACCCGCATTATCCCTTAAGACATCTCAACATGAGTTCTTTTCTTCATTCTACAATAAAAAACATGAGTCAAGACTTGTATAAAAACGCGTGAGATGTGTAGTCACACACGACAGAACACACATTCGCGTTGGAGTACACAAGGCTGGTATTGGGTCCAAACACCGGTATTGCTCAAGTCTCAAGTCCGGTATTTATCAAGTCACAAGTCCGGTATTGCTCAAGTTTCAAGTCCGGTGTTGCTCAAGTCTCAAGTCCGGTATTGCTCAAGTTTCAAGTTCGGTGTTGATCAAGTCACAAGTCCAAGATTGATCCTCGTCTACAAGTCCGACATTGCTCAAGTTTCAAGTCAAGTATTGATCAAAGTCACAAGGCTGGTATTCGAATAAAACAGCGCACGCAAGAGGCTAGGTTTTTCAGTAAAAACACAGTGGTCGACGTTTGATCGAGCACGCGGCGGGTCCCACTTGATCCAGGCCCAGCATTGGTCGAAGGCATACGCCCGTCCCCAATCAAAGCTCTCTCTCGAAGAAGGCATTTCATCTCCAACACTTCAACGCTCTCCCGGCCTGTTCCGTAAGCCGCCTCAACGCTTTCTACGGGACCCACATTTACATTTGAGCACACAAGGTTCATTTTTAAAAAGCAAGCTTGCTCACATCGGTCCCACGCTCGAGCAAAGCAAACGGCAAGGCCGATGTTTGGTCAAAGCATCAAGTCCGTGTTTAGTCAAGCTAGTTGGGTCGGTGTTTGGTCGAAGTAGAAAGATGACACTCGAGCAATTACATCAACCGCAGTGCGGCCAAAGTAGGCGCATAGGACATGGCCGACGTTTGAAACATGTACACGGTGGTTACGCGTTTGATCGAAGCATGCACATCCGCCCATGTTCGAATCAAGATGCTTACATCGGGTCCCACGTTCGATCGCTGCACGCAATGGACCCACGATTAACCAAAAGGCACATCAAGCCCACATTCGATCAGCGAGGTGCAATAGCCCCACGAACGAAACAGGCGTAACCGGTCCATCAAGTAGGCAAGACCGACATCATGCTAGGGGAACACTCGCCGGACGCCTCTTGAACGTGACATGCTCCAAGGACGGGATGACCCGTCTCTCCCGGTAACATCTAACTTTGCTCATAAGCTTTGTCTTTAATGTCACCATCTCATGCCTACCCCACAATGGTGTAACCATTACGTGCTAGGCAGGGGACTTAATGTTGATGGTGGATTTTCATTTATGGTTAAAATTGTAAAAGCCAGAAAATTATGCGCTAACATCTTGTAAAAGATAAAGGCATTAATAAGTGTTGGATACTTCTTCACTTTACTAATTCACCTAGAATGGAGCATGAGACAACAATTCCATTCTGTGAATTTAATACACGAAATTCATCCAGGTTGGAGCATGTAGCAACAATCCCATATACCATGTGAATTTATAGCATTATTAATTAATGCGTAAGCAGCCTTGTATTTTCTCGTACTCATTATCGGTGCGGATGACGACCGAGTGTTGCTCTCAAAGCAGAGCAACACGAACCTCCAAGCATTATAATAAAAGCATGTACGAAATACCCGTCAGGCTGCAACTCTCGGTGTGTTATACTAGCCCGATTGAGCAACTCTCGGTGTGTTATACTAGCCCGATTGAGCATCCAGACTGTCCGTATCGATGCCGAAATAATCTCGATCATCCAACTTCACCAACATGATTGGATGGCCGGATCAATTCCATAACCCCCAAGCGTGTATGGAATATTCACGCCGAACCAACGCAAACCCCGCATGGTCGGCCTCCCCAAAAGATTGTCATGGCTTGCCAAATCATCCAAACCAGAAAGCAGATGGGCGGAAAACCCTAAATTAGGGTTTACGGCACATTACATGTGTCACAAAACAGTCTCAACCATCCATCTTCGCAGGTATAGATGGAGGGTGTAGATGTAGATTCAAAATGCCCAGAGCATGTCAACACAATCACCGTGGGCCCGCCTACATACCTGACCAATCGGTCAGACCAGCCATGGTTGGTCATCCCACCCGTACGCCCGAATGGAGCATGTCTCACGGCCGTGAAACCCAAAATTATGGTTTTATGAGCATCACGAGCGTCCATCTTCTCCGACACGAATGGAGGGTCCAAGATTAGATTAGCGGTGTCCGGTCATACCAACATGACCACCGTAGACCCATCTATCCCCTCACTGGTCGTCCAAGGCATACCATGCCTCGGTTATCCCAAATCGTCCGCCCAAACTAGCGTGGTTACACTTCCCAATTGCAAACTAATCTCGACCGCTCAACTTCGCCGGACGATTTGAGGGCTTAGATCACGTTTTCATGGGACATTCTGTATAGGCGTGAACACCAGCCTATCACCTACACGCTGGATCGATCGGCCAAGACCGACCAAGATTGGTCGTCTTGGAACGCTACCGAAATTGGCACGATGCAAGACTTTTGTTTGCACTCGCTTTATCGCAAACCGATCTCGACCACTCGACTTTGCCGAACTAATTGAGTGGTCCAGATCACACTTTCGTGAGATAATGGGGTATGGGCGCCTACACCGTCATACCGTCTACACGCATGTACGATCGGCCCCGCCAAAATCGTATCCCAAGCTTGATTCAACCACAGTCAAGAGGATGCTTGCGCACCTCTTCTAAAACCCTAATTCCATCAACGGCCGCAGATGAGTGTCTCAAAGATCATCTCGTCCGTCCAACTTCACCGCTTGGTTATACAACCCGGTCGAGTTAATTGGTCGAGAAGGCGTCTTGGTGATCACCACCCGTCACTTTACCACACCATGATGCGCACTGCATAGAATACACACGATACTTCACAAGTATCGACCTCCCGAATAACGCAGTTATTCAATTTAGCATTACATGCTACTTTTTGTGGGTCCCACGACCCACACATTCCGCATACATCAATCATGTCACAAACCGGGGGATACATACGGGGTATTGGTCTGGCGGTTTACTGACGTGCAGCGCACAACGCGCCATCACAAGAGCGTGTCAGAAGTCATGAACGATTAAGTGATGATGGGAGAAGTGGGCAAGCCTGGTCGTGTGACACTAACACATTACTCCACTACTCCATCACTCCACTTTCTCCACTTCCCACGAGATACGAAGGTTAGGCTAAAAGACTTGTATAAATAGGTACTCCATCCTATTTTTTAAAACAAGTCCAGACAACAGAGGCAAGTGTTGATACAATCGTATTCAAATACGGGAACGAATCGATAGCTTACACCCGCAAGCCGGTTGACTTTTCGATACAAGTCATTCATAACAAACACCTTCACATTCTCAACACCTTCTTCGCTTCCCTCCCTAAGATCAACCCCATCTCCTTCACTTTGTGACCGAAACAAGTCTGGAACGTCCATTTCTTGGTTTAGGCCGGACTTGCATGATTGATCTCTCGAATCTACAAGCACTCACCGCACAGTTCATTTGTTTAAGGTTTAGACTCATTTCTCATCCACATCCCAAATTACCAAAACCGCGAGAAATAATTTTCACCCATAAACACCTGGATAAGCAGTTGGACGATCTTTTAGATGGAAGTGATTTTGATGAGGGACAAGGTGTTGATGAGGAAGTCTCACAATATATCAACCTTTTTGACCAACTCATGAAGAAGAAAGGGTCAACATCTTGCTTGACTGAGTTTTTGACTCCTCTCTGTCTAGAAAACAGGAAAATGAGAAAACTCTTTAAGGGATACGATTATGCATGGTTATAATTTTTTACAATCTATACTTAAAGATCGTGAAGAAGATGTACGTTCAAAGAAGTCTGAATGTGAAAATCTTCGTTGAAATCTCTTTAAGTTGAAAAAAGAACTTGCTAAATCTGAAGCAAGGATTAACTCTCAACAGAGTAGTTTCAAAGACAGAGAAAGTGTTTTTCTTTCTCGAGAAAAGCAACTTGAGGATGATTTAAATGTCGCTCTTGATAAAATTAAGATGTTGGAAGAGGACTTGGAAAAGTTCGATTCTAGTTCAAACAAATTAACCATAATGCTAGGAGCAAGTAAAAATCATCGTGATACATGAGGATTGGGCTATAAGGGAATAAATGCCCCAAGTACTAGCAAAAAGGTAAAATTTGTCAAGGCTAGTGATTCTTCTCAACAAATGGTTTCCACTGATAAAAGTGGAATACATACACCGGCAGTTAAAGTTCAAAATATCAAAGTATATCAACCTCCAAAGTCAGCACACACGGATTGAGGTAAGAACATCCCTTATGTTTGCCACTATTGCGGAAATAAAGGTCACCTGGAAAGGAGATGTCGTTTCTGTATAAGGAATGAGAAACTTCGTGGTGTTCTTGTTTGGGCATCACAAGAAGTTGTGAAACCAAGATCATATGTTAAGACTAATCCCCTTAACGTTACAGGTTGTAACTATCCAACCTTTAGGCAAAGGAATCGGTGCTGTGATAAACCTAGATTTGCCTATAAACATCATATGAATCCTTTTCACAATCTTAAAATATTAACTTCGTAAAGACGAAGACAAGGTCCGATGCTCCCAATTGGAGAAAGACTAACTTGCAAAAGAATAGTCAATCCAAATCTCTTTCGAGAAATCTAGAAGAGAGTAATGGGAAGAAGGTTCATATTGTTCCTAAACGCACTCAGAAGTGGGTACCAAAGAAAGCCTATGATACTTTGAGTGTGAAAAGGAATGATCTCCCAGAAAATTCCATGACTGTGGAGTAGGCAGTATCCATGATGTTGGAACTTACAAAGTTCTTTGGAAAGATGGGTTTGGATGCGAAAGGTTTTAAAAGAGATCTCTTTCATGATAATCCAAAAATGAAACAGAATAAGCCAAAAACTATAGATGGTGAAAATTTCATAGTTATGGAAAAGTCTGTTTCAGTCACTTGTGGTGAGCAAGACATTGTTCACCTCAACACAACTTGATTGTGTTGTAAGTGCATCCTCACCAAGGAATTCCCTGTTATGTATACGGTGAAGGAAGCACGAGAATTGGGGCGCACAACTTATGTTTGGTAAGGCTGTAGAATTCGATTGGATTCATCGGAATGAACTCATTCTTTTTGCATTCTCTTCCTCTTTGAATTCTATTCAAATCGGATATGAGAATTCTTGAAGTTAGATGAGTTAAGATTGGTCATGTATTGTCTCTTGTTTTTGAGTGTTTTGCTCCGTTTCGTTGCACTTGTTCTACTTCTCTTGGACTTGGGAACTTGGATTATTGGAGTACTCCTCTTCTAAGCTCATTTGTAGCTTTTACAAGAATGATGTTGGTGAATCACAAAGAAGGAAGTTCAAGAATGGGCAATAGTACACATTGCTATGGAATTCTTGAATGTTCACAATCATCTTTTGTGAACTATGGTGCATGGTCGTTAATGACTTTGTATGTTCTTCTTTGTTAAGAAAATCTTTTTATACGCATTTGGTAGCTATTCTTGGTGTAAATCCGGGCGAAAAATATTGATTCTACCCTCTAATGACAAATTATCTTGCATGTGCATTACGAGTTTGTCTTGATATCCAGGAAACTTCTTATGAGAATTTATTCTTGTGTTTTAAGAAGGATAACTAGGGTTTGGAATAACAATTATTGTGAATACACATAGCTATTGCCAACGATTCTCATCTTGCAATGTTTTAAGATTTAGTCATTGTTGATGGGGAAAAACGATTTGCTGGTTTTTTAAGAAGTGGAGAGACGGCCATGCGGACGGAGGCTCCTCAACCGAGTAAACTGCCTAACCTCAAACAGATGCACTGCACGAGAGTGCTTTGAGTTCGAGAGATCAATCTGTAGGACTCCGGCCTAAACCAAGACAATGGCCATTCCAAAGTCAATTCGGTCATAAAGAGGGAAGAGCGTTGATCTGTAGGAGGGAAGCTGAGAAGTGTGTGAGATCAATGGTGATCAAGGATTGTGAATGTGAGTTTTATGTGGATCGTTGAGTTCGAATAAGTTCTAGTCGATTGATTGAATTCTTGAGAATGATTGCTCGGATCAGAATTCTTCTTAGACGAATGTTGTCTATCTTGTTCAATCATGGATTCAAAGACTTATTTATATTGCTAGAAAGTGGACACATTGATCTCCAGTAAGTGTGACGGTTGCTCAAGTGAAAAATTGGGAAAATGGGAAATCGTGGTTTAACCAGTTCCAGGCCGTGCGGAGACTTGGTTGATTGTCCACCCACTACTTTGCTAACTCCCTCAACTGCTTGCATGACTTACTTACATTTCTCATCGTGGATGAACACACGTGCCGTAGGCCGCTAGACCAAAACCCTAATTAATATCCCCCATGTGACGTGATTGATGTCTCATGAACGTGGAGTCTGCAAAGCAGACATGTATTTGATTAGTCAGTCGTTAACTTGATTAGACGATGAGTCTAAGTATTGTTCAGTCGAGCATGATTGTTGAATGCTGTAGGATTCAAGAATTCAAAATGTCTGCTGGGACGTATAGTTCTCGAATAAATGATGTTGATAGTTGAATCAACATAATGGATATTGATAGTCTGAGCAAATATTGCTCGTCTAAGCAAATATTGCTCATATGATAAATTACTGAATATTGATGGTTGAATCAATATTCGAGCATCTAAGCAAGTGTTGCTCATTCGATAAATTAACGAATATTGATAGTTAATCAATATTCGAGCATCTAAGCAAGTATTGCTTATTCGATAAATTACTGAATATTGATAGTCGAATCAATATTCGAGCATTTGCTCATTTGATGAATTATTGGTAACGTGACCAAATAAAATATTAATTAAAAAAATTCTGGTAGCTGAACCAAATATTATATATTTAACCCAGATGTTGATTGCTGGATCAATATAAAATTATTAGTGTTTGAACTCACTCAGAATTATGATTCACGGAGCATTTGTTCGAAACCCTAATTTTGATCAATTGCTGATTTACTAAAAATAGGTCACTGAGTGAAGTAGGGGCATGCTACATGGGATGATGGCCGACCATGTAGCACCCAAGTGCTCGAGTAAGCATGCACCAAAGTCCTTTGTTGACCAGTTGGTGAACGAATGATCAAATGATGGTTTAATCATTTATTAAATAGTGCTCGTGCGAGCATTAGGTAGTAAAACCTAGTTATGAAGAGATGAGGGACTGACCAAGGAGTCATAGGACCGGCCTTGGTGATCGTGGGACCAGCTGATGGTCGTTTGAGCAAATTCCAAATTGGTTGGAAAGAGTTTGGACCCAATATGAGCAATTAAGAGCAAATTAGGTCAAAAATATGAAGATGTATGGGACCGGCTCCTTGCAAGACTTAGGGCCGGCCTTGGTCGGTCAAGGTAGCATACCCGCGTCACCATGATGTTTGTGTCTCATTCCTGAGAGTTTTGGTATTTTCTGGTGCGCGTTTGAGCAATATTTTGGATTTTCTGAAGAGTTTGATCTTGACTGAAACTCTCAATTTTTGCTCGAATGAGCAAGTAGAAATTTGCTCATGCGAAAAATATTTTAAGAATATAATAATATTTTAATTTCTGGCATGAGAATCCTAGTCGGTCATGTGACCATTTGACTTTTTGGTTTTTTCATGGTTTGAGCAATATTTGAGAAAATATTGAAAAACTAGGGTTTTCGCTCAAACGATGGAGTTCCATGAGATGAAGGAAATAATAATACGAGGAAATAAGGGATTGTAAGGTGTGGGACCGGCCACCGCTAGGGCATGGCCGGCCGGCTAGGTGGCCCGGTCCCGTGACACCTTTCCCTATTTTTCACTATTCTTCATCGTTTGATGAGAGTATGGAAATAAATTAAAATAAAATAAAATAGATGAGAAGAGGGGGAGGGGACCGTGAGCGCATAATGGGGCCGAGATGGGCCCAGTCCCCATGCTCTTGTTTATTTTATTTAATATTATTTTCCTTCATAAGTTCCTCGTTCGTCCATATGTTTGAATGCTCTTTCGTGCGTTCGGGTGCTCGTTCGTGCATTATTGTCAAGTACACTTGCACTATTTTCTCGGGGCTTACTCGGTGATGGCCCAGACGCCCGATTGTTGAATATTTATTACTAATTCATGAAATTCATCTGGGAGTAATTCATGAAACAAAGTAATAAAATGAGTTGAGTATCTATTACTAATCCATAGAATCCAGATGGGGATTCAGGGAACGGAGTAATGAGATAAAAGGGTTATCTATTTCTAATCCATGGAATCCAGCTGGGGATCAGCCATGGAACTGAGTAATGAGATAGAATAAATTATTTTCTAGGAATTCAGTTGATGAATGACACACTAGAATTAATTTATTGCAGAATCGATATATGAGATAATTGAAGCATCATACTCGTTACGAGGGGTTTATAGTCATGGAACAACGTGCAGCGTGACGTCATGAAGGCGTTAAGCTCTCTAATAAACATTATGTCTTGGGAACCGCCCGATCATCAATATTCTATGCACGGCCTCTCTACGTAGTCAGGGAACAACGTGCAGCGTGACGTCCTGAAGGCGTTAAGCTCTCTAACAAACATTATGTCTAGGGAACCGCCCAATCATTAAGATTCTATGTAGAGGTGATGATGAAATGTGTGAAGCATCGAACGCTCAGCTGGGAGGCCTTTCGAGAAACATATTCATCATAGCTCTAAGAGGAATGTTCGCTCAGCCAGAGATCGTGAAACGTTTCACGGATCATAAAATATGAATCGGCACAAGCATTCTTGAAGCCGGGTCAGAAACATGCAATATCATGATTTTATGATTTTGACCTTTGTCGAAAATCCACCATTAACATTAAGTCCCCTGCTTAGTGAGGGACAATCATGTTCCGCAGTAAGCACTAGATGGTGATTTTACAGTGGACAAGATAAGCAGTTGAACTTAGTCGTACAAAGGCATTTTCAGAATCCCCGATTTGCTCCAATGATGTCATGTACGAGCAAATGCCTGACTAAGTACTCGACAGTATGACAGAGTTTTATCACGTGAGCACGGAGAGACGAAGTACTGCTGATTTGGATGGCCAGACGTTCAATTTTGGTCGGTTTAGCGTTTACGGGCCCAGGCCCAAAAAAGGAAATCCTTGTTTTATCATGTTTTTGGAAATAAAATTGATATAAAAGGGAAGAAGCCCTAAAAAAAAAATATTTTTCTTTCATCAACCGACCACTCTCTCTTTGACCTACTCATGTCCGAGCAGAGGAGGAGAGAAATTTTTTGTCGGAATTCAGCCACCGCCGACCGTCACCGACCATCGTCCGACCAAGTTCCGGCCGACGCCGACCAGGTAAGTCCATTTTTTTTTGAAATCCGTGAGTTGTTTAGGATTTAAACATGCTAGAAAATTCGTACACATGCACATGTAGACGTGAGTTTTTATATGACACCCGTATTTTATGAACATACGTTCATTCGTTCGTTAGTTTAAGAAATGAGCAATAATCCCTAACTTAGGAGAGATTTATTTTTTGAAATAGACCTGCGTCTAATGATAAAATTTTGTTTATGAGTTTTCATGAAAAATCAAAATTTATTTGGAATATGTGGACCTTTGCATAAAGAATAGAAAAGACTCAGTTTGATAGTCAAACGCTCGTTTGAGCGATTTTTTTTAATATACGTGACCTGCTCACGTTTTTTTTTTTTTTTGAAATTTACGTGAATTGTTAACTCAAGTTATTTTTTTTTATTTAAAACATACATGAGTTATTCACAAAGTCTTAAAATTTTGTAAAATCAAATTTTGATTTTTAGCAATTCCTAGAAGTAAACAATTTTTGATAAAATATTGTTTGTATAGATTTTGTGATTTAATAGTGTATGTACGAAAATCAATGAGTATTCACTCGGTGGAAGTTGCTCACACGGTGAAATTATGTGAATTGCTCACATGATGGAAATTTCGTGAATTGCTCGCATGAAAATCAAGTTATGATTTTGAATAATGGGTTTTGCTCATCGCAGGTTCACAAGAGCGAACAAACCCTCAAAATTTTGCGTTGTAACCAATACAGCTAGTGAAATTGTAAAAGGTGAGAGTATGAGAGTTACCATTTTGGCGCATATTTTTGCCGACTTGTTTTGACTCCGCATTTTTGGAAACAGATAATGGCAGCTCCTAGTGATGAAATTGAAGATGAAGAACTTAGCGTACATTCAAGCGGAGGTAGATCAACCTTTCAGAAATGCCAGAAATTTGATACGCGGTATGTCTCTTGATCGTCTGAGAGACATTCGTGAGGGAATAAATGACTTCCTGACTTATGTGGACGTGGAAGAGAAACAAAGACATGATGAATTGTCACAGAAAAGAAAATCTGAAGATAAAAAACTTGCAGCTTATCAGCAAAAAAGACAGCGACTTCAATAAGCGAGACTAGCAGCTGAAGATAAGATTCGACCGCGTCCTGATGGTATAGCTTCCGACTCATATGCTGAGGAAGTTGAATCCGTATGGGAACCCACCGATCGTAGAGTTAAGCCATGTCTACCAGGTATGAGAGTTGAGCGGTTGGCCAAGGCTGACATTCGAGCAGAACATGAAAAAGATGAATATTTAGACGCAATGTACGATGATCCTAAAGATCAATTGGAAGAAGTCCTCAGTAAAGATTCTAACGATGACTCTGATGAAGAACTCGAAGAAAACTCCATGGATGATGATCGCGAAGACGATGAATCCAATGAATCTGATGATTAAATTTACTTGCAAATTCTCCCGAGATCATTTATTTTCTGTTGAAGTAGACATTATTTTGATCATTTGAGCGACTTGACCGTATGAACGTTTGTTGATGGTGGTTTTTAGCTTAGGGTTAAAATCATAAAACCTTGCATCTGATGTGACGTCACTTTGTAAGGAAACGGTGCCGTGAGTGCTAACCTCTCCACCGACATATTTATTGAGCCGTTCAATATACTTACATGAAAGTTATCCAGACTGGCGAATGTAGCAACCATCCCAGCACGTTTCTGTAAATTTCGGCGCCTCGCCTATATTCACTTAATATAAGTTCCTTTGAATGCCTTCTATGCTATGTGCTCTGGATAAACCCTTAATGTTGATATGGCATGACGATTTGTGTTCACTCGCAGCAGAGTAGCACGAATTTTCAAGTATCAAGGATAAGGTCTTTACATAAGGTATTCAATCAGAAAAAGCATCTTTGCTCTCACGGCAATGAACTTAAAAGAACTCTATGTCAACACATAGAATTCAATCAATTGACCTGACTAACTTGCAGAAGTTAGGGTTTTTGCGCCACGCGCAGTATATCAGACCTTGCTTGTCGAAATTAAACCTAGGCAAACTAGGTAATTAATCCACCATGGATTAGTAGGCTTCACTTATCTTCACTTATTTTATTGGTCGGCAACAATACAATATCTAGAAATCACCTGGTAGCTTTCCATTCTGCTAGCCAGTTCTACTTTCAGATACAAGTCATAAACAACCATACATGCAGAATTAACGATTCTGGTCTCAACACTCTCTTCGCTTCCCTCCATAAGACCAACCCTCCTCCTTCACTTTGTGACCAAAGCAATCCTGCCAGGATTGTACAGATTGATCTCTCGAATCAAAAGTACTCCTATGTAGTGCATTGTTTAGGGTTTAGGTTCGTTTCTCAGCCACACACCCGAAATTACTAAAGTCAGCAGAAACGGTTTTCACCCACAAACAACGTTGTATTAGAAATTACTTTTTGAATAATAATCCCTTATTATATCTTCTGATTAATTCTTCTCATGCCTTCAATTGAATAAGATGGACCAATGTTCATGTGTGCAGAAAGTTAATCATAATCCTCAGAAGTGTGATTATACGAGCAAGCTAGAGAAGCATGCGATTTGCACAAATGATCAATTCCAAGTCAAGGTATTGACCATGTGTAGAAGATAAGTATCGTGTCTTGGATGAACTATCTTAGGGTTTTTCTATTTATACGAACATATCTTCTTCGCTCTGTATATTGTCACTTTTCTTCCGCGTCACTGATATAATCTGGTTTGAAATTTAGGGTCTCTTGGTAAGATACGATGATGTGATCAAAGAAAGTGATTCTAAGGGGTTATTCTTCCCATTACAACTTGGAGTATCCGGTGGTGGACTCCGATCAGGTTTCCTTCGAGCGTTACTCCCATGGTCAAACGTTGTTTTTACGCTAGGAAGAAAACAATCAACTCGTTGGCGGCTTCATCGTCCCCAAGTGTTATGCATCCCTTTATACTAAGATTTGGAGAAGGTACGGACACATTGCTAACACTGAAGTATGGAGAGGTTTTCTGCCGACTTTATTGACTACAGTCGCTGGATTATTGCCCATCATTGATGAAATGAACAAGATAAATATGCGAGATGTCAAAAACAAAGAGCTGTATAAATGGGATGATATGATCTCGAACTATGAGACCTTGCGGTTTAATATAAGCTGGCTCCGTCGTCGACTCGAGATTATCAAGATTGATAGAGCGGCTACTGCTGCAAATGTGATTTCTGCTACAACTGCTGTCATGTAAGAGGAAAAGGCAGTCGCTCTGGAGTCGCCAAGGGTTGAGAAAGCTGTCCAAGATTTGAAAGTAAAGGCTGAAAACTTTCAAAAGAGGCTTGAAATGGCCTTTAGTAAGAATTATTTGTTATTGAATGGTTTGCTCTGAGTGAGCGTTTGAGAAAGATATTTTTTTTGTAGGTTTAAGACTTGTTTTTTAATAAAGTAGGAATGGGTGGGGGGCGAAATATTTTTTGTTTTCACTAAAGTTTGGGCTTAGTGCTTCCGCCATGGACAGGTCAACCAAGACTTGCCATTTTGACATAAATTTCTTTTGAATTATTTCCTAAAATGTTTTGAAAATCAAATTAAATTTTGTCTTAATGTGGGCGGGCGTCTGACCAGGTGCAATACATTTTTCTTAAAAAAAAAAAACCTCTCATGCAGTAATGACCGGTTTAATTGATTTAAATATTCTTTCCGTTTTAAACTTTATTTTGATTTGAAAATTAAATTAAATTGGATGTTTTATTTCTGTTTTAATTTAATTAGCTTCATGCGGGGAATTGATTGAGAATCAATTGTCATTACTGCGCTTCTCTCATTTCTACCTATAAAAGGGACTCGAAATTTCCATTTCAAAGTGTGTCCAGAAGAGCTACTATCCTCTTCTTTTCGTCTCTCTCCCTCTGTGTGATTTTTTACATTCCTTGTGCCATTGCTGTTGAGTTTGTAAGAGTGGGCAGAAAGTCTTGTAGTGCTAGGTGCTTGCATCGAGGCGATTTTATCCTGGATACGACTTGACCACAGGGTATATGCATTACTCATTCTTGAGGCGTACCGGTCAACTATCGTGTTAAGGACTGCGTGTTGAACACGTGACTCTGTCCTCTGTTTGCTATCAATTGAGTGTTTATTTACCTTTCAGAAATTTATTTCTAACATCTTCACATCTTCTTTTAGTGTTTTATTGTTACAGTTGCAACAACTTCGAATGAAACATTTACCAAATTAAGCCTCCGTTTGTTCCTTCACCACCATAACCAAAGAAATCATAATTTAAATGTGAACACCATTTGTTTGGTTCCACATTCAATTGATTAAAAGGACAAAGCAATAGATAAAATCATATGAGAATATAAATCAAGAGCAAGATGTAAGGTGCAGGGAAATAAAGAAACAATAACTCAAGTGATTTACATGGTTCGGCGTCGCCTACATCAACGGGGTAATGGCAGTAAAAGTTTTATTAAGTTTGGGTTTGATTACAAAGGTCATGAAGCTCCATTAGAGATAAAGTTCAGTGAAAGTTTTTAGTAACGTAGATAAACGAAGGTAAAACGAAGGTAAACGAAGGTAGCAAACCAATCCAACTATTATTCCTCCCTTCAGAGTCTCTTCAGAGGTAGTGGATTTCTTACTCCTCCTTTTCTAGCCCCCTCAATCTGTCCCTTCTCTCCACCTCATCCCCTCTCTTTATAGGGAAAATATCTTCTGGCAGATTACGCTTATGTCCTTAGCTTAGGTTTGAAGCTGTGCTGTGGCTGATATGGTGCGCGGTGCTGTATAGTTGTATCCTGCTTCATATTCTAATCACCATCCACGTGTCAATGTATTTTATGGTGTATACAATTTTCCCCTTTTCTTGAGGGTTGTTGGTGAACGATCCTTGAGAAAAATCACTTCTTCCTTGCTTTTTCGCGCTTTAACCTGTACGTCTGTCATGCGTCTTTTGCGTTATATATACTTTCCCCTATTCTTTACCGAAATTTTGAAATCCCCTGAAAACAAAGAGATTCAAATGTATCTTACCCTTTCTTGTTGGGATATGTCTTGTTGTATGCTTTAAATTGAATGCACTCAGTATCACCGATTAAGCAGCAGCTTCGGGTTCTACATCATCGACACTGGACCTGGCATTGCCATATACTATGGTTCGTCTTTTCTGGACTTTGGCTGGCCGTCTTCGCGCCTTGAATTCGTTGTTCCTTTAGTGTGTTGCTAGTGCTGTTAAACACTCGAGTTGCTGCAATGGGCGAACTATCTTCGGGTTTCTTTTGTTATCAGCGTCACATTTTATACCACCATCATCGCCGGTCTTGAGCTTTGCCCCATCATCGTCCTTGGGCCGGAGATATATTAGGAGAATTGGTACTAGCATCGTGGTGGAGCTTTCCTTTGGTGGTTGTTGAATGTACTCCATAATTAGGCTGAACGAAGGGAGAACGAAGGCTGGACGAAGGCTGAACGAAGGCTCTTCAACCTTCGGTATTGAGTGAGGGAAGATAGAGAATAAAGGCTCTTCAACCTTCAATCTCTTACTCCCCCTTTCCGCTGACCAAAAAGTCCTCATTCCTCACGCATGATGAACGAAGGCTGGACGAAAGCTGCACGAAGGCTGAGCGAAGGCTCTTCAACCTTCGGTATTGAGTGAGGGAAGATAAAGAATGAAGGCTCTTCAACCTTCAATCTCTTACTCCCCCTTTCCAGTGACCAAAAGTCCTCCTTCCTCACGCAGAGTGAGTGAATTTGAGGGTGAGAAGGCTCTTCAACCTTCGGTATTGAGTGAGGAAGATAAAGAATAAAGGCTCTTCAACCTTAAATCTCTTACTCCCCCTTTCCGTGACCAAAAGTCCTCATTCCTCACGCTTGGTGAAGCGAAGGTTGGGCGAGGGTGGCGAAGGCTCTCCAACCTTCGCTATTTAGTGAGGGAAGATAGAGAATGAAGGCTCTTCAACCTTCAATCTCTTACTCCCACTTTACGCTGACCAAAAAGTACTCCTTCTTCACGCAGGCTGAATGAAGGCTGAACGAAAGCTGGACGAAGGCTGAGCGAAGGCTCTTCAACCTTCGGTATTGAGTGGGGGAAGATAGAGAATGAAAGCTCTTCAACCTTCAATCTCTTACTCCCCCTTTCCGTTGACCAAAAGTCCTCATTCCTCATGGCTGCCGACGTGATCAATAACTCTAGTGAGTAGGCAACATTAAGAGCGGTTGCTATCAATGGTGGTCAGGGCAGCAAAACTCATCGGTTTTTCGTCATCAAGCGTACCATGGCACTGGGTATGCAGCAGAAACTACGGTTTATAAACTACGTCATCAACAACCTTTATGTCATCGCCTCATTTTGAGCACATCATCTTTGCGTCAATCTGCTTTGGATCGGACTTAGATGGTTGTGTGAAATAAGACCTTCCCTTTTTGCGAGCAGCTTCGGGTATGTTAGAGCACTTGGAGCAGTAAAACCTTGTTTGTAGTGACACTTTTATCGGTGCTGAAACTTTAATTCAAGCTTGATCGCCTTTGGTAGGAGTTGGCAGGGTGGACTACTTGCTTTGCTATTGTGCTGTAGTGGTTGGAGCCGTGGTATGTGAAGTTGAAATTCTTCATTTCCTGTGTAATCTCAGTTAGCGTAAAAGCATCATCACTATATGAGATTTTTTATTTTTATTTTTATTTAAATAAGAAGTAAAATGTACTCTTATATGAGTAACTCTAATAGCGCAGAGGCAAGATGAGTGTTTGGACCTGTCACCCCGTTGGCTAATTCCGAGCTAAAAAATTACCGAACGGTGGGGGTTTGAAAATCTCCCGGAGACGTGGTGTAAAACTGAATGTTTTGCAAACACCCGTTCCGCTGAGCTGCCAAAGGCATGCCATGTTGGATATCTCTTTCTTATGGAAGCCTTCCCCCGGTCATACACTCATAGACGCTTACGGGGGAGTCTTGAGAGATTGCACAAAAGTGCTTTCCCAGTATGACTATATGAGACTGGTGGTGCTTGCCCCGGTTCTCCATTGTATGCTTGTATGCATTAGTATCCAAAAATGTATGCAATTTATAAAAATGTATGAAATGTTATCAGAAATGTTAAAGGTAAGTATTTGCAAACTCTTTATTTATGTGTATGCCCCTTTTAGTTTCGGAAGCTGGTTGTGGAAGCTTGTGAAAGTAAAAGTAATTTCTCTTTTGTTGTAATCGTCCTGCCCCTTCATGTGACTATCTGTCCCTTGAATTTGAACATAATTATTCGGTGTTGTTGGAACTGAATTGCACCATTTAAGGTTTGTAGGAAATGAACTTTGCGGTGGTGCATTTCTAACTTCGTTCCTTAACTATACTGCCTTCAGTGCCTTGCTATCAACTTTATGAACTGCTATTTATTGAGCGACCTTGCATGATGGTGCCGGTGGGCCTTTCTCGTCATTGTTGTGGCGTCTCTCATTGACCCTGCAACTTGTTGGGCGGCGAAACTTTAATGCCCGGACCGCTGTCTCCAAGGTCACATTGTTGGTGATGCTTTGATATGGCAAGGTAATGCACTGCAGTGCATATCTGTGTCCCCGTTACTCTAGTGGAGAGTTGTTCTGTATATGCTTGTTTGTTGAAAGCTTTCATCATCATTGTTGGACCTTGGATCGTCGAACCAGGACTTTGTCTCATCATCTTTGGAGGTCATCGTGGCAAGACTTTGGGTCATCGTCTTCGGAGATCTTGGCCTCGAATTTTGGATCTTCGAACCAAGACTTTGCCCCATCGTCTTCGGAGATCTTCGGTCTTTTGCGCCTTGGGACTTATTGGCATGAGATTTTATATTTTCGTTGGATCCTTGGAGAACTCGTCGTCATCTATCTTTGGGTATTTGTGTACTTTGCACCTTTCGCTGCAAGACCGGTCCGGAAACGTAATCTTCATTTGGTTCTGATAGATGATTTCGTACTTCAAACTGCTTCTTGTTTTGCGCAAACCTGCGGTTATATTGTTACGGCGATATTGAACTGGGCTATGCTGCAAGGAGCGGTCATTTTTGCTTAAGCTTGAGCTGTTACCACAAGCTAAGCTTCGGCATTCCGTCGAAACCTTTACCACGAGCTGAGGGCTGGGGCTGTAACGAGCTTTCGACTGGAGCAGTCATCGGGATGAACATGGGCATCAGATGAACCGAGCTTCGGGGGTCTTCATCGTCGACGTCATGTACCTTCGGTTCATCATCTTTGGACTTTGGCACGTCGTCACAAAGCTTTGGCTCATGGACTCTTCGTCGTCATCGGGGATGGACCATCGTTTGCTGAAGTTGTGCTTCGTGATACTTAGGTCATTTATACCATCGTTGCAGGCATTGCATCAGCGCAGCTGCGTACATCGGGTATCTCATTGTTCTTCGGGTTTTAGATCATCGTCCTTAGCTTTGCACCGTAGTTGGAATTCTGATGGAAGCTGCATCATTGGAGTGGAGGATCGGGAGAACCGCTGCTTGAATCTTGGAGTCTTCGTGTGGAACCGTTGCTTGAACCTTGGTTCGAACTTTGGGGGATGGAAGATGCATCATTGGAGTGGAGGATCGGGACTGCATCAGACTCCGCGTTATCGAAATGAACTTTGAGCATTTTCAGCATTGTCACTGGAGTTTCATCCCTGCGATCAGAATTTGCGCCAGCTTCGGTCTTTGCATCTCCGTTATCGAACTTTGGTTTATCTACATCGGATTTGAATCATCATCTGGATTTGGTTCATCGTTCCAAGACCTCACATCATCGTGTAGCACGTTGGTATTGTCGTTCCGGTGAGATTGTTGCCGTACTTGGATTTGAGCTGAGATCTTGGACCGCATCAACATCAACGTACCGTGGGACCGGAGCTCTATCATCGGGGATGGGCATCGTTTCTCCTTTGGCTACACCACCGGCGTCGGGCTTTGGCTCATATGTGCATGGCTTTGCGTTGTCGGTGTCAAAATTTGAATCGTCCTCTAGCCTGCGTCTTCTTCATCGTCCTACGTACTTTTGGTTTTGGCCTGCAGTCATTTTCAGACTTTGGCAGTTGGCGCTATCATCGTGTTGAGACGCTATCATCGTGTTGAGACGAGCTAAGCTGCGGTTACATAGCGTCTGTACTGCAACACTGGATCTGACCGAAGCTATCATCGAGATGGGAGATCGAAGCTGAGTTGACCTGCATGTGCTTTGTAATCACAGAGATGAAGACTTTGAACGACTCCACAAACTGAACTTTAGGCTCTAGGATGTCTTGTGCTTTCCAACCAGGGACTGGAACAACACCGCATAATGGTAACTTTCAAAGATTAGTTGAACTGCAACTTTTCTTAGCCTTGTTAGTCGTATTCCTCCATTCTTACTTGGTATTCCATCGAACAACTTTACCACAAGCTAGGAGATATAACCATCAGCGGTGCGGAGTTTGATCTTGTATCTTGGCAAATGGAAATTCAGCTTGGACCTGAGCTATGTCAGCGGAGCAAACAGTGGTCATCGGTGATCATCGTTGTTGTCGGAATTTGGATCTTCGTCGCCAAGAAGTACACGAAGTAAACAATGGTCACTAAAGAACAGAAGTATAGAAAAATTCCGAAGCATTCTTCTAATATGGAGTACAAGTTCTCGGTTCTCGTTCTCAAGTGAATCATTTCGTAAGAAGTATGAAGTACTGGAAGTAGAAGTATTTGTTGAAGAATTATACTTACTAGCTCTGGGTAGTCTTCGATGGATTTGGTTCATTGTCAATGGTGATCGTCTTAGCATGACTCTGGCTCCTTAAGAGTTCCTGAACTGACTCCTACACCGCAGGAACCATGAACTGCTTCGCAGACTTTGGTTAATTGCTGTCTGTGTTGCTCCAGTCGGCTCGTATCCACCTCGATGGTGCTGAGAGAGTTAATCTTTGCTCCTTGATTGTGGATTAGTTCTTCGGTTCCTTGTTGTGATGGGAGTATTCTTCCTTGCTCGCTTGTCTCTTGACCACATCATGTCCTCATCAACGATGAAATACTCAATAGCATGCCACGACAGCAGGGATGCTTCACGTCACAGGTATATAGCCTTTGTCATTGCCGCTGCATGTTACATAGCCTTCGACGCTCCCAACTGAGCTACTCCTCACCAGCTAGCAGGCGCATATCTACTTCTTTATTGAGGTGAGTCTGTCGTCGGTTGACAATGGGATTCTCCTTATTGTTGGTATGGCTTGTAAAGTTGCTATTTCAATGTCCTCCAAACAGCACCATCATCTGATCTAACACCTGTCTCACGATTTGGTGACGTAAGTTCCTTATATCTTCTTCGTCCATCTTTGATTCATCGTTTGGTTTACGACGTCGGAGTGGATGATCAGGATTGCGCTGTCCGACAGGTGCATCGGTACTGGAGCTATCATCGGGTTTACATTTCATACTTTATATCATCCGCATCCGAATTGCATCATCGTCTTTGGAGCATATTTCCTTGACTAACTTGGATCATCGGTATTGAACTTCATACTTCGCTTACCTTTCACGTTGGGTGGCTGCATAAAAATGAAACATCAAAACCAAAATGATAATTAATGCAGAACGGAAGCGTGAATAAAGAATTTTGATAGTAAAATTGGAGAATAGTGAGAAATCTCAATATTGATTGATAATAATGATGTGTATCGTACATAGGACTTGTCTCATATTTAAATAACTCTAAGACTCAAACTTGGAAAATAAGAAATCCCTAAAATAAATAAAGTTCTAGAATTAAATGACTTCTAAAAATAAGTAATTCTAAATTTAAGAAATACTACTCTAAATTAATTAAACTCTAAAAATAATAAGAAAAATACTAATCCTAAATCTAACGGATGTCCTACATCGGGCTCCGCCATCTTGAAAAGAATTAAGTCTCGAATTAGCAAATCCTTAAAATAAATAAAGTTCTAGAATTAAATGACTTCTAAAAATAAGTAATTCTAAATTTAAGAAATACTATAAATTAATTAAACTCTAAAAATAATAAGAAAAATACTAATCCTAAATCTAACGGATGTCCTACCATGAGACCCGTCATCTTGAAAAGAATTAAGTCCGAATTAGCAAAAGTCTTAGAAGAACATGTGCTACATCGAGGCCGCCATCTTGAAAAAGAAGTCGTCTTGAGTTCACCAAATATTGTAAACGACACCCCAACATATAATATACTTTGAGTAAGTTGATCGTAGAGTTGAATACCATAAAATTGATTTTTGAACACAAAAGTTGAGGTCGACGTTGGCAACAATTGGAGTAATAATTATCTGTAATACTTTTGACTCGAAAATATTTTAGCATAGCTTTTGATTTTCAAGAACGAGTGGTATTAGGCGACTCACAAGAAGATGGTGTCTTTAGTGTTTTCGGTGTTGATATTAGCGAAACTACTTAAATCCTTTGTTGGAGTGAATAACTTGTTTTTGTTCATAAGAGACATGACAATTTTCATCCACCTTCCTTGGTAGGAACACAAACACCCTTGTAAATAGGTACTGAATGGTGATTCTATAATTGGCGAAAAAGTTACGGTGTGGAGACACTATATCGTTGGAGGAGTAACCACTGAAAACTGTCGATTTGTGACCAATCTATTTGATCCAAATAAGCTTAAACTTCTGCGAGGTGTTGAAGACTTGCCTCGTGTAATTCGGCAATTTCACGAAATACGTCGTCGAAATTAAACATGATAAAAATCTTCAAACTTAGTATTGATCGTGAATGGTTACGAAGGTGAAGTATGGATGTGGTATATATAAGTGGGTTTAGGAACTAACTGCTAGGTCTAGTGGGCTCAGGTGCGATGGTTTAAAGAAAAGAAAAAGAGGTTGCATAAGAATAGAAAACGGACAGGAGGTTGACGTGATGGAATTTTAGTAAAATGAGGGGACGGAAAAGATAAAGAGAAGTGGAAAAGCGGTATTGGACTTGGAGAAAGAAAAATATATCACGGACGTCTTTTTTTCTTTTTTTTATAATAGGGTTTGGAAGAAGAGATGCGGAAATCTCGATAAGTAAAGGTGACGAAAGGGTAAAGGAAGTTTAGATGAAAAGAATAAGAGGATCGAAGCCGAAGCTCGTGATGCCACTTAATGCAGAACGGAAGCGTGAATAAAGAATTTTGATAGTAAAATTGGAGAATAGTTGAGAAATCTCAATATTGATTGATAATAATGATGTGTATCATACATAGGACTTGTCTCATATTTAAATAACTCTAAGACTCAAACTTGGAAAATAAGAAATCCCTAAAATAAATAAATTTCTAGAATTAAATGACTTCTAAAAATAAGTAATTCTAAATTTAAGAAATACTACTCTAAATTAATTAAACTCTAAAAATAATAAGAAAAATACTAATCCTAAATCTAATGGATGTCCTACATCAATAATTCCTTGAGCCCTTTTAGTCTTCCCACTGTTCGTCGAGACATCTTGTCTGCAAGTTCGAAGGTGTACTTGCTACCAATGATGCTGAAGTTGATTTGTGTGTAACTCGTCCGATGATGTTAGCATCAGCTTGTATACCGTGGCAGCATGTTCGTCTCAGCTTGTTCAAAGCAACAACGGCTGGCAGGTAACTTTTACGTCGGGAACGTGCATCATCGTTGCCATCGGTGCCTGGGTCTTTATTGGATCGTCGTTATCGGACCATGGATCTTCCTGTACGCTTCATTGTTTTCTGGACTGGTGGGATTTGGGAGGCCTGGGCACATTTGATACTGCAAAATTGATACGAGGAGTCGTGTAGCACCGTTCCTTGAATTTTAGTTTGAACTATGTTCCGGAGGTATCATCGGGTTGTGAAACCGAAGATGTAAACCGGTGGTATAGTTCACTCTAGTTGTTGGATCAAAGTTTTTCTGGTGAGAGATTTGGTCACTTTAGTTATAGAGTAGGTCACTTAATAGTGGGAAGGAGGTAGTATAACCCAAATTCAGATCTTATCAATGAACGGATAACCAAAACAAAAGTTAAGGGTTCGTAATCAAAGAGGAACTTTACAAATCAAATCACAAAAACCATCGGATTTCTAAAAATAAATGATGTTGAAATGAAAAACAACAGAGCTAACTTAAACTAGGACTCATAGTTTAACAGAAAACAGAATCAAGTACCACAGTTCATAGAGTCATTTTCTCGAACAAGACAAAGGCAAGTTTACAAGTTCAGTTCGAAACATAGTCCCCTATTTTGACAAAAAATCAAAAATTTGCAGCTGCAAAACATTCTTAACTGATGTACTTATTTGACATATTTTCAATATCATATGCGGCTAGATTTGGCCGAATTGCAAGCACTGAAGTTTAATAAATTAATATCCTCCAAACCGAGGTTTCTTCCCTTTAGAGAAATAAGATAGAGCTATTCTGAGAAATAGCACAGACAAATCGGAAGAAACCCTTGACCCAATTTTAAGGATTAAAGGAAGGAAAGCAAAATAAACATCTGTAGAGTTTCAAAAATACTTATCCCGGACACTTTTTAGTGAGGACCCATTTTATAAAACTCCATGAAAAGATCAAAAATCAATGGATTTGGAACAGGTAGAATAAATTCTTTACCCGTTCCCTATTTCTAGCACCAAAATGTGAACACCATTTGTTTTGTTCCACATTCAATTGATTAAAAGGACAAAAGAATAGATAAAATCATATGAGAATATAAATCAAGAGCAACTCAAGTGATTTACGTGGTTCGGCGTCGCCTATATCCACGGGGTAATGGCAGTAAAAGTTTTATTAAGTTTGGGTTCGATTACAAAGGTCATGAAGCTCTATTAGAGATGGAGTTCAGTGAAAGTTTTTAGTAACGAAGATAAAACGAACGCAAACGAAGGTAGCAAACAGGGACGGAGCTTAGTGTCGTTCAGGGGTGGCCCCCGCCTCCCCTGTTTCTCGTTAATTCATTATAGCCCCTTAGGAACTTCAGTTATTTAGAAGAAAAAATTGTTAGTTATCCCCCCTTGAATTTATGTTTGCCTAATTAGCCTCCCCAGAAAAATATTTCTGGCTCCGTCCCTGGTAGCAAACCAATCCAACTATTATTCCTCTCTTCAGAATCTCTTCAGAGGTAGTGGATTTCTTACTCCTCCTTTTCTAGCCCCCCTTAGTTTGTCCCTTCTCCCCACCTTTTTTATTTGATGGAAAAAGTAAATATATTAATCAAGCAATAAAGTACATCAAATTTACAATATCTTTCTTTTCAAAAATATTGGACATCGCAATAGATTGAGATATCCTTAGCTGAATTTGTGTAGATATATGCTTTTCCCCACCTTATCCCTCGCTTTATAGGGAAAATATCTTCTGGCAGATTACGCCTCAGTCCTTAGCTTAGGTTTGAAGTATGTCAATTTGATATGGTCGCGGTCTTTGTATAGTTGTATTCTGCTTCAGCTTCTAATCACCATCCACGTGTCAATGTATTTTATGGTGTATACATTAAAGTTTGAATCAAACATCAACCAAAATAAACATAATGTCTTCCTTCACCACCACCCCAGCTACTCTATTCCATCACCACCACCACCTAACAAGCACCACCGTCAGTGAGTCATTCACATCCACAACTACCATAACCAGCAACACCACTATAATTCCTTCGATTCAATTGGAAGTCGAAATTGAAACTGTTCTGCATCTGTCTCAATTTCGACAATGTTATTGTTAGTTGTTACAACCACTGTTAATGCCACCGCCGCCATCTCCACCACCATCATTAGCTACTTCGATCTCTGCCTTCTACACCACTAACCCAAAATCACCGTTTTAATCCCCAAGGTACTGACGCCACCGCAGCTATCTCTACCGCCATCACTACCAATTTTTTTTTTTGCAAATCCATAAATTTTTAATCAAATCAACGAAATCAATGATAAATTTATGGCAAATACATCAATCATAAGTTCCCAATTTCTAACCTTTATCACAACATCAATAACAACATTTTTCTATCTAACCTCAATCTTTTAGTACAGTTGTAGTTAACCTAACAAAAAACAAAAAAAAATGAAGAGAAATAGGAGGCGGAGGAGAAAGTTCAGTTTTAGGCTTCTGTTTTTAGATAAGGTAAATTACCAAATTATTCTTACTTTCGCTATTATACACCTGTAACCCTTCATAAAATCTTTATGCGACACGTGCCGCCAAAATAAATAGTTGGATAATGAATTTGATGCTCACAGGAAGAAAGTTTTACATCTGTATCCCGACGACAAGCGGGCAGAAATCATGTTACGGTGGAACATGGTTAAATGTGGATTAGACAACCTGGCTTGATTGGGGTATACCCAGATTAATTGGGGTATACCTAATAAGAAAAAATTTGGTCATTTTGAAATAAAAGAGGCCACCCCTTAACCTTGTATTTTCAAAATGGCTTATATACCCTTGTTTAATTTACACTAAAAATTCTGATTAGGTTAATTAATTGAGTTTAGATGAATTAATTAAGTAGATTAAAACTTATGAATTTATGTTATGAAATTTTGTTTTTGATTGAACTCATATGGGAAGATTTTTGATGAAAAAAAATTGTTTTGAGAATTTTTTTTGCAACCGAAATGAAAACATACTACCCAAACACTTCTAAAAAGGGGATTGCAAAGCTAATGTATGAAATCATACTCAAAATTAAAGAAGAAATCAACACTTTCAGTTCTGAAACTATGAAAAGTCGGCAAGGTCTACGGATGAAGAACATGCCGACTATATCTGGCCGGCAAGGTCTGCGGATGAAGAATATGCCGACAACTTATAGCCGGCAAGGTCGGTGAATGAAGAAGATGCCGACTTTATTATTTTTGAAACACAAGAGACTGTTGTAAATGCTTCACTAGTCGGCATCTTATTGATTTCTTACCTTGCCGGCTACCTTATAGTCGGCAAGGTCGATAAAAAAACCCTGCCGACTATAGGATTTTTGACATACAGAGAGAAGGTGTTACAAATGTATGATTAGTCGGCAAGGTATTAATTTTATAACTTGCCAACTAAACTATAGTCGGCAAGGTATTAATTTCATAACGTTCCGACCCTGTAAATGCTAATTTCAGAGTTGAAAAGTCGGCACGATATTCAACCTCATACCACATGAGACTATATTTTAGTCGGCAAGGTAAAAAACAAAAAAAAACCTCTTTGACTTTTGATTCGTTTTGATTTTTTTTTTTTTTGATCTCATCATGTATAGTTAGAGTTTTGAAGAAAGATTTTGAATATGTTTTAGTCGGCATGGTTTTTTAGTATAGGTAATTTGGTCTTTTAACACCTTTTAGACACCCCTTATCACACTAGTTTGGATGGGAATAAAATGAGTATACCCCAATTAATCTGGGTATACCCAATCAAGGCAGGTTAGACAAATCCCCTTATTTAATTGGTTTTATCATTATCCGCTACTACTAATAAAGTAATCATCAACAACTAAAACTTTGAATCAACCATTTACTATTTGATTCGACATCCGATAGTAAGCATTTTATACCTTCAATGATCAAATGCCAACTAAAAGGAGTGTAACAACTGTCTGGAGAATGATAAAGATGCAGTTATGTTAATCATATTGTGAGTACAAAAATTTAGTTTTATGTCAATTTTTTTGGTCGGCCGTCCCACCGTGGCAGCGGTCATCTAGTTACATATTCCTTAAGATCTAACTCTGAGATGTGTGAGTACGGTAACAAATTATTTTATGCATATCCAGTTTTGAAGCAGTGGACGACATGGTTGGTTTCATTCAAATTGTTCAAACACCCTTATATCCTCACTCATAATGCTTACTGTATTGGCAGACTTGGTTCTCATTTTTCCATGGCACAAAACTCGTCTGTTTCATTCTCTGTTTCCTTCTTGATGAAGTCGATGATGCACGAACTTAAAGACTGCCTAATTTTTTTTGTTAATAGTATGTTTGAAGATGTAGGGGTTAAATACCGCACGGCCGATAAACCACGCGAAACAACTGAATTACTAAGGAGCGAAGAGGATTCGCACGTAGCATATCTCAAATGACGGGATCAGTGACGTCACAAAGTCATCAGTAAAGTGCAAGAGTTGTGCAAAGACTAAGAGCACATGCGAGAAAACACAATGTAAACTCCCGAAGACATCGCGCGGTAAATCCGAAAATAGGAGGCTTTATTAGCTGTCCTCCACTATGTAAAATCCCTATATATAGGACCAGTCACCCCTGTGGTGAAGGGGGGATATTTTGGAGAGTTGAGATAGAACTTTAGGAGAGAGAGAGAGAGTTATTTGCTTCCCAAGTTAGGGCTCTATCTTCTTTGTATTGATTTCTATACTTTTTTTTTTGATGCAAAGAAAGGAATTTATTAAGAACTAGAACCGATTACACGATCTGTATCATCATTTAGAGCCGCAATAAGAAAGTTTGGTGGATGATGCATCCAAGTACTACTGATATGAAATTTCCTAGAGTGTTTTGCCAGCTTATCTGCTGGTTTATTTTGCTTTCTACTAATAAACTTGCAAGACAAGAAAGAATGCTTGCTTAAGATTCTGATAATGTCTAAGATGAGAGATTGTAGTTCCCATCTCACTTTACTGCAATCTCCATTTGCCGCTACAACCACATTCTTTGTATCAAGCTCAAAGCAGACATGCTGTATGTTGAGTTCTTCTGCCCATCGCATGGCTTGTAGCATCCCTTCCACCTCTGCATGTTCTGATTCTATATGTCCACGACCATAGATGCAGCATCCCCGTTCAAAGGTACCTGTAGAATCACGGAGTATCAGCCCAATGCCAGTATGTGCAATAGAAATAACTTTTTTGAAAGAAGCATCACAACATAAAGAGTAAGAGGGTGCAGTGGGAGGAATCCAAGAAGAAAGAATGTTAGTTCTTTTGTATTTAGTTTCTGCAGCAGCTAACTTCTTAATCATTCTTGTGCCTGTCATAGTATTAAAATATTGTATGCTTCTTATAACTTCCACTGGGTTTGGTTTTTTCCCGTCGAAAACGCATCTGCATATTTCTTTCCATATCTCTCAGCAGGCATTTGCCATTTTAACCACCCAATCTTTATCCAGCTTGGAAAAATCATTTGTGAACCAGCTCTGGATCCACTGAGCCACACTATAATTTGTGTCTACCATACTCCTTCTTGCACCAGGAATTGAAGTCCATACAGCTTGAGCAAAAGCGCAATCCCACACAATATGTTTGGTTGTTTCTATGTGTTGTCGACACATATTACATAATTATCCAGTATATTGTTTTACTCTTCCCATACGCTCACTCGATGGAATAATGTCTTGTACACATTTCCAAATGAAAGTTTTGTTCCTTGGCAGAGTGTTTAGACTCCACAGATGTTTCCAGAATACTGCCATTTCCTTATCTTGGTTTACCATCGTATTTGTTTTGAGTGCTACTAACTTGTTGTATGAAGATTTAACCGTGAATCTTCCATTACGAGTAAGAGTCCAAATTAGTCTGTCATAAGAATGTGCAGGTATTATCATATCAAGAATATTTTGTACAACTTCAGGTGAAAAGAGCTGGTGAAGGACTGAGTCGTTCTAAGTGTTTGTCGCTTTATTAATAAGATCACTGACCCTGTTGTATTGTACTGCTAGCTCAAAATCTGTTATTGTATCTGGTGGTGTTTGCTCTCCTAGTATCCAATTATCCCTCCACGTTAGGATATTTGTTCCATCTCCAAGTACCCAAAAACTGTATTTGTGTACAAACTTATCTCACTCTGAATGCTTTGCCAAGCCCAAGTCGAATTCTTGTTCTTTGCTGAATGCAGAACTGATGTATCTGGGAAGTTTCTTGCTTTTAACGCTTTTGCCCATAGTTGCTGAGAATTGTGGCATAATCTCCATACTGACTTGGCCATTAATGCTTTATTAAAAAACTCCAAATCTCGGAAGCCCAATCCTCCAACAGCCTTGTGCGTATTTATCTTGTCCCAAGAGATGAAGTACACTCCTTTCCCTTCTTGCTTATTCCACCAGAATCTTCTTTGAACTCCATCCATTTCTTTTATTGTTTTCTTTGGAATCTTAAGTACACCCATCTGACGGGACGGCATGGCGTTAAGTACATGTTTCACCATAATTGACCTACCTGATTGTGTTAAAAAATTTCCATTCCATTTCAGCAACCTTGTGTTCATTCCTTCTACCAGAGATGATAAAGAAGTTGATTTTTTCTTGTTCAGAAATAATGGGATTCCTAGATATTTCTCATCAAGAGACATTTTCCTCATCTTTAATCTCTTTATAAGGATTCTGCAAAATCTTGAGTGTAGATGCTTTGAGAAGAATACTGCGGACTTTTGGAGATTTATTTGCTGCCCAGAGATCGAGCCAAAATCTCTTATTATCTGCAATAAGTTTTCAGCATTATGTAGATCATCCTTCACAAAAAGCAGACAGTCGTCTGCAAAAAGAAGGTGTGAAAGCTGGTGGTGCATTCATGGCTGTCTTGATTCCTTGTATTTTCTGCTCTGCTTCAGCCTTTGCTAGTTGTCTAGTAAACATCTACATTGTGAGCAAAAACAAATAGGGTGACAAAGGGTCACCCTGCCATATTCCTCTACTTGGTTTGAAAGCCTTGCATGGTAAGCCGTTAAGTAGAATTTGTATTTCGGTTGTGCTGACGCACTCTTGTATCAGATTACAAAAATGTTCTGCAAAACCAAAACCCTCCATAACTCTTTGCAGAAAGACCCATTCAACACGATCGAATGCCTTTGACATATCCAACTTTAATGCCATGTAGCCCTTCTTGGTTTTTTTCCTTCTCATGCAGTGAATAAGCTCATGTGCAAGTGTAATATTATCCCCAATTTGTATCCCTGGTACATATGCAGCCTGTATAGGTGAAATCATTTTCTCCATTAACGGTTTGAGTCTCAGTGCTATGATCTTTGTTATGAGCTTGTATGTTGTATTACACAGAGCAATTGGACGATAATCTCCCGGTGTTTGTGGTAGTTGAACCTTTGGTATTAGACAAAGATTTGTCTTGTTCATTTTACGAAGCATTCTTCCATTTCTGAAGAAACTTTGTACCATTTGAATCACATCTTCTTTTGTTGTACTCCACTGTGTTTGAAAAAACCCCGGTGGGAAGCCGTCTGGTCCTTGCGCTTTCCATGGCTACATACTTCTCAATGCTATTAATATCTCCTCTTCTTGCGGAATACGAGTTAGATCAGTAATGAATTTTGGAAGTAAGCTGAAGATATCTTCATTGTTCTCAGGGTTGGTTGTGCTCATGATGTTTGTAAAGTGAGATGTGAGGAGAGCTTCAAGGTTCTCTCTGCCAGAACACCAACTGCCATTTGGCTTAACGAGAGACTCTATGCGATTCCTTGATCTTCTTTTGTTTGTTTGTTGATGAAAGTATTTGGTATTCTGGTCCACTTCATGAAACATTGTATCCCTGGATTTTTTCCTGTAAAATTCCTCTTCACGTGCATGCCATTCATTTATGGCAGTCTCCACTATTCTTAGCTCAGTAACTATAGCTTCATTGTTTGGTAAACTCTGTAAGTTTTTTAGTTCATGTTGTAAACTATTTATTTTATCATGAATATTACCAAAAGATTCTTTATTCCATTTGGATAAGTCTCTCCGAGTGGTATCTAGTTTCTTATCTAGTCTAAAGGAAGCTGAACCTTGCACAGAAGAAGACCACGAGGTTTTTATCAAGTCTATACAAGAAGATTCTCTAAGCCAACATTCAAAGAATTTCCAGTTTCTGCTCTTTACAAAGTCATTTGGGTAAAGATCCAAGAAAATTGGACAATGATCAGACCCTAAAATGGGTAGGTGTTTTAAGACAACATTTGGGAAAGATAATGACCAACCTGGGTTCATGAGTGCTCTATCTAACCTAGATTTTATTCTTCCTGTTCCATTTTTACCACTAGTCCATGTATATGGATTACCATGAAACCCTAGATCAGTTAATCCAGTTTCCTGAATAAGTTGAACTATTTTTGAAGTTTTTGAAGAGGAACCAGAACTGTTAGCTCTCTCCTCAGCATGCATAGTTATGTTTAGGTCTCCTAGCAATATCCAAGATGCATCAATATCATAAGTATCACAAACAGATTTGATGAAACTCCATTGAGACTTTCTTTCTTGTGGGTATGGTGAACCATACACACTTGAAAATGTTTTCATTGTGGATTAGCGAGGATCGGTTCTAACTGAGACAGTGAAACATATTCCTATCACGATAGACAATTTGTAGTTGTAATCCATCTTTCCACAAGAGGCAGATACCCCTAGCTCTACCTATTGAGGGTACATAGGCAATGTTAGGGAATCCTAAATGTCTGACATGCTGCAGGATTTTAGTCGAGTCTATTTTTGTTTCTTGTAAGAAAATGATATCCGGATTCAACCTCTTGTTTATGTCAAGGGCAGCATAGCCATTACAGTTCCAAGATATAATCCGTGTATTATGAGAAGAAAACTTAAGGAAATCAAAACCAGCAAGTAAAGTATGAAAAGAAAAGAGAGTAGAAAAAAATACGTAGAGGTTTACTTGATGAGAAAGTTTTGGTTTTACCTGCATGATCTGACCCTGACTTATGTTTGTGGTTTCAGCAGTGGTATGCTCAGATTCTCTAGCTCCCATCATCGAGTTATTATGGTTTTCCATATTAGCACCAGTGTTATCTTCCTGAGTATTTGGTGGTTGCACATGTATGTTGTGTGGGTTCATAGATGGTGCCTCATTAAGCTCAGAATTTCTCATTCTCTTTGATTGTCGCGGATCTTCACTTGTCCCTTCTGCTCCCTCCTCAAAAAATATGACATTTGCATCCATGCATCGCTCTCCATCATTTCCTTCATATACATCAGCTTTATCTTTTAAATATTCTGCATATTCCTCCTCTGTCAAACTATCCAAATATAGGAGATGAGACCACTGCATGCATTTATTATCATCATGATCTATAACAAAGCATTTTAGGCAAATCTTCTTTGGTTGTAGCTCCCAATGGTATCGAATCCAAACTTTCTCATTGTTGGACGTATTCCACCATCCTCCCATGTGCAAAGGTTCATTGAGTTTCATCTCTATTCTAGCTTTGACTGTGTTGCCATATCTGGGTCTACAGTTTGGGGGTTGTGTAGAAATATTTTTACCCATGAATCCTATCGCTTCATCAACCACTATGCTGTTAAGATGTTTTAGTTTCAAGTACTTAAATTGTACTGTGAAAACTTGATGGGTGAACTTGTATTCAGCAGCAGGGGTTCCATTTGTATACTTTTGAACAGCAAAAAGAGCTTCACCTACCAACCATGGTCCATTGTTGATAACTTCATCCCTCTCGTCCTCTGAGTTCAATCGAACCAATATTAGGTTTTGACCCATAACCCTGATTTGTTTGTTTCTATAGTTTCTCCATAGAGAGTTTATCTCCTATCTTATGATTCTCATATCTATCTTGTGCTTCCACATTAGCTTTCCTAGAATTCCAAAAGTCCATTCATCAGCAGCATCTTGGACCACTTGTGGCGCCAACAATTCTTCTTGTTACCGGTAGTTCAATGTTTGCTCTTCTAAATTGTCTGGATAATTGGTTGATTGGGTTTTCTGAGTTTTGAGCCATGAGTTTACTACTGTTGAGATTTCTAGAGATGTATGTGGTTCTGTTTGAGAAAAAACTGAATATAGGGTTTTGAGGTTTTTCTGCAGTATTTAAACGATGCTTTTCTTCTTGTGTGAAGACTTTCCTTTGAGGATAAGTGCCGATCCTAAATTGTAGGATAGAATTTTTGCATAATAATTGACCGAATATTTCAGTTATTCGAATAATGAGTTTTCTATGGAAAACATATCTCCAAATATGGTTAGGACCTATTCTCTGGAAGAGAGTGCGAAATTGTTTAGGGGGAAAATTTTGAATTTGAAAATTTTGAGAATGAGGGTTTTTGACTGAGTATCTTCCTGGGTTGAAGAAAAAGTTGAATTCTTTGGGATTGCAATGTCGATTTTGATCTAAGGGAAATCCTAGATTCATACTACTGTTGAGGACCACCACAGAGATGATGGTTAGCACCACTGCTGCGAGCTGTACTCTTAAGAACACCACTGTTTTTGGATCTTTAGCATACCACATGCTGAATATAATAGCACCACTGGATCCCACAAATAAGTCAGGAGACCTGCACAAAATTTAGAAAACCATGAGAATGATTTAGATCAAAGAAGATACACTAGAAAGTGAGTGCATAAACTGATATAAAACTAAGAATAACTAAGAAAAATTGAAAATCTCCATTAGTATGGTTCCACAGCCAATAATGAGAGATAGATTTTGAAGTTTAACTATTCTGTATTGTGATTAAAGGATGAAAAAAACATTAGATTAAGATTATAACATGGGTTGATGCATCAGAAAACTAGCAAATCAAAAATAAAATAACTAAAAAAACTCAAAAAAATCGCATGAGAGAGAAACTCTCGGTCTTTTTGTGAGTTATCTAATTATTGTAACTTGTTCAACGAACACAAATCTCTTTCTACCTCTGCATGTTCTGAGTCTATATGTCCACGATCATAGATGCAGCATCCCCGTTCAAAGGTACCTGTAGAATCACGGAGTATCAGCCCAATGCCAGTATGTGCAATAGAAATAACTTTTTTGAAAGAAGCATCACAACATAAAGAGTAAGAGGGTCCAGTGGGAGGAATCCAAGAAGAAAGAATGTTAGTTCTGTTGTATTTAGTTTCTGCAGCAGCTAACTTCTTAATCATTCTTGTGCCTGTCATAGTATTAAAATATTGTATGCTTCTTATAACTTCCACTGGGTTTGGTTTTTTCCCATCGAAAACGCATCTGCATCTTTCTTTCCATATCTCTCAGCAGGCATTTGCCATTTTAACCACCCAATCTTTATCCAGCTTGGAAAAATCATTTGTGAACCAGCTCTGGATCCACTGAGCCACACTATAATTTGTGTCTACCATACTCCTTCTTGCACCAGGAATTGAAGTCCATACAGCTTGAGCAAAAGCGCAATCCCACACAATATGTTTGGTTATTTCTATACTTAATAAAAATCTCTTTAGGTGTTCTTCACAATGATTTCATAATTTACTATATAGAATGTTCAAGGGGTGTAGTAGTAGGGTTTTCTACTACTACATTTTGGCGCTAGAATACAACTCAGGAATGGGATCAAACCTGTTTGTGAAAATTTTAAGTTGAGTTTATTTTTCAAAAAATTTCTTTTAAGAAAGGTTTCTTATTGTTCTAGTTTTGTAAAGATTTTAATCGTTTTTGTGAAAATAAAACATGTGGGACCACCCATTAAAACCACAGTTTTCAATTAGAAATGAAGTCCTATAGAATAAATACCCTTTTGAAAAGCAAAGTTCACAGATCTGAAACGATTTCCATAGAGATAGTGAGAGAAGTTACCCATAGATTTCAAGTTGAGGTTGTCTGCACATAAAAGAAAGAAGAACCAGTTGATGCGAGAAGAAGAGCGAGCAAGCATGCACACAATACACAGAGCAAGTAGATCCACATGAATAGTAAAATATCAGAGCAAAATAAGGGAGTAAACGTCTATAGTGCAATATGATAAAAAAAGAAGGTATAGATATTATGGATTTCAGTGCAGGACTCACATGACAAATCCACAAGCGTGATTACGAAGGAAGGAAGATCTCTACGGTCGAAAAGATATCACCCTTGCACGAATGGAAAAAAAAAAAAGATCATGTTTGAAGCGAGATGAAATACCACATAGAAGCTGAAGCGAAACAGATCCATTGGTAATGAATGTACGCGAAAAATGATGAAGGGACGAAGGTGCAAAAACTCGGAAGGAATGGGAGATCGAAAAAACTTTGATAGATACCGGGAGCTCAGCCGACATCTTGTTCTATCACGCGTTCAAGGAGATGGGATACAACGACATGGATTTATTACCAACTATATACAACATACATGGTTTCAACAAAGCTATAACAAAACCAAAAGGGGAGGTAATTATAAGTACGCCGCTAGGAGAAATAGAGGTGAAGGTAACACTATGTGTAGTGGATGTGGAATCACCGTATAATATGATATAGACCATGGCTACACGGCATAAAAAGAGTGGCATCAACCTTGCATCAATGTCTATGATTCCCAATGCCGAGCGGAATAGGAGAGATTGTAGACGACTCAGAAAGATCCAGTACCTGCAATCAGCTAGATGTGAGGAATTATGAAGGCAGAGCTAAAAAGAGAAATGATAATTGGAGAAAGGCGAAGCAATCAAGAAAGGAGAAAGAATTCAGGGTTTATATGATACGAGCGAAAGAAGGAAGAGGCATATCGAGCGAAGTCCCAGACGAGGAAGGTGCACCAGCGAGAGAAATAAAAGAACCATCCCCGTTAAGCGAACCTAAGGAAAACTTTATTGCAGCAGAGCCAACCAAAGAAGTAAACATAGGAACTGAAGAGGAGCCCAAGATGATAAAGATTGGTACAGGGATGGATGCAGAAGAAGAAGAGCAAACAATAAACCTTCTACGAAAATACAATGATGTCTTCGCATGGGACATGGATGAAGTGCCAGGTATGGATCCTGATATCGCATGTCACAAGTTAGACATTAGGAATGACGTGCGACCATTCAAGCAAAGAATAAGGAAATAACATCCGCAAATAGAAGTGGAGTTACAAAAATGCTAGAAGCAGGAATAATTCGACCAGCAAAATACCCGGAGTGGATAGAAAACATGGTGGTGTTGCCGAAAAAGAACAAAGGGATAAGAATCTGCATCGACTTCAGCGACTTGAACAAAGCATGTCCAATAGACAACTATACGTTACCAGACCACAGATGGTAGAGGCTGCCTCAGGTTATAAAAGATTGTCACTTATGGACAGGTAGAAAGGATACAATCAAATTCCATTAGCAGCACTAGTGGAAAAGGGGGTTTTCCTGACCCACATCCTCGACCCTCAATGGCGGTCAGCAGACCATGGACTGGTCAAAACGGTCCTACATTTAATAAAAATGCGGACCACATCCAGGAGCATTGGAGCATTAATGTTGGTCGTTGAATAAAAATATTTATTATTATTTTATTCCTTATTAAACAACCCACACTGCTACCAGTGAACCTAGTGTTTCCAGTGGTTCAATTTTTAGATGAACGGCCGGATACGAAGATATATATCTCTAATAAAAAAAGATATCTCTCTCCATCTTCAATTCGTCTTCTTTACAACTCAAACACAAGAAAGAGAAATATCTCTTCTTCTCCGTCTTCTTCATCTCACTCCCTACTTCAGAAAAACAAAAAAAATATCACTCCCTCAACATCTCTCTCCCACTCTTCTTTTCTTTCTAACTCCAACAGAAGAATAGAGAAGATCTTCTCCATCTTCTTCATCTCCTCACAAGAGAAGATCTCGTCTCCATCTTCTCCTTCTTCTTCTATCATGCAAAAGCTATTTTTCTCACAAATATAAGAGCAGTGTAAGTTTTAAGGTATTCTTTGATAGTAAAATCCTTATTTTGTAATAGATCTATCTTTTCAATATGATTTTGAACTGTATTTTCTTGTAATTAATAGTTATTTTTTAATGAGTTAGGGTTTTATACTTTAATAAAAGATTTGGGATATTATTGTGATTGGGTTTTGGTTATTTGTTTAATTTCAGAGATTCACCAACAGAAGAAGAATTATCAACTGATTTACCAGCAATAAGGTAATTTAATAGTAAAAAAATGACTACTTCTATTTCCTTACTTCTGATTATGATTTAAATCGTTCGATTTTGTTTTCATTTTTGGGGTTTTCATGCACATGAAACCCTAGGTTTTTAATTTGGGATTTTTAATTTGATTTTTACTCAATCTATGTTTCATATTGTGACTGACCTAGGATGATTTGTTTTGAGTTTGTTTCGATTTGGATTTCTTTTGATTTTGTTGGGTAAGATTTTAGGGATTTATCTAATGATTTTTGTTGGTGATGATTTGGGTATTGTAGGGTTAGCCAATGCAAAGACATATGCAATTCAAGATGGAAAAGATTCAGGTATTGTTCTTGCTGCTACTAAGAGTAACAAACATAAGAACCCTCCAACTTTGGTGCACAAAACTGTCATGAAAAAGGAATTCAGTAGAATGGCTAAGGGTTTTGCCAACCAGGTAATTTAACAAACCCTTTCTCTTATTTCAGATTTTGTAATAGATTTTTGATGCATACATAGATAACTTGATTTTTTTAGCACTTTGACAACACTGGTTGTGTGATCCACAAGTGCGTGCAATGCGATGGTTGCTGGGTACATCATATTACAGAACCTCGGTTTAAGTCCAAAGTGTAAGAGTAAAATGCCTTTTTGGTTCCTTCAATTTAGTTAATGAATCTCTTTTAAGCAAGTTATTACTTTTTTAAATTCGTTTACATGGGGAATCTCTTTGTAGGAGAGCAATTACAATCTCTGCACCATTTGCTTCTCGAAATTAGGGAATGACGCTCAATGAACCAGAATAAAAAAACCCCATCTTTTACCAACGCCCTCGCCTGTAAGGAGCTAAAATATTGTATTGTCAATATAGAACTGTTTTAGCATTTAATTTTGACTTGTAGTGACATTTTTCTTGTGCTTATATTATTGGAAACATCTTTTTCTCAAGGTCCAGCTCCACCCATCCTGTATCTCTCATATCTTGAATGCATCTAAATTTTTAGATTTCTGGTGATGGATATCCTTTGGGAACAACGCTAGACATTGTAATTGATCTAACAGCACCAGTTGCCCATGGACTCTATATTTCTTACTGGAGGATGATGTCACCTTCTGGTGAAATGTTTGAGGAGAGGATTTGGGTACTAATCGAGGTATGCTTACAACACTGTCTTCCTTGGGAATGATTCAAGTCAATGCTTTTATTAATATTTTCCATATGGTGTGAGTTAATACTTTATTACTTGACTCTTTGTCGGACTTGAATATATTATGCAGTATAGGAATATGTTCATATTGTGATGACTATTTTTGGAATTTGGAAATTAAGTATCGAGATGGAGCCATGTATCAACCATGTATATTTTCTTGGCAGGATTTTGCTTTGTAAAAAGTTGTGGTCGTTCCCCTGCTTATTTGCATTATGAGTTTGATTTTCATTATGTAAAACCATAGATATTGAACTAGGAACCAGGCGTTAGTTAGTCGATTGCAGGATAGGTATAAACTTCTGACTAACTAGATAAAGCTTCCTTTTCTTTGTTTGATCCAGGTCACTAAATCTTGTAGGAAATGTTTCCACATTACCTTATCAAGGTAGTACAACTTTTGCATATGCTCAATGAATATTTCCTGTTGCATTCTAGTTTTCGTAACCTCTTGATCTCGTTCCATTTTGTTCTTAATTTTTTTTAAAATGTGTATTTGTAGGCACATGTTGGCGTTGCGATAAATTTTCCTCATACTACAAGAATCTCAAGATGGTATTGAAGGTAGCTAGGAAGAAGATGAGGAGGCTTATGAGGTATAGTTGTTTTATAAAGTTTATGTATCCAACTGTGAGGTATGAATGTTAGAGATAGACATGGAAAGTTCACAATAGGAAATGGGGAATTTCCATTGGTGTATATGTATTGTAGCCTATAATTTGATTTATCCCGTTGTTATTTTCTGTGAATTCTGAAATATAGTTCTTCTGATTTTAGCAATTGGTTAAGCCACTATTAAAGACATCACAAGGCTATTCGACTTGAAACTTCATACTGATGTTTAAGCAGTTGAGCATGATGATTTCGGTAGTCTGGTAAACTACCAACTTCTTAAGTTTTATGATTTTTGGTTAACTTGTCTTTGCTTAACATTGGTTTTTTTTGCTTGAGTTTCTGTTTTGCATATACTTGTAACAAGGTCTTGTGGTTATAAGAACTGATTTTCACTGGACATTTTTAGTTTGCTGAGAAGTTCAGCTTACTTGAATAATATATAATGGAAAAAGATAAGCAGAAAAAGGTAAAAGTTAGAACCGCTGCACCCACGTTGTGATTGCGTATCTATACGATTTGTTATTGAAAGGATTCATTTGACATGAAACAATAACCTATTGCGTAGTTTGATTTGGTACATTTTCTTGAACTGTATGTGAGTAGTATGTGATACCTTGATGTAGCAATTGAATTTTAAACTTCAAACAATTATGGTGTTAATAATTTCTCGGATCTGTACCTTGGTTTTGTTAACAACTTCAAACACTTTATTTTTGTTAATAACTTCAAACACTTTGGTGTTCATCTATTTTGGTGATCATAGCCCTTAGATTACTGATGCTATTTTATCTGCATGAATTTTTGTTCGTCCAATTTGATTAAGCACATTATTTTGGTTCCACCCTTTTCTGGTGGTGTCGTGTTTGATGTTGGTTTGAATTTTTTCATTGTTCTTGATCGTTGAATATGGGTGATATATTCGAATTGTTAAGAACTCTACCTTGCTTCCATTTTGACAGGAGGGATTTATTGTTTCTAGTTGCATTTTATTTTAATGGAAATGATATACATTTTAGTTGTGCAAGTCTGATCACAATTGTCCATTTGTCAGTTGCTTTCAGTTTTTAGGGATAATTGCTAGTGGAGCTTCTATTTCATAGCCTTCTATTGATTCATATTTCTAGTTATGGTTTGACTTGTTTTTTATTATGGTGATATATTTGATTTAGGTAGTTGTCCATCTAATTTTCCCGACCAATGCCTTATGTACATCTGATAAAGGTGATGCAGATCCTATTTTTTTTTTATATGTGATGCATTACAAGTTGATAAACTAATAAAGGAGGAGGCCCACGAAATGGATGTAAAAGAAGTATAATGGAGCTCTCAGGTCTGTTTTATTTTTCTGAATTAAACACACTTCATAATGTTAAATAGATCTGTTTCTGGACTTATAACTATTACTTACACAAACTTATGATGCAGTCTAAATTTCTGAATTGTATTTAAGTCCCAAATATTTAGGTTCAGATACATGTGGTTCTAGCTAGTTCCAAATGGGTTCATTTCACTGTCTCTAGTCACATCCTCATATGCATTTTGTCATTAAACCAATCAAATATTGACTGCTCATGCTTGCATGTTCTATCAAAATTATATCATTGTATTTTTCATTGTGACTGAATATCAGATAGTTTTTCCATAAGAATGCAAAGCTGTAGAAGTGTATCTCTTGGTATTGGTACATGGTGGTTTGTGAGCCTGCTGGTGCTTATTCTTTAAACACCTGTTGTGATGTTTCTGGTAGTAATGGGTTCATGAGTAGGTATTTATTTCCTCATGCTTTTCTCAATCACTACGTTAATAGCAACTGGTTTATCAGTAGGAAGAAAAAAACTATCGAGTACTTTTGGTTATTCATCTTGGGGCCTCTCTGCAATCTTACCTGCAATACTTGTTACCGTTCTTACATTAGGATTCCATGTATAACCCATTCTGTATCTTGTGCTCGAGATATGTCAAGGTCGTGAATTAATGAACTAGTTACGTTTGTGCCGTTGTGTCAATGTTGGACAGAGGCATGTAAAGAGATTGACATCATATTGGTTAGGATACCCACCTTTATAGATCACTGTCCTCTCATGTGCATGGCATGGTTATTATTTTTATAAGCGTTTTCTTGAGTATTGTGACCTCCCCACATTAATCAGCTGACGGCTTTTGCTGTGCAGGTATACCATTATGAAGTAGGAATAAGTTGTTCATCATCATCGGAGTTTATAATTTTGCTGTTTAATCATTAGTTTTTTAGTTCATCGTTTTGTAATCGAATCCTAGAACTACAGATTACACTGGTCAGAACTACAGATTTTAATCCTTTGTGTAATTTGAAACCTATGAATCAATGAATGTTAAATTGAATGATTATTTGTGTGCAAGTTTGATTTGATTGTCATTTTTATTTGATTTGAATTTGGTTTTCATTTGATTCTCATTTGATATCTAATTTGAGTTTCATTTGATTTTCATTTGAATTCTAATTTGAGTTTCATTTGATTCTCATTTGAATTTTGTTTTCATTTGAGTTTCATTTCAGATTTAGTGATTGATCGGGCAGACAGCCAATCTGAATCAATTTTTTTTTATATTAAGATTTATGTATATGACTGATTGAAGTCATTCATAAAGTATTGACAGTTAAAATCGGTTGTTGATATAAGATTTTCAACGACTCCCAGAGACACGTCATAGTTGAAAAAGACGCTCAAACAACGACCCTTTCTTCGACCGACAAAGCAATTCATAGATACGAGTTAAATGACTTGCTTTGTCGGTCGCGAAACTGCTGATTTCTACTAGTGCAGAAGAAGATCAGGAACACACGGCTTTCTTCGCACCGAGAGGATTATACTGCTACACTAAAATGCCCTTTGGATTGAAGAATGCAGGAGCTACATATCAGAGAATGGTGGAAAAGGTATTCACGGAGTGGATTCATAAAACCTTAGAGGTGTATGTTGATGACATGCTTGTAAAAAGTAAAGAGATCGAAAATCATGTAACTCATTTGGAAGAAATATTTGTGCGAATGCGGCAGTGCAAAATTAAAATAAACCCTGCAAAATGTATCTTTGGGTGGCATCAGGGAAATTCCTAGGATATATTGTATTAGAAAAAAGAATACAAGTAGATCCATAGAAAGTTCAAGCAGTTCACGACATGCCAATACCAGCGACATTAAAAGATGTGCAAAAATTGAATGGACTTTTAGCCTCGTTGGGACGGTTTATCTCACGCTCTTCAGATAAATGCAAGCAATTCTTTAGCATTCTAAAGAAATGAGCCAAATTCGAATGGACAACTGAATGTGAAAAGGCGTTACAAAGCATAAAGAATTACTTAATGAACGTGTCTATTTTGCAGAAAGGTGAACCAGGAGAGGAGATATTATTATACTTGGCTTCGACACCACATGCAATAAGTGTTGTACTACTTCGCTTAGATGGAGGAATTGAGAAACCCATTTATTACATAAGTAAAACATACAATGCAGCAGAAAAGAATTATGCGAAGATTGAGAGACTCATCCTCACCTTTGGTATATGCGGCTCAAAGCTTCGCACGTATTTTCAAGCCCACAAAATCGAGTCCTTACAAAGGTGCCAATTGAATCTGTGATGAAGAATTCAAAATGGTCCGGGAGAATAGAAAGATGGAACGCGCAGGTGGGAGAGTTCGAAATCAAATATGAGATATTATCATCATCAAAATCTCAAGTTATTGCAGACTTTCTAGCAGATTTTCCCTTGGAGGAAGATGAGAGTGTAGAAGACATGATGGAGATAGACGAAGAACAAAGAAACCCACAAAATCTATTAAGAGAACGAAATTCGAAAAGGTGGGAGATACTAGTTGATGGATCCGTAAACGGAGAAGGAAATGGAATAGGGATAGTAATGATATCACCATCTGGGGAAAGAATGGCACATTCATTCAGGCTGGAGTTCGCGTCAACAAACAACGAAACAGAGTACGAAGGAGTAATACATGCGTAGCGATTGGCAGTAGAAATGGAGTTGGAGGACGTTAGAATAACTAGTGACTCACAACTAGTGATAAACCAGATATTGGGGATATACAACACTAATGAACCTTCATTACAGAAATATAAGATGCTCGCGGAGAACTTATCAGCAAAAATAAAAAATATGGAGTGGAGACACATATGCCAGATAGACAACAGATTCGCAGACGCTCTGGCATTTCTCGCGTCAATGATGGTTGATCCAACCGCACGATACATAAAGATTACAACTTTGCCTACCATCAATCAAAAATGAAGAAGAAGCAGACGTAATGATAGTAGAAAGCGGGGAAGAAGAAAATAATGATAACATAGCAGATTGGAGAAAGCAACTTCATACATACTTGGAGAAGGGAGAAGTACCAAGGAACATATTGGAAGCACACAAGATAAAGAGCCATGCGACAAATTATGAATTGAGGGACGGAGTACTCTATCGAAGATCATTCCTTGGCCCTTCGATCCGATGCTTGACGCGAAAAGAAGGAATGGAAATACTAAAGGCAATACATTATGGAGACGCAGGGAACCATAGCGGAGGAAGCTCACTGGCATACAAAACAAAGATACAAGGGTATTATTGGCCTTACATGCATGAGGACGCGAAAGAAGTATCTATACGGTGTGAGGAATGTCAAAGGCGTGGAAACAGAATACACGCACCAGGTGCGAACTTAAGCTCATCGACCAGTTTTTGGCCATTCGCAAAGGTGGGGCTTAGATATGGTAGGACCATTCATACCAGGGTCAGGACAAAGAAGATATTTGATTGTCGCAACATATTATTTCACAAAATGGTCAGAGGCAAAGGCGGTTCAGCATATACGCGATAAGGATATCTTCACCTTCATATTTGAGAATATCATCTGCAGATTTGGGATCCCCGTACAATTAGTTTCTGATAATAAAAAGCAGTTCGATTGAGAGAACATAGAAATGCTGTTAAATGCCTTCAAAATCCAGATCAGAAAATCAACTCCATTATACCCACAAAGTAATGGACATGCTGAGGAAACTAACAAGATGCTTGCGAATACGCTGAAGAAGAAGTTGGAAGGTCATAATAAAGGGTGGTGCAAGAAGATCCATAATGTCTTATGGTCATATCGAACAACACGAAGAGAAACAACAGGAATGTCACCATTCTGTTTGACATATGGAGTAGAAGTTGTATTACCAACCGAAGTAATTATACCAACTACAAAGAAAGAAGCTTGGGAGAAGAACCTAAACACAAGCCTGATACTATCAAAATTGGATGAATTGGAGGAAACTAGAGAGGCTGCTTTGCAACACATGGAGAACTATCACAAAAGATTAGCAAGGGAGTACAACAAGCGTGTCAAACCGAGGGAATTCCAACCAGGTGAGCTAGTATTAAGAGAAATATCGTCTTATCAAAAAGGAGGAGATGGAAAGTTGGAGAAGAAGTGGGATGGACCGTATATAATCAAGCGAATTGTGGGAAATAGAGCGTATGAGTTGATGGACAAGGATGGAAAAGATGTTGGGCGGAGACTCGATCATCCATGGAATAGATTATACCTTAAAAGGTATTATCGGTATAATGTTTAATAGAATAATGCGTGTGAAATAAGAAGAGGGACAAGTTCATAATGTATACGTGAAGTTATAAATAGAAGGAAAGTATTTGTACTCTCAAATACAATGATCTATATAACAATACAAACATAATAAAGAGGCAACGATAAGACCTCATAAATAAGACCTCAATAGGGGGTAATAGAAATTAAAACCTCTAACTAGGGAGGCTGGGTAACCAATTGTGGTGTGCACCCTAGTTCGCACGTGTGCAAGAGGCAATATAAATAAGCCCTAACACGCGTTTTAATTGGGGAGAACCTGGTAATGCATGACTCAGGTGAAAGCCATAGCATCCCTGGGATCTGAGTCATAGAAGGTGGGGGAGAAATAAAAGCCTATCTGGTAGAGACTCCTTAGTCGAGAGCCTAATGTACTAAGTTCTCTATTAAGGAGTGTAGAAACTCGACCAGGGAGCCGCGATACACGGTTGAGGTAAGGGTGCCGGGGGCGTCTGAAGTGTACCTCGCCCCTCTTAGCAAGTCCTAGCTATGATACACTCGGTCCTCAAGAAACCCCACTTAGGGTGTGGTCTTGTAACCATAATCCATATCGGCTGAGGGATAAGAGACCGCGAACACAACGATTGTTGCATGTTGGATGGGAGGATCCACCTAACGGTAGAGGGGTACGTCTCCTTGAAGGGGTAATCGGGGAAGATAAGGACGTCACCATCCATTAGGGAGCTGATGTGTCAAAGACATTAATGTCACAAGGATTTTACACATGGGAGTACTTAGACTTGTCATATTAATGCATATTCACACATCTGCAGAGGCAATAATACGAAGGGTGATAAGATAGGGTCAATGGGTCAATACGCGAAAACTTAACGACGTCCTGCGACTCTATCGCATGGCCAAAATAATATCCTGAGGCAAAGATAAGCCCTATCAACAGGAGAGGCTGACTAAGACCTCTACTTAGGGAGGCTCAATAAGACCTCACAATCAAACACAAAGAGACCTAAGTAAAGGTTCATGTCATAAAAACATTTGTTTTCTAACAGGGGCTATATTCGCATACATATTATTTGCGTGTTCGCATATTTCATATCTATTATTTGCATAAGTTATATCTTACATTCGCATGAATAATACATTATATCCAGATAATCGGTATCTTATATTCGCACGAGTAATATCTTATATTCGCATAACATATATCTTGCTGTTGCACAAGTATTATCCTCCGTAAATGGACTTTATGTTTTTGGCAAGTATTTCGTGAGAACGTTATTATCTAACATGCAAATAATAGAGGCAAGTATGGGAATTACAAAAAGAAAGTATTCTTCGCATGATTAGAAAATAACCTTGCATATAAATGAATCAGGAAGAAAATGTTGTTCGCATACTCAGAAAATAATCTGTAGAAATAAAATTGTCTTTCTTTAAATGTGCAGCGAAAAACAAAAAGCGAGATCCAAACAAGTTCATAAGGATAGAAACAGAAGGAAGCTAAGAGTCACTCTGAGGGATTTCATCATGCGAATCAATGGCTTCAGTCTCAGCAGCAGGAGGGGGGCTTGCAATAGAGGCCTTCGCAGAAGCTTCAGAATGGGGAATAGCTTGAGCTTCAGTATGAGGAGTAGCTTCAGTATTCGGTGCATCAAAAAGATTGATGCCAGATCCATCCCCCTCGGGTTGATCTTCAGGAAGAGGGATCTCCTCATCACAACTGACATAATCATAGTCACTATCAGGCTGAGGAATAGCTTCATTGTCATAAATGTCAATAGGTTCCACTTCCTCCAGAGGCACCGAATTGGTGATGCATATCCCATCAGCATATGCTTTAGCTTGAAGATGAGCTTCGCGTGCGACATCCCTTTGAGCATTCTTGACATTAATCATCATCAATTGTTCAAGATATATCTGTCTCCTCTCAGCCCTGTCACGAGAAGATGAGAGTGTAGAGGTAAGATCCCTAACCTTCTTGTGAGCTTTAGCCAAGTTAGACCTCAACTTATGAACAAGGAGTTGGTTGTACTTCTCAGAAACTGCGAGAACAAAGAATACTAGAGTTAGCTTAGAAACCACAAAATCGCATAAATGAAGCAGCATTCGAATGAAGCTAAAAATATAAGTTAAGGTAGTCATCTTGGTGTGACTACCTTCCATCTTAGAAAGGTAATATTAAGATAGGGCAAGACCACTACTTCTCATAACCTCCAAGTGTTTATCAAAATCATCACCTATCAAGCCTTCAAGACGAGAGCAAATCTTATTCTCATATGTAATAAGAGAAGCATGTTTTTTCTTCAAGATATCATGTGAGATTTCCAACCGAGTTTGCTGTTCGCGAAGCTTCTTCATTTCAACAGTCATTTTTACTTTGCTATTTATAATCTTATCATTTTCCAAGGACACTCTCTTCATATCTTTGTCATATTGATTCCTTAGAGCGCGAAGAGATTCCTCTTGCTCAGTTCAGGTTCGTCGAAGAGCGTGGTATTGCTGGGAGTTATTCGTTTTCTCCTTCAAAAGAGATTGATTCTCTCCCATGAGGTGCGGTTTTTCTCTGATAAAGTTTGGTTACTTAAGTCAGTGTCATATAAAAGCTCAGAAATATGGGATATTTGGGAATTAGGAGTCGAACCGAGTACTAAGGCCCCGATTTTCATTCTTCAAATTATCAACTTGGTCAACTAAATATGAGCGATCACTAAGCAATTGATTCAACTGATGCCGCAACTCTTTATTCTCCGCACAAGCATTCTCAGCTGAATATTGGAAATTGTACCTTTCCATGACACGCTTTTGGTTTAAATCTAAATATTTGCACAAGCATAGGCAAAAAGGGAGAAAGAACATGCAAATAAATATATGCAGTAAAACTTAAGGGAGAAGCGAGATAAGGCAAAATCTCAAGATTAATAAGATAAGGAAGAGAATACCTCTAAGCTCTTGGTTCTTGGTGCGAAGTTTCTCAGCCAAGAGTTCACCAAAGATGCACATCTGACTTTCAATTTAGAATTCTGCTGAGTAAGCTCTCGAATGAGAGAGCTAGACTCTGAAAATCCTTCAGCCTGGATAAAGCGGCGCCGAGATTCCATACAATCAAAGGATGCGCTAATAGAGGGATCCATCTGAGCGAAGATCTCACTCCTAGTAGAATTATCTGGATCAGGGCCGCTCAAAAGCTTAATAAGAGACTCGCACAAACGCCGTTAGGACTGGTCATTGGAAGATGAGCGTGCGAGTTGTACCATATCGAGGAGAGGATTTACTCCCAAGCTCGCTGCATCAGAGGCACATACCTCATGAGCTGCAAATTTTGCTTGAGAGGGAATAGGCTGTGCAGAAGAGGAGAAGTGGTCGAGTATGTTGTTCATGGAGGAAATAGCAATTTGCAACATCCGAAGAGAAGAGACAGAGTAATCCACAGATGTGGGGATAACGAAAGAGGTGGAAACAGGGATATCTAACATAGATGCAACAACTTCTTCAGTAGAAGAAGTGATGGCATGAGTCATTGAAGTTAGGTCTAGATGAGCCGGAGTCACTGTTAGAAGAGAAGAAATATGTGAAGAAGCTAAAAACATAAGGTCCTTACAGGGATTTTCAGCAAATGAATGGAATGATGAACATGCGATAGTGTTCGCTGAAGAAGAAACAATAGATGAGGAAGGGGTGGTAACACTCGCTTGATCGGTAGCAGAGGCATTCGCCTGAGTAGGAGGAGCGGTCACACCGGAAAGCTCCTGCTGTGTAGACTTCTTCCTAAAACTCGGAAGAGCCATGCGAGTATCAATGGTAGGAGGCTGTTTGCTCCTCCTAGGCTTCTTCTCCTTCTCCTTCGCATCAGCCTGCGAATGACAACGCATATAAGAAACATATGCAACAATATTATTTTAAAGAGTAAGGTGTTTCTTAATACCTTGTCATGCGAAGGCTTCCTCTTAAGGGACTTGTCATTTTCAGGGTTTGGAACAGTGAAACGAGTTTCAGAGGAGGAAATTTTGCTGCAACAAAAAACAATATGGGAATTATCGATAACAGCAACAGAGCTATAAAATGGCGATACAGAAAAAACAGTAGCAGAGGAATAACAATGGTGGTGATTAACTACAGGCAACCAAAAACAAGCTACACACAATAAATAGTACGATAGAAGAGATAAAACAAACCTTTGAGGAGAATCCATGGGATGACAACACTAGCAGGAGGCGGGAAGACGAAGATTCTGAGAAAACGAGAATTCAAGCAGGTTTGTGAAGAAGAAAAACTAAGGAAGAGAAAATCTCTCTCTCCCAAAAGGATTAAATAAGGAAGAATATGACCGGTTACACCAGGTGGAAAAGAATACATGCCGGTAATAAGTGAAAAAGTGGGAACGTGTGAACAGTTACGCCAAAATACCGGAAACTTGTCGGTTAAAAGGAATATGAAAAGTTAATAGGGTGCGGCAATTAAATGACATATAAGGGTGCGAAAACAGCCAAGGAAAGGTTTCTCTCATCGCTCCTTTTTCGATAAAGATCGCTGAGAGAAAAGGCAAAATGTAGGGGTTAAATACCGCACAGCCGATAAACCACGCGAAGCAACTAAATTACTAAGGAGCGAAGAGGATTCGCACGTAGCATATCTCAAATGACGGGTTCAGTGACGTCACAAAGTCATCAGTAAAGTGCAAGAGTTGTGCGAAGACTAAGAGCACATGCGAGAAAACACAATGTAAACGCCCGAAGACATCGCGCGGTAGATCCGAAAATAGGGGGCTTTATTAGTTGTCCTCCACTGGTGAAGGGATGGGGGGGATCTTTTGGAGAGTTGAGATAGAACTTTAGGAGAGAGAAAGTTATTTGCTTCCCAAGTTAGGGCTCTATCTTCTTTGTATTGATTTCTATACTTCATAAAAATCTCTTTAAGTGTTCTTCACAATGATTTCATAATTTACTATATAGAATGTTCAAGGGGCGTAGTAGTAGGATTTTCTACTACTACAGAAGAGATTAGATATATAGATAGCATGCATTCGGAAGCAATGAACCAAAACATAATAAAGGAAAAAGAAACCTGATCTAATATATTCACAGTTGCTCAATATCAATTTCTCTGTTGCCCCTGCCAGAAGTTCTTGAGGGTCGACAATGTGTCATGAATGCGGTGATAGGACATGCTGTGGAGTTCATCCTTCAGACTGTGGTTCAATCGATTGTGCGTTAGGTTGGTTATGTTATTAATTACAAGAAAATTCTTGAGAGTTTTGAAAGAAAAGTTAATAGTCTAGATGATATAAAAGACGACATACAAAAAAGTGTCACTGCCGCAAAGAGAAATCTTGACCCTATCAAAAGGGTTGTGGAGACTTGGCTTGAAACGGTGGAGAAGGAAAGCTGACAAGATGAGATGATGGTCGCACTAAAAGATTTCATCCATGGCGAGGACACAAAAATATTCAATCATGATCGAGGCTTTTTCAAGTGTTGTTGTGCCAATCGCCATAAAATTGGAGACAAGCACAAAAAGAAGATTCTCATTATTGATGAACTTTTACCAAGGAGAACCTACATCGATGTTACGAATCCGTGTTCTACTTTGTGGTTTCGAGATAATTCATGGAGATATGATTGCGCTTGATTCACAAGAGCACACTCGGCCCAAGTCATGGCCGCATTGAAGGATGATGAAACCTACTCAGTTGGGATATACAGAATACTTGGGGTAGGCAAGACTACTCTGATAAAACAGGTTTATATTTTAGCCACCGTATTCACTCGAGACATGGAAAAATAATTGCGAAAATCTTAAAAATTAAGTTCAGCTGGAGACGCCTCTATTCTTTGATAAGAATATGAAAGAGAATTTTGAACATCTTCTTCAAAGGTACTATTCTACTCTTCAAGGTTGGAAATCGAAACCACTCTCACATGCAGGGTAGACGGTGCTGATAAAATCCGTTCTCCAAGCTTACCCTACCTACCAAATGCAAGTTTTAGCCTTACCAAAAGAGACCCTAGATCAATTAGACAGAATACAAAGAACTTTTTGGTGGAACAAAGATGGGGTGAAAAGACAAGGCGGCTTTATAAAAGCTGGGACCGGTATCTGCAAACCCATATCGCAAGAGGGATAGGCATTGAAAACCCTCACCAGTTCAGTTTAGCCCTTCTAACCAAACTGGCCAAAAGACTAATCTCTGAACCAGATCAATTATGGTTTAAACTTCTAAAAGCAAAATACTTTCCAGACACAAATCCACTGGAAGCTTCTAGATCTTCTAATCTGTCCTGTATTTGGACTAGTATCCAAAAAGGTCTGAATTTTATAAAGGGTAACTTCGTGTGGCAAGTTAAAAATAGGGATTCGGCAAAATTTTGGGAAGACAGATGGATCCCCAATGAAAGTATAATTCAACAACCGGCGGATGAAGGAGACCAAGTTCCAAAAAATGGTAAATGAGCTAATCACACCAAAACGGTTGGGATATAGAAAAATTAGATGCATATTTCAGTTCCGCGATCAAAGATTTTTTTTTTTTTGCAATCTCAACTCATAGCGAAGAGAAAGATAAAATGAGTGGAGGCACCACTCTTCAGGACGACGATCAAGAAATTTACACTATGGTTGATTTCCCATGGAAGAAATTATGAAAAATTAAAAAAAAATTCAAGAATTAAATTATTCGTTTGGAAATTAGTGCAGAAGGCTCTACCAACATCAATTAGACTTGCACCTCACATGAACAATATTTCTACGGACTGCCGGATGTGTAACACTCAAGTTCAAGAAAATGAACAATATTTATTCAGATTTTTCCATTTTGCAAGAGCCATTTGGTTAGGGGTTTCTGTAAGCTTTATTAACAACCCATAGGCAATTGGGTCAAAAAAATGGATAGAAGACCCGAATTATACTCAAATTTCAGACAAAATTGCTACCGTTCTCTGGTTTATGTGGAAACACAGATGCTCAGTTGTCTTCGAAGGAAAGGATCCTAACCCGACACTGCTGATAGAGACGATAAACAAATATTTACACTTAGCAGCTTCAATATCAACCACGAGAAAAACCTCGGCTAGAAATGGAGTAATATCAACTCCAAACTTGACTTCATTAAACACGGATTTGATAATTTTTATAGATGCGGCTTTCAAGAAAGAAGATCTATCAATGGGTTCTGCCTTTATCTTATATTCAGTGGACCAAGAGGAATTCATGCATCTCGAAGCAGGCTCAGATAAAGCAATGACAACATTTCATGCAAAAGCAAAGGCAATATTTAAAGCTACATCTTGGTTAAAAAATAATATTCTATCCAGCGTTTCAATTGTCACAGATAAGTATTGCTGATTTCATTAACAAGAAGTGTAAGGAAATATCATGGGAAGCTGAAAACACAATAAAAGAGGTTGAAGCGAATCTGGATACTCTTCCTCAAGCAAAGGTTAGATATATTAACAGGAAATACAACTCCGCGACAGATATTTTAGCTAAGAAAGCAAGAATCAAGAGCCTCCAACATTTATCTTTACACATTAGAGAATTTTTTTTATAAGTGCAGTATTTTATCAAATGCTTTTGAGAAAAATGATGTTGTAAACCTTTATACTATATTACTTGATTTATAAAATTTTAACCGTTCAACAAAAAAATAAAAATAATAAATACTAGTATCTGATATTCCTATTGTAATATAGAGAAGAGGTGAAAGAGACACAAAGTATAGAGGAAGAAGAAGAGAAAAATTCTATTTATCAATACAATAGACAAATATTAGAGCCTCTATTTATAGGGCTAGACACAAGGGCATCCCAGTAATAAACATGATTTACCCTAGATATTCTTAACATAATTACATGTTTATAACACTCTCTCTGATGACATTGTGTCTAAGCTAATTTCCTTGTTAAAACCTTGTCAGGAAACCCCAAAGGGACAAAACCTGATCGAAGGGAAAAGAGTACAATTATGAGTAAACTTAGAACTGAGCTGGACATGCATATGTGATAGGGTGTAAAATACATCCTATTTACTATCTATTGTTTATGTTTTCTTTGCTATTTTTCTTGTAAATTATGTATTTTACGCTTGTTTTGAGTTTTATAGCTACTATGGAGTCGCACGAACGAAAAGAAGAAGAAATCACCCAATTTGAGCAAAAGGGCAAAATTGTCATTTCATAGCGAACACTATCTGGAGCCCAGTCAAGGTTAAGGGGCAACTCTCTCTTTGAGGAGTACTAAAGCCAGGCCCGCATAGGTTAAGGGGTTGCCAGTAGATGGCCCTTATCTAATAAGAAGGGTGGTCCCTATCACTGTGGTGCAAATATCCGCCCCAATACTTATACCCTAAATCAGTAGAGAAGATATTATCTTCTCCTCTTTCCTCTCTTCCATCTGAAATTGAAAAGCAACATCAGCTGCTATTAAATCCGAGAGAAACAGATCGAGAAATGTTAAAGAAGATGAGACTCTCTGCTACTGTTGATGGAACTGCAGTCGTTGAGTGATGCAGTGAATGAAAGATGATTGAGAGAAGTAGAGATGCTGTCGAATTTGTGTGACAGAGAGAAGAAATCGAAGATGAATTCAAGCTAGGGTTTGCTGTTGATGTTACCAGCAATGTGCAAGAAGAAAGGGATCTCTGAGTTCAAGAGTTTGTGTGGCTGTAATCGAATCGAGAAATGGGTTTGCTGAGACAAACGAAGAAGAAGATACAGGTGATACTAATGGCGGTCTCTGCAATTGAAGAATGAAGTAATGGGTTGGTGGTTGATTCGAGATTCAATTGAAGGAAAAATGGGTTGAAATCTTGTTCTTTGATCTTTGTAATAAATCGAGAATAGATGGGTGAGTCTCCATGAAGAAAGGGGATCTACCATTGGAAATAAGAGATGAGAAGGGTTTGTGTATGAAGAAAATCTGGTGGTGATGGTTGGTCCGAGTTCAATAGAGAAGAGAATAGAAGAATAAGATCACGTAAATTAAGCTCATGGAAGAAATGATGGTGTTGCTCTTGATGTCGACTATTAGTGGATGGATTGAAGGTCAAATCAGAGAGACAGGGAAAGAATTATAACTCGAGAAAGGAGAGGAAATTGAAGTAATGATGTTGATTAGTAAGATAGGTTCTGTGTTGGTGGATGCTGTTGGTGATGTTGCTAGTATAGCCAGGATGAAGATAAATTACAGAATTACAGCAATTGGGTTGAATGAATAGAGAGACTAGCTGTGTGCTTGAAATGAACTGGATGAATGTTAGGATTGTCACAGGAGAAGACAAAAATTGAGGCCCGAACTTGGCGGAAATGTCTAAGAACGGCCAAACTCGCGACTTTCTATTCCGACGAGTCGACTCGTTGTCGGCGATGATCGTTCAGGGACGAGTCCGATGACCGATCCAGCCAGTAACTCGGTAGAGTGGTGAAGAAACGAGTTTGATAGCCGGGCGAGTGACTCACCTCAGTGACTCTCTCTCCCCTTGACCTTTTGACTACCAGTTTGACCGTCTTGACCTTTAACTTTGACAGCATCGTGACAGAATATTCTATTGTCGGATGAAGAATCTTAGGTGATCGGCAGACATTATCGTTGCCGTTTTCTGGCCGGATTCCGGTGATCCTAGTAATTTTCAGTCGACCAAAATTGCAGAATTTTGTGTGAATTTCTCTCATGGGTGTGAAAACTTAGATTTGGGAAAAAGATGAAAACTTGGAAGCTTTGGAGAATTGGACTTGAAATTGGAATTAAGCTCAAATTGGGAAAGTGGTGTTATTATGGAATGAGGATTTTAATCCTTGGAAGATTTGGAGAGCATTGAAGCCTATAAATAGAGAAGTTCTCTACACACTTTGATACACCTTTTTACACACACAACACTTGTGTTTTTGCTTGCTTTTCAAAATTCTTGTTTTAATTATTTGTGTGAACTTGAAAAATTCTCCTTTTAATTATTTGTGTGAATTTCAAAAACATGAGTAGCTAATTTTCTTATTGATTGAGGATGAATTCCTAGTTCTTAACATGTTTTGAGTTTTGTTATAAATCTACTTTGAAGTTTTTCACATGATTATCGTTTGTTTTTACTAATAGGAATGTTTATACATTCATGATTGATTGATAGATTGTTTGGGTGGCCAACTAAATTGATTTGTTAATTGATCTAAAGCTAGTGAAAGTTAGGGGATAAGTAATCGTTTCTTGACTCTTACATAAGTAGCAAACACAAGACCTTGCGGAGGGATTCCGTGGAGCAATTGTGTGTGAAAACAACGCTAGAAAGTGGACCAAGCGAACCGAGTTTAACTACTAGTACTAAACCTAACTTCATAAATCTTAATGCATTCGGGGAATTACATCTTTTAAGCGAACCTCAAGGTGGTTCTTTTGAATAGAATCTGATAACTAAGCGGACTTGTTACTCGGTGAAATAAGGGATTTTGGGGTTAGCTGTTTAACATGCTATCCTACGGTTGGTGATAACTGTGACTAATAACATGTGGATGAAAAACATAACTTGAATCATTGTTTTGCAACGAAGAAGAATTCCTTGAGCTTGTCTCTCTTATTGATTTAAACTTTATCTTTGAATTGCTTTGTTTATTTTCTTTTGCTTTATAAATCCCCCCTTAGTTTGACAATTTTACAACTAAAACCTCTTTCCCCTCGTGGGAACGAACTTAACTACCACCATATTACTTGTTAAATGAGTGGAAAAATATTGATTAATTTGTTGTAGTTACGACACGCATCAAATTTTGGCACCGCTGCCGGGGAGCAGCGGATGATTTTAGTTTTTTTTATTTTTCTTGTTGCTTTATTCTTACTTTGTTAGATTCTATATCGTATCTAACTTAGTTTTTGAGAATCTTATTTCAGGTACCAGTTTTCCATGTATGGTGGACAAGAGCAAGCATATTACAACAATCAATACGGTTTTCAACCTCAACATTATGGCAACTTCCAACCATCCTTAGGATACATACTTTATGGATATTCACATACATATCAACAACCTTATGACGGGTATGTAAGTGAACAATCACTAGGAGGGGAGGATAATTATGCTTCTAAATCTATGCGTGATCTCCTTGGTGCAAGGCAACCTAGTTTGAGGGAACTTGAGAAAAGGTTCTATCAATTGATCGATGAAGGCCTAGCATCGGATGAAGAAATTCTTGAAGCTAAAAGAGCTTTACGAATGGAGCGTGAAAAACGTTATGATATGGGTTACGATGATGATTTTGAACCTTATGAAAATTATTGTAACAAGGATAAAGTTATTCCAACTCCGGATCATAATAACGATCCTTCACCTATTCAAAAGGAGGAGATTGGGTGTGACTTACCTATTGTTATAAACGGTGTAACACCCTCACAAGAAGATCTTACAATTTATACCGACGAGAATCATTTTAGTGAATGGCACGATTCCGATGATGAGAATGTTGAAGAGATGATGCTAGAGGATGAAACCAAATTGATTGATTTTGTGGAAAACCCAATTGAACTTGCCAATGATTTTAATGATGCCGAGACTTTGGTTAAGGTAAAAAATAACGACGAATGGTTGCAAGATTTGATAGAGGACCACGATATAAAAGAGGTAAGTAATTCATATGAATTCTCTAAGGATGAAGAGGATTCCGTAATACAAGAAATTGTGCAAGGTTTGTCTAACCCTTTGCATATTGATTCTTCTCCTTTACCTCTTATTGGTTTGAATGTATGTGCTTGAAAGTATTTTGGATGATTTTGTTTCTAAATATCCACCATTGGAAACACTTGATGCTAACACTATGCAGGTTTTCCAAGAGGAATATATGGAAGTTCTCAAATTCTATGTTCTTTATACACTTCCGAGTGTGGACAAGAATAAGTGTGGGGGAAATTTCTATCAAGCGATAACATCATTATTATTTTCTTGTGCTAACATTTGTATGGAGTTATTGTTTGCAAAACAGGTATTATGGGTGGATCCCCAATTTTTCCGATTGTTAGTATATGGGGAGTGAATCTTACAAGAGCTAAGTCGGGCCGTCGACTTTAAAACAAGCGCTTCATGGGAGGCAACCCATAGGTTTTGTATGTCTTATCCTTTTTTTTTTTTTTTTTTTGTTATTTATTTTTCTTGTTCCATATCATGTTAAAATTTCCCACCTTGACTTTACTAGGAGGATTCAATTACATTGAGGACAATGTAAGGTTTAAGTGTGGGGGAGTGGTTAAGCATGTATTTAAAAAAAAAGTTTTACATTAAACCTTCAACTTGTAGAGATTTTAGAGTCACTAGCATACTTCTAGGTATGTTTACATAGAGATTCTGACCGACATAATTGAACTTGGAAGTGTTATGGAACTACGTTCAGATTTCTTGCTTGTTAGAGTGTTAAATAATGGATTTAATCATGCCGGTGATGCAAATTAAGAGCACGGAGAAATGCATTATTAGAGTTGCTGATCAATCATTAGTGGAGACTACCCGTATTCATATCATGCGAGGCACCGACCAAATATTCTTAGTAGCTGACTAAAGAGCTTTCTTTTGAGTGTGTGTCACCGTACGTTAATTCAGGGTAGAATGGTGAGCTACCCAACTTCACACCAATTTTCAGCACTACTCTTTGATCTCTTGAGTGCTAATTTTGTCAATAATGAGGGTGACGTCTATAGATGAAAGCCTCATTCTTGTAGTTCGATTTGCACTTAGCATCATTCTCTCCACAACAACGGGTCCATAGAAACACCATCATCATCAACAAGGAGCGACATAAAAATCTACAAGGAAAGTTGAAGAAGTTCAAGGTTTACAAGCAACGGAACGAGAAAAAGAGCAAATTTCAAATTCAAGTAAAGCAACATACAAAGAGCAAATTTTTTACATATATGTTGAAGACTTACAATACAATGAGGTAATTCCATATCCAAGTATGAAGACTTATTTACGAGAGCAAAGAGAATCAAAAGGTGAGAATTGTTGAAGTTTATGATTTTGAGGCGATACAAGTTGTGAAGAATTAAGCGGTAAAATACTTCTCCCATGGCCACGGTTTGTTTTATTTTCACTTTGTTTTGTATTTTATTTCTCTTGTCTTCATAAAAAAAAAAAAGACAAAAGAAATATTTATTTTGTTTTTATTTTTATTTAATAAGCCGTGGGGAAGGAAAATCTACAAGGAAATTTCAAGCGACAAGGATTTTGAAGAAAAAGGTTACAAATTTTCAAGGAATTACGAAGTTCGAGAGTTTATCATCAATAGTTGAAGCCGAAGACGAAGACCAAGAAAATAAAGACGAGGAGCGGAAGACGTTTCTATTGGATGCCGTGAGAGTGGTGTTATCATAATTGGCGATCGGATGTGAAGGTGAGTAAGTAATATCATCCTCGATAATAGTGGTTGATTTCCTTTCTTAGAGATCTTCAAAAAATGGTTTTCCAAAATGTTAAAAGATGTGGGTTTTTAAAAAATATTTCGGAAGTTGTCCTTCCCACCATTCAACGTGTTGCAGGATTTCTCTTTTCATTCCTACCTGCACACATGTGAGACCCATAAAAAAGCCGTTTTTTTTGAGTGCAATTATCATAAAATCCTTTTTGGTGAGGCAGAAGTCGAGGCGAAATGCTTATTGATCGCTTCTCAAACACGCATTCTCTCATTATGGTGTGGTTATTTCTCACTCAACATTTAAGAATGAGAATATGTTCTTTAGTATTTCTAACTTCTTATTACTAGCATGCAGAAACTCTATGTCCTCATAGCTCTATGGATGCTTGTGAAGCTGGAACGCTTTGAAGTTGTAAGTTTTAGTTTGATTTACTCGAGGACTAGCAAAGTCTAAGTGTGGGGGATTTGATAGGGTATAGAATACATCCTATTTACTATCTATTGTTTATGTTTTCTTTGCTATTTTTCTTGTAAATTATGTATTTTACGCTTGTTTTGAGTTTTATAGCTACTATGGAGTCGCACGACCGAAAAGAAGAAGAAATCACCCAATTTGAGCAAAAGGGCAAAATTGTTATTTCATGGGCGAACACTATCTGGAGCCCAGTCAAGGTTAAGGGGCAACTCTCTCTTGGAGGAGTACTAAAGACAGGCCCGCATAGGTTAAGGGGTTGCAGTGGGAGATGGCCCTTATCTAATAAGAAGGGTGGTCCCTATTACTGTGGTGCAAATATCCGCCCCAATACTTATACCCTAAATCAAGAGAGAAGATATTATCTTCTCCTCTTTCCTCTCTTTCATCGAAATTGAAAAGCAAACATCACTGCTATTAAACCGAGAGAAACAGATCAAGAAATTTTAAAGAAGATGAGACTCTCACATCGGTGATGGAGCTGCCGATCGTTGAGTGATGCAAAGAATTAAAGATGATTGAGAGAAGTAGAGATCTTTGTCGAATTTGTGTGGATGAGAGAAGAAATGAAAGATGAATTCAAGCTAGGGTTTGCTGTTGATGTTACCAGCAATGTGCAAGAAGAAAGGGATCTCTGAGTTCAAGAGTTTGTGTGGCTGTAATCGAATCGAGAAATGGGTTTGCTGAGACAAACGAAGAAGAAGATACATGTGATACTAATGGTGGTCTCTGCAATTGAAGAATGAAGTAATGGGTTGGTGGTTGATTCGAGATTCAATTGAAGGAAAATGGGTTGAAATCTGTTGCTGATGCTGTAATAAATCGAGAATAGATGGGTGAGTCTCCGCAAAAGAAAGGGGATCTACTGTTGGAAATAAGAGATGAGAAGGGTTTGTGTATGAAGAAAATCTGGTGGTGATGGTTGGTCTGAGTTCAATAGAGAAGAGAATAGAAGAATAAGATGCAGAAATTAAGCTCATGGAAGAAATGATGGTGTTGCTATTGATGTCAGAATTAGTGGATGGATTGAAGGTCAAATCAGAGAGACAGGGAAAGAATTATAACTCGAGAAAGGAGAGGAAATTGAAGTAATGATGTTGATTAGTAAAATAGGTTTTGTGTTGGTGGATGCTGTTGGTGATGTTGCTAGTATAGCCAGGATGAAGATAAATTACAGAATTACAGCAATTGGGTTGAATGAATAGAGAGACTAGCTGTGTGCTTGAAATGAACTAGATAAATGTTAGAATTGTCACAGGAGAAGAAAAAAAATTGAGGCCTGAACTTGGTCGGGAAATGTCCTATAAACAGCCGAAACTCGGCCGACTTTCTATTCCGACGAGTCGACTCGTTGTCGGCGATGATCGTTCCAGACGAGTCCGATGACCGATCCACCAGAACTCAAGAGAGTCAGCCCAAGAAGACAGTAGTTTGACAGTGGCGAGTGACCGACCAGCCGACTCTCCTTCCCCTTGACCTTTTGACTACCGTTTTGACCGTCTTGACCTTTTAACTTTGACAAAGATCGTGACGGAATATTCCATTGTCGGATGAAGAATCTCGTGTGATCGCGGACATTACGTGCCGTTTTCCGCCGGATTAGGTGATCCTAGTAATTTTCAGTCGACCAAAATTGCAGAATTTTGTGTGAATTTCTCTCATGGGTGTGAAGACTTAGATTTGGGAAAAAGATGAAAACTTGGAAGCTTTGGAGAATTGGACTTGAAATTGGAATTAAGCTCAAATTGGGAAAGTGGTGTTATTATGGAATGAGGATTTTAATCCTTGGAAGATTTGGAGAGCATTGAAGCCTATAAATAGAGAAGTTCTCTACACACTTTGATACACCTTTTTACACACACAACACTTGTGTTTTTGCTTGCTTTTCAAAATTCTTGTTTTAATTATTTGTGTGAACTTGAAAAATTCTCCTTTTAATTATTTGTGTGAATTTCAAAAACATGAGTAGCTAATTTTCTTATTGATTGAGGATGAATTCCTAGTTCTTAACATGTTCTGAATTTTGTTATAAATCTACTTTGAAGTTTTTCACATGATTATCGTTTATTTTTACTAATAGGAATGTTTATACATTCATGATTGATTGATAGATTGTTTGGGTGGCCAACTAATTTGATTTATTAATTGATCTAAAGCTAGTGAAAGTTAGGGGATAAGTAATCGTTTCTTGACTCTTACATAAGTAGCAAACACAAGACCTTGCGGAGGGATTCCGTGGAGCAATTGTGTGTGAAAACAACGCTAGAAAGTGGACCAAGCGAACCGAGTTTAACTACTAGTACTAAACCTAAATTCATAAATCTTAATGCATTCGGGGAATTACATCTTGTAAGCGAACCTCAAGGTGGTTCTTTTGAATAGAATCTGATAACTAAGCGGACTTGTTACTCAATGAAATAAGGGATTTTGGGGTTAGCTAAGCGAACCTGATATCCTAAGGTTGGTGATAATCTGTGACTAATAACATGTGGATGAAAAACATAACTTGAATCATTGTTTTGCAACGAAGAAAAATTCCTTGATCTTGTCTCTCTTATTGATTTCAACTTTATCTTTGAATTTCTTTGTTTATTTTCATTTTCTTTATAAATCCCCCCTTATTGTGACAATTTTACAACTAAAACCTCTTGCTCCTCGTGGGAATGAACTTAACTACCACCATATTACTTGTTAATTGAGTGGAAAAATATTGATTAATTTGTTGTGGTTACGACATGCATCAATATGTTGCCTCATTAAAACCTTGACAAAGAAAAACCCCGTGGGACAAAACTTTGACGAAGGAAAAAGAGTACAACGTGATAGTCCCGTAAAATACCTTTTACTATGATGCTCCCTCTGATAATTAATTCAGTTGAATCTTGGCTTGCAAATCTTCGAGTCGAGACTTCCCGATTTTGATGAACGAATTTATGCAGGAGGCAACAATGTTTTCATTAAAATGTCGGATACTTTATGAAAGTATTCTTTTGCGTTAGTCTTCTAACGGTAGTGTTCTCGAGTCTTCATGCTTCTTCAAATACATTGAGGACTTGCTTCTTGGATGCTAGCTTCTTGAAGATGATTTGCATAAATAGTTGATGTAGTTTCTTCAACAAAGTGCCAATAGGCATGTACAGTACCATAGGTGTACACAATTGGTAGTCATACCTTATATGGATCAGAATGATAACCAAATTCATAGAAGATAGTTATGTTGATGTGTTCTAACAAATTAAAATGACCTAGTTAATGGTGGGAATCCACCAAATAACCAAAATTAATACAACTCCCCCTTGGATGACCACCATGTTGAATTAATTTACCTCACTAAAACCTTTCCCGTAAAAACCCAATGGGAAAAAAATATATGGATAAAAGAAAAAGAGAACAAATATCAAAATTTTGAAAGAAAATTAAACGTCAACAAGATGTTGCCTCATTAAAACCTTTCCTAGGAAAACCACATAGGACAAAACCTGAAACGAAGGGAAAAGAGTACAACTTTTGACGTAAATATAGATGCTAACTCAACTATACGAGTCTTACATAAGACAAGCATCAAAATAATAACTCTAGTCTTTCTCAAAGTCGAGTTTAAGCTAGCATAATTCCAACTGCATATTTAAAATAGAATTCATGCAGCTAAAGCGTAGGTTTTTGTGTTTTTAAGGACTCCTCAAGAGACCCATAAAGTTGATAGCATCAACTAATTAATCCGGATTTTTGGTTTTTGTACCAAATTTCTAAAAACACATAAAGGATTGTTAAACCTTATGTAATAAAATAAGATGGTTGCCTAAATATAATTTGAATCGTCCAAGGATTACAAATTCAATATGTTCTCCGACCACATTTCTTGTGTGAATGTAATATGAGTCCTTCAAAGACTACCACACCAAGTGCATTCTATAAAGAAAACAATTAATAAATCAATCCTAGGGTCTGAAAATAAATAAGACCCTGAAATCGTTTTTACAAACGAACAAATTTCTCGTATAACAACGCATTATGACTACGCCAACCTATAATTGGCACATGTTTAAGGTGTTAAGTTTTGGATCCAAAAATGCGTCAATCGAGGGATTAATCCAAACTAATTTGGATTTCATGCCAGCCAATCACATATGTCGATATTTTTCTGCAGAGGGGCTGATAACCACCAACATTTACATAAGTAGCTACTATAAATAAATATTCGACAATAATTAGTTTATTATGCCCAAGACAATTCTCTGGTGTATGCACACTTTGAAAAATTCCAATTTTACTGGTACCAGTTCCCGCGGGAGTTATAATCTCCTCTTCTTCAAATGAGGAGTTATTAATTTTGAGAATGTGAATCATATTATGATAGACTCTATCGGAGCACTATCTGTAGCATGTAGCAAAAAACTACATTCTTGCTAGAAGTGATTGGATTTGCCTATCAAGAGGCAAAAGCTTATACAAAAGCAATATGAGACATTTCACACCTATTGATAGTGACAACCTTTTTTTCGATTTGATCATGTTGGGAAATAAATTTATACAACTACTAAGTTAATTAACACAAGCTTCTGATAGTGTATGCCCTCCTCCTAATCATGGTGGAAATTTTCTTTTTATCTCATATACGAAAACTTCAAGTTTCGTAAACTATTATCCGATTAATTCGATACATATACTCATTACTAAATATGTCTTTCGATATAAAAAATATGTAGTCTTAATAGACATACATATTTACCATCAACCATGGATTACTTTTGGAACAAAAACCAAAAGCCATGAAAATATGAAAACACATCTCCAATAACATCGTGACCTCAAAGGCCAACAAGATAAAGATTTAGATTGAAGTTATGGACACTTTCTTATCAAAAGAAAATTAATATAAATATAGTCACTACAAGGACTAACAATATTGGCTAATAAGCCGGGTGCGCACCCTTTGATCCTTAGTGTCCAATTCCAACTACAAGTGGAACAACTTCAAAATTTTGGAGAATAATAAGGAAGAAAACTAAATATTGCTAAATATCTCTCAGGATTGCAACAATTCTCCGTTTCGTTGATGTTTGCAATTGTGAATAGCACAATAACGAAATATCATCCTTTTAGGATCAATTGAGAAAACTGTTATATCATTATTTTTAAGAAAATAAAGAAATCATTATCGTTATGGCCTTAAAACAGATTCACTATTTGATTGATGAATGATTTCTTTGAAGGAATGGAAACCAATGATCCATGGTCATTCTTTTAGAATTGACGTAAAACATAAAAACCATACTGGCTAAGAAAATAGATAGTAACGAATCTTTTCGCATCTCATATCGCAAAATCGATAGAGAAAAACTAACACCAATTGGTTTCTACGATTTATCAAAATCGCATCGACAAAATAAAAATACAAATTTGTCGTTATAGTCACCGCATATGGAAAATCCATTTTGGTTGAGATGGTTTCTTGTATAGAAAAAATAGAAACCATATAAATTTAAATCACATGATGATCTTCATCTAATGGAGGAAGATGCCAAACTTAATTGGCCGTAGGTGAACGAACCATGCATGTAATTAATTACCGAAAAGGTAATCAAAGTGCGGTAACACCAATTTTTGGTGATTACAGTTTTATTAAAGAGATAGAAACTGTAAACCATCTATTCATGGATTTTTTTTTTCCTTTCTCTATGAAAAGAATTAGTGTAAAAGATAAAAAGGATATTAAAATTATCCCTAAATAAATATACATAAAAGAGAAACCGTGTATATATATATATATATAAAACCAAAACAGGGAAATATAGATCAGTTATTATAGCTTACCGATTAGCGAGGAAACTTTAGATGATCACGACTAATATATGTGCCTGTTAATATATGACTATTGCATAGCCAATTAATTACTCCATAAGTGCTTGGAACACCGTTTACACTTGCAGTCAGAGAGCGTTCGCAAAGAGCACCCTAAGTATCCAAGTGGGATGAGCCATGTGGCTAATAACTAATTAAGAGTAGATTATCATCCTAGTGCACGGGTGATTTGACGGAGGATACACAGATGCAACGACAAAATTTAGAAAAAATCATAAGACTTAAATAAAATCCAAAACAAGAGATTTGGCAATTCTAAAACTTCGAACATATGATCACAAAGAGAAACCAACATATCCACGAAGCTCATCAACCAAAATATGGACCAGACAATCCCGTTTTTTATTAGTCAAATTTTATTTCACGACTCGATGGGTACCACATATCCACGAAAAATTGTAACCTAACTTCCTATAAATAAAATGCATGCTTAAAAAAAAAAAAACCAAAGACAAACCAACAATATACTTAAGTATATGTCACAGTTTGAGCTTAGAAGCAAATAAAATTATTAGACCTAATTAAATAGGGTTTAATTTTTACAAAATCATTGCTCATGAAGAAAAAATAATTGTAATAAAAATTGCTCGGTGATTAGAGTTACGTGATGATGACGATGACGTATTGTAATATAGAGAAAGAGGTGAAAGAGACACACAGTAGAGAGGAAGAAGAAGAGAAAAATTCTATTCATCAATACAATAGACAAATATTAGAGCCTCTATTTATCCTAGCATTTTTAGGGGCGACCCTAAACGAATTAGGGGCGACACAAAAGGACAAAATATGTCATAATCGGAAGGTTAATCCATAATCCCGTTTTTAATGGCCAAACTACCCTTTATAATCGGTAGATAACTATACAATCGTAGTTAATCAACAAGGGAGTCAATTTAGTTTATATAGCTTCCGAATATAAAGTATCCCCAAAATAAAATCCTCTATCTTTTGAATTTTGATTATCCTATAATCGATAGTAAATAAAGTTATCTTGACTTCCGATTAAAGTAGACCTTTGGCAAATATCCTACCATAATCGGTAGTCAAGATAGTTCATATAACTACCGAATATAGAGTAGCCCCAAATGAGATTTTGCAAAAATCCTCTTTTTTTGAATTTGGGTTGAGCCTATAATCTAAGAAAGGAAGAGTTATCATGACTTCCGATTATACAAAGGCTCTCTTGGCAAATATCCTACCATAATCGGTAGTCAAAATAGTTCATATAACTACCGAATATAGAGTAGCCCCAAAATTAGATTTTGCAAAAATCCTCTTTTTTTGAATTTTGGTTGAGCCTATAATCAAAAGAAAGGAAGAGTTATCATGACTTCCGATTATACAGTGGCTCTCTTGGCAAATATCCTACCATAATCGGTAGTCAAAATAGTTCATATAACTACCGAATATAGAGTAGCCCCAAAATGAGATTTTGTAAAAATCCTCTTTTTTGAATTTTGGTTGAGCCTATAATCGGTAAGAAAGGAAGAGTTATCATGACTTCCCGATTAAAGGCTCTCTTTTGCAAATATCCTACCATAATCGGTAGTCAAAATAGTTCATATAACTACCGAATATAGAGTAGCCCCAAAATGAGATTTTGCAAAAATCCTCCTTTTTTTGAATTTTGGTTGAACCTATATATAATCGGTAAAAAGGAAGAGTTATCATGACTTCTGATTATACAATGGCTCTCTTTGCAAATATCCTACCATAATCGGTAGTCAAGATAGTTCATATAACTACCGAATATAGAGTAGCCCCAAAATGAGATGCAAAAAATCCTCTTTTTTTTTGAATTTTGGTTGAGCATATAATCAGTAAGAAAGGAAGAGTTATCATGACTTCCGATTATACATTAGGTCTTTTTGTTGATTCCTATCATAATCGGTAGTCAAAATAGTTCATATAACTACCGAATATAGAGTAGCCCTAAAATGAGATTTTGCCAAAATCCTATAATCGGTAGTAAATAAAGTTATCTTGACTCCCGATTCAATTATTCTCGAGAATTAAATGACTGTGCCGGCAGTGGACTGAAAACCAGAAAAAAATCCAAAACGGACTGAAATTCAGGTCGAACACAGCCGGGAGAGGCTACGCCCCCCCGGACCCCCCAGACCCCCGGTATAGCGTACCGTAATTGTATTCATACCACGTCCATGCCCGCACCGAGCTTTTTCAACTGTATTGGTTGAGCCTATAATCAGTAGCAAATGAAGGGATCTTGACTTCCGACTATACAATGGGCCTCTTTACCGAAACCCTAGCATAATCGGTAGTCAAAGATAGTTCATATAACTACCGAATATAGAGTTGCCCCAAAATGAGATTTTGCAAAAATCCTCTATTTTTCTAATTTGGTTGAGCCTATAATCGGTAGTCAAAATAGTTCATATAACTACCGAATATAGAGTTGTCCCAAAAATGAGATTTTGCAATCGGTAGCTAACTAAACTACCGATTATGAAAGGGGATACAAGTATTTTCATCTTATTTTGTCTTTTGTGCCGCCCCTAATTCGTTTGGGGTCACCCCTAAAAATGCTAGCCTATTTATAGGCCTAGACACAAGGACATCCCAATAATAAAATAATAAACGAGATTTATCCTAAATATTCTTAACATAATTAAATGTTTATAACAATTCTATCGTTAAAAGAAAACTCAGTTTTTATTAGTAATTTTTTATTCTTTACATTGCACTAAACTAACCATTTCCCCAAAAATATAACCTTAAAAGGATCGATGGCAGATAAAAATGGCCCACAAGAAAATGTGTACCTTAAAAACTCTGTTCATTTCAGAAAACCAAAGACCAACCAATGAGATTACAAAAAAAACAAAAAAAAAATAAACTAGACAAGTTAAATTATGACATATTCCTTTGGATCTAACTCTGAGATCCGTGAGCATGGTAACAAGTTTTTTATTTTTACGAGTTATTATTATATTGACGATATGGTTGGTTTTATTAAAATTGTTCAAACACCCCTATATCCTCGCTCATAATTTTTTATATACGTCTTTCTATGAAAGAACTGTAGTGTTGCTGCTTACTGTATTTGGCAGACTTGGCAGTCATTTTTTACGAAAGAACTAAAAGACTGCCTAATTTTGTGTTAATGGTATGTTTGAAAAGATTAGATATATAGCATGCATTCGGAAGAAATGAACCAAAACATAATATAGAAAAAAAAAACCTGATCTAACATATTCTCAGTTGCTCAGATATCAATTTCTCTGTTCCTCCTGCCGGCGGTTCTTGAAGTCGACTGTGTGTCATGGATGCGGTGACCGGACCTGTTGTGGAGTTCGTCCTTCAGACCGGGGTTCAATCGATTGTGCGTCAGGTTGGTTATGTTATTAATTACAAGAAAATTCTTGAGAGTTTTGAAAGAAAAGTTAATAGTCTAGATGATATAAAAGACGACATACAAAAAAGTGTCACTGCCGCAAAGAGAAATCTTGACCCAATCAAAAGAGTTGTGAAGACTTGGCTAGAAACGGTGGAGAAGGAAACTGTACAAGATGAGATGATGATGGCACTAAAAGATTTCATCCATGGCCGGGATACAAAAATATTCAATCATGATCGAGGCTTCAAGTGTTGTTGTGTCACTCGCCATAAAATTGGCAGACAAGCACAAAAGAAGATTCTCATTATTGATGAACTTTCAGCTGAAGGGAGAACCTACATCGATGTTACGAATCCGTGTTCTACTGTGGTTTCTGAGATAATTCATGGAGATATGATTGCGCTGGATTCACAAGAGCACACTCGGGACCAAGTCATGGCCGCATTGAAGGATGATAAAACCTACTCAGTTGGGATATACGGAATACTTGGGGTAGGCAAGACTACTTTGATAAAACAGGTTTACAAACAAGTGCACGAAGAAAATCTTTTTGACGTAGTTGTTACAATAAATGTATCAGAGGATGTCAACTTGAGAAAGATTCAAGATGACATTGCACATAAACTCGGTTTGAAGAAACTTCAGAAGCTTGATGACAAATCCCAAAGAGCATCGTTGTTAGCGAAGCGACTGAAGCAAGAGCCAACGGTCCTTATAATCTTCGATGATGTCCGCACGGCAGATCTAGATTTAATTGACGATGTGGGCATCCCTTATGGTGAAGATCACCATAAAGGTTGCAAGGTTTTAATCTCTTCAAGAAGCCTTGAAGTGTGTAAATCCATGTTGATTCAGACAAATATTGAAGTGAACGTCTTATCAGAAGAAGATTCATGGCAATTATTCAAGAAGAAAGCCGGTGAAGCGGCAGATACTCCTGCTCTCCGAAAAGCTGCTAAAGAAGTTGTCAAAGCATGTGGTTTCCTGCCTTTAACAATTGATACAGTTGGCAGGAACTAAGGAATAACAAAGACAAGGCAGTGTGGGAGTATAAAGCTAGTGAACTAAGAAGCTGCTCAAACTTCCCAGATATTGATACCAATCAAGCCAAGTTATGATGAATTTGGGAACAGCAGTATAATCGGATTGAAAAAAAGATATGTCAGATTGAAAATTTACCAATTGAAAATTCATGTAATTTTTTGTTTCCTGTACTGCTATGTATAATAAATTCTATGTGTCTCTACTGTTCATGAATGTTTATCACTATATTTTATGTATTTGAAACAATCAAAGCATGCATGTGATTGGATTCATTTTCAGATTATTGTGTTTATGGTTGTTTCATTTAGAAAACTGTCTTTTTTTTTTATCTGCCCGGTACCCAAGGGCTTTAACCCTGCAGAGCTCATAGATCTCGAGGATTAATGCTTCGCCCAAGAGTTCTTAATTAATGTTTTAAGACTGGTGCTAACTGCTAAGCAGCATGCATTGGCACTAGAAACTATGGAGATTCAAATTATTTGCGCAACTTGCTTGCATTAAAATAATGATAATTATGATAATTAATTTCTCGATGGCAAGTTACCAGGAAAGTAACGACGAATGAATATTTTCACTAGCAACTTGCTCAAACGTTAAAACAATCTCCCTTGTTCTTCGTAGTAATTGGCATCACTATTACCGTTTTTGCGTCATCAGAACTCTAAAGAAATATGGCCGAATCACTGATTGTTGCACCTGTAGTGAAGATTGCAGTCGAGACAGGGATTCAAGCGTCTGCACATCAAATCAGTTATGTTATTAACTACAAGAAAAATGTGAAAAACCTGGCGAGAAAAGTCAAGTATCTCAAAGATTTGAAAGCAGATTTGCAGGACCGAGTCACTGAAGCTATAAACAATCTTGATTCAGTTAAAAAAGTAGTAGAGACTTGGCTTGAGAGGGTGAAGATTGAAACTGAGCAAGATGATATAATGACCGAGTTGATGAATTTCGCAAACGGTCAACATGCTCAACTCTTTAATTATGGCAAGCGTCACAGAATCGGTAGAGAATCACAAAAGAAGATTGTTATCGTTGATGAGCTTATTAATGAAGGGAGAAGCTTTGTTGATGTTTCAAATCCATGTTCGGTTTCAGCTGCAGAAGTATTTATTGGAAATATTGTGGCTTTTGCATCACGAGAAGGTAGTCAAAACCAAGTCATGGCCGCATTAAAGGACGACGGAATTCACTCAGTCGGGATATATGGAATGGGAGGGGTCGGCAAGACTACTCTGATGAAACTGATACACGAACAAGTGCTCGAAGAGAAAGTTTTCGATGTGGTTGTAACGGTAACCGTTACACAGAATGTCAATTTGAGAAACATTCAAAATGACATTGCTCAGCAGCTGGACTTCCGCAAACTCGATGAAGTACACGACGAGTCTGTAAGAGCCACAATGTTATCTAGGCGATTGAAGCAAGAGAATAAGATACTTGTGGTTTTCGATGATGTGTGGAAGACGGATCTAAATTTGTTTAGTGCTGCAGGTATCTCTTATGGAGAAAATCACCAGAGAGGCTGCAAAATTTTAATCACTACGAGAAGCCTTGAAGTGTGTAACTCGTTGCTGATTCAGAAAAGTACCGAGGTTGGACTCTTATCAGACGATGAATCATGGCATCTTTTCAAGACGAAAGCCGGTGATGTGGTGGATTCTCCTGACATACAAACAGTCGCTAAAGAGATTGTCAAAGAATGTGGTCGCTTGCCCCTTGCACTGGATACACTTGGTAGGGCATTGAGAAATAACAACGACAAGCTTTCCTGGGACAATACAGTTAGTCAACTAAGAAGCTCAGATTTCGCAGATATTGGAGGAATGAAATCCAAAGTCCATTCCTCGATTAAGTTGAGTTATGATTTCTTGGGGAACGACATACTCAAAAGTTGCTTCTTACTTTGTTGTTTGTTCCCTGAGGATTTTGCAGTCCATATAGATCATTTGCTGTTCTATGCAATGGGTGACAAAACAATACATGGAGATAAAAATACTATGAAGGAAGTGAGGGCTAGATTACATGCAGCCTTATACAAACTTGTCGCATTGGGTTTATTGGTACGCGAAAAGGAATTTTCAGATCAAACATTTTCAGCAAAGATGCATGACATTGTACGTGATGTAGCCATATCAATTGCATCTGGAGAGGGCAGTTGGTTCTTTGTAAAAGCAGGGTTGGGTTTGCAGAACTGGCCAGAGGCAGAAGTCTTGTCGGACGGTAAATGCTCACGAATATCACTGACTCGTAATAACATTACTGTGCTCCCAAACCAACCAGAACTACCCCATCTCTTAAGCTTATCTTTACGGCAAAATAGTTCCTTGGAGAAGGTCCCAGGCACGTTTTTTGAAAACATGAAAACACTGCAATCTCTAGATATTAGCCTAACTAGTATTTCATCACTGCCTTCATCATTTCCGTCCCTCGTCAATCTTCACTCACTCGATATGGGTTCTTGTAAATTCCACAGTCAAATAGATATATCTGTACTGGGGGGACTGAAGAAACTCGAAATTCTTAGTGTAGCAGGTTTGGAATTATCGACCAGCTTGCCCGAAGGAATAGGGGGGTTGTCTCATTTGAAGTGGTTGGATCTATCAAATAATCCTGGACTTACGGTTCCACCAAATATCATATCCAGACTGACTTGCTTGGAATTCTTGAACATGGAGGGCAGCTTCAGCGGGTGGGAGGTTGGAGGAATCAGAAATGAAGGTAGCAAACTTGCAAATCTAGACGAGATGGCGTCCTTGACTAGCTTAAACCGTGTAGCATTTCAGGCAAGATGGGCCGCTGGATGCGTTGACATGTTTCAAGGTCCCAGTGGAGCATATAGAAGGCATGTTTCACCGTATAATGTGTCTGCAAAACTCGCGAGATCGCATTTTAGCTATGTATCTCAATGTTGTCATCTCAGCGGGACATCTCCATTCTGCAACTCAGTCAAAGTTTTGGTGGGAAAAGCAGAAAAACTAGAGTTAAGAAAATGTTCTAATCTCAAGAGCGTGGCACAACTGGCTACAAGCAGTAGCGGATGCGGGTTTTCAATGAAGCCAGGTGGAAATGATTGCAATGAGATGGAATTTGTTCTTAGTGGGAGACGAGGACATCCCTACAGACGTATTCGCTGAATTGGGTAATCATCAACTATCTTTATGGAGTTAGAAAATCTAGTTTATCTGCACAATTGTAAAAACGCAAGGTGTAACTTGTTCACTTCATTGCAGATAATAATCTTGAAGTCTTTGGGAAGCTTGAAGGAGATATTTCACGGCCCTGTGCCAGAAGAATTCTCATTCGAGAATATAAAACGCGTACGGATATACAGTTGCCCGAATTTAGCTTGTATATTTTCTTTTGATGTGTTGTTGAAGTTGAAGTATCTGGAAGAACTTTTGGTGGATGGTTCTAAGAGGTTGAAGGAAGTATTTTCTTTAGAACAAGAACGGGATCTTGTCTTATTACCTGAATTACGGTTGTTGCTGCTGTTTCATCTTGGGATCACCACTATATGGAAGGGAATTTTCAGTTCTAATATCAGTAGCCTTGCAAACTTGAGTATGATAAAAGTGATTGATTGTCATGAGTTGAGGTATTTGTTCAGCCCTGCTATTGTGACTGCTCTTCAACAGTTGGAGGTACTTCAGATTCGTGAATGTAGCAGCTTGGTGACAGTAGTAGCATCAACGGATGAATTAACGCAAGGGGAAGACGACCAAATTATGAATAATCTCCAGACATTATTCAATCTGAGGATGCTGAAGATCGAATATTGTAACAGTTTGAAGTTTCTCTACTCGCCATTAACAGACATAAAAGAAAACCAACAAGTAGACGAATATGGTTATGAATGTGACGATGCTTATAGTGATAAGGATGACAGTAAAGTTTTGGTTCTCAAATGTTTGGGTATCAGAAAAATTTGGGGCGGAGGCATTCCTATTCAAAGCTTTAGGAATGTCACAGAGGCAAGATTCACATGCTGTGGATGGTTGAAGCAGCTGATCCCTATACAAGTCTTGCTTAGCGGTGGTCTATCACAACTCCAAAGACTTTTCATAGAAGACTGCCAGCGACTAGAGGAGATCTTTTATATTGATGATACTACAACCATATATGATGAGCAAAAATGTATCCCATTGTTTAAAAGCCTGGAGAGTCTAAGGTTAATTGCTGTAGAAGAATGTGATAGCCTTGAGCACATTTTACCAATGGGACTACTTATTCAAGGTGGGCTACCCAAACTAGAAGCAATTGCAGTTCTTGATTGTGCAACGATAGAGGTGATAATTTATGAAGACGTAGGCATCAATGGAGACAAGACATTCACATCAACCATAGTGGTGGAAGTACTCACTACGTTAAGACTGCTAAATCTAATTCGCCTTCCAAATCTTTCCGGTTTCCATGATGATCAACATGGGAAAACATCACTAGTATTTGGCTGGCCTTCATTAGTATACATGTACGTGGTTAACTGTAATCTAAAGAGGCTACCTTTGAGTCACAAGAATGTTCCACCCAAACTGGAAAAGTTGCGGGGAGATAGTCAAGTGGTGTTAGAAAAGTGGTTGAAGTTGGAAGATGAGAGTATGAAGTCCAGCCTACGACCCTTGTTTAAGGTATGCATTGTGTTTTGTGCAGTGTTCTAAATTCTTAATTAATACATCTGATTCTTCTTAGCCTGATTGTTTGGTTGAGCTTTCATTTAATTAATTAGTCATGTTTATTCATTTTGCAGGTTCATGATGGTCGTGAAGAATATAATGATTGGACAGAGGTATGTAGATCTTACCTTTTTGGCTGATTTGGTTCGAGTGCACTTTTGGATTTATCTAACAATACAATATTTTTCTTTTTTTGTTAATCGGTAGGTGAGGCAGACCGTGGAATGACCTGTTTGGAGGATGAAGACCCGATTGTCATAAAACAACTCGGAGTCTATGTCGATGGAAAACCCGCGCTTCTGTATTTGGTACAAATATCATAATAGAGTCGGAAGCCTCCTCTAAAAAGTAGTACATGGTTAACCACATGAAGTATTTACAACTATACCCTTTTTTCATTTCTAAGTTTGACTCTTTAGTCTTTCCTCTTGGACTTAGTCTTGACTTCCCTTAATGGGTCATTAGGACTCCTCTCCTTTGAGCCCAAATTATCTCTTAAGCTTTTCCTTTTTTTTTTGATAAGAAGGAAATCATTGTATTAATTATGTCCAAGGTCGTCTATAAGACGACTCTGAACTTCAGAATCAAAGTTTACATAGCTTTCATAATGTATGGAAGATAATCTATTTGATTTGGCAAGTAAATGCCACTTGATTATCTTTACAAGGAAAGTAAATAAAAATGCAAGAATGAAATTGTGAGATCAAGTCTTGTATCTCCTTTATTATGTTCTTGTTCTCCCAATTGTCACGAGTGAATTAGAACCATTTATGGATTCAATAACCGAGAGTAGCTTTTCCTTAACGCCGAGAATAAGGCATCTCGCACCGCCATGCATTCCATGACTTCCGCATTCAATGCTCCATTTCCGCCGCTCCTTTAAGTCCAAGCGTGCACTGTGATGATCACGTATAACAACACCAATACCATATTTATTAGTTTCATAATCAAAGGAACCATCAACATTAAATTTAATGCAGAACCAAGTGGCGGTGTTTTCCGATTGGTATTCATACTTTTGGTGAGCAATGTAGAATCATTCAAACTAGCAGTGTTATGAGAATGCCCGTGTGAAGCTAAATGATACATGATTTTATGCACGAGAGGAGATTGAGTTTAGAGTTACTCCTCGAAAAACAACATCACATCCGTCTTTCCAAAGTATCCAAATTGTGATCATATATAAACAAAGCATCCGTTCATACGTGCCTGGATTTGTAGCCGAAAACCAACTTATAACCTATTCGAATATCGTGTTGAAGCTTCCAGAGATCATATCTATGTTGACTTCAAGTTTTTTCCATACTTCTTTAGCATGCTTGCAGTGGAAAATAATATGCCCCATGTCTTCTTTAAAGTGATTTTAAGCTTTTCCTTAAACCCTATTATTATCACATTTGGGTCATTTCTCCCTTGGTATTTTCCAGGTATCTAAATTAAGTCCCCTGGCTGTTTGGGCAAGACGTTAGTCTTTCTAGCAGCCTATATTTCTCTTGTTGGGCTCGTCAACGTGTATTTCAGCGACTGCGGTGTTATTTGTTTGTTTTGTTCTCTTGGACTTGCACTCTTCCTGCGTCTGTTGGGCTTGCTCTCTTCCTGCAAGTCCCCTTGTGTGATATATCTTCGACTCGCCCTCTTCTCGGCATCTCTTGGGCTTGCGCTCTTCCTGCAAGTCCCCTAGTGCGGCGTCCCTTCTCGGCATCTCTTGGGCTTGCGCTCTTCCTGCAAGTCCCCTAGTGCGGCGTCTCTTCGACTTGCTCTCTTCTCGGTGTCTCTTGGTCTTGCTTAGATCTTCTATTACTACGGACCACACGTGCGGTTTATCCAACAGGCGATCTAGCCAAACTGCTGGAAGCATTCATTGTCATGTAGATCGGTTGACCAGGCGGCCATATATTGTGTTTATAAAATGTTATGTGCTTATAGTGACGTCATGCACTCTGTATTGATAATGTCATTCACTTATTTACTTAGTGGCGGTTGGTAAACACTTTGTGGCATTCACATTAATTAAGTCCCCTGGCTAATTTATAAAGTGTTTAGCCTTTGGACCAGTTGTGCGTAATCTTGATCTTGCAACATTTATATTACTTTGGAAATCTTCTCTCGAATGTTTCTTTGGGCTAGTAATATATTTACTTGCAATGGGGTTATGCCAAAAACATGTGTTCGGCGTTCTTACTCATTCATTTTTTTTTTTATAAGTAGCTCTTAGGTGCTTTGCGTATGGCGTTTGAGCATTTTTGGTTGAAAATAAGCGTTGGCGGCTCCTTTTGGCGGGCGCCGATGAGGTGTATCATGGGGCAATTGAGAGTTTCACGCTTTTGTCACCCCTTTTTTTTAGGAGACTTGCCTTAGAGAGGCGGAAGTCATGGCGAGCCGCTTCTCAGGGTGTAAGAGCCGCTTCCTATATTTATTTATTTTTATCGTGGGCGTAAGAGCCTCTTTGGAGATGAAGGGTTTCTACCTTTTTTTTTTTTTTTTGTCAAAAAGCGTAAGAGCCGCTTCTTCTTTCCTTCTTTTCTTTTTTTATCAAGGGGTTAAGAGACGCTTTTAAGGGTGTAAGGGCAAGGGCTATGTCCTTACAATAAGGGATCGAAAGGGTGTATATTAAGGCGCCCGTGCCGTTGGAGACGCCAGGGATATGCCTTAGTGGGAACAAAAGTATTCTCCCCCTTTCTTTTCTTTTTTTGAGAATTTTTTTCATCAATGGAAATGTGATTAGGGTGCCCGCGCCATTGGAGACGCTAGGACCCTGTCTTGGCGGGAGCAAAAGATGTTCTCCCCCTTTTTCCTTGTGGAATTTTTCGTTAGTGGAAATGTTATTGGGGCGCCTATGCCACTGGAGGCGCCAGGGCCAGATCGATAATATTTGGAAAAGATGAGGGTTTAGTCCTTCATGGCCATCTTGTGGGGCGTGGTGAGGAGTTTCTTAGGTACTCATGTCCCACAGGGTGGGTACTTAGAGAATTTTGAGCACTCCTTTTATCAAGGATGAGGGTTTAGTCGCCCCTGGCCATGTGTGAGGCGTGGGGGCTTCTTAGGCACTCACGTCCCATAGAGTGGGTACGTAGAGCATTTTAAGCACTCTTCCTTTTATCGAGGATGAGGGTTTAGTCGCCCCTGGCCATGTGTGAGGCGTGGGGGCTTCTTTGGCACTCATGTACCATAGAGTGGGTACGTAGAGGTTTTTAAGCACTCCTCCCGTGATGAAGGGCGAGGAGGATTTATGTGGATTCTTATTATCCGTTATGGTGTTGCAAATTTAGAGACGAAAACACGTATTATTCGTATTGAAAATTGCTTAAATGTAGAAAGTTTTTAGCCACTTTCCATTGATTTTATCATTGGGTTTTCCCTTTATGGGGGTACCATCAACGTGTTCAATCTTGTAGTAGCCGCTCTCTGCCGCCTCGATGACTCTAAACGGGCCTTCCCAATTTGGTGCGAATTTTTCAGCGCTCTCATTTCGAGGGACGTGATGTGATGGTGGGCGTCTCAAGACCATACCCGAGCCGCTTTTGTCAAGGGATGGAGGGCGTAAGAACCGCTTTAGAGTTGATGAGGACTAAAGCGTCGCTTTTTTGTTTTGTCAAAAGCGTAAGAGACGCTTTTGGGTTGATGGGGCTTAAGTGCCGCTTCTTCTTTTATTTTTTGACAAAGGCGTAAGAGCCGTTTTCATAGATGGAGGGTTTCTACCCTCTTTATTTTTTGTCAATGGCTAGAGAGCCGTTTTTTTGTCAAAGGCGTAAGAACCGCTTTTGAGTTGATGGGATTAAGCACCAAGGCGTGAGAGCCGCTTATTAGAGATAAAGGGTTTCTACTCTCTTTATTTTTTGTTAAGGGCTAGAGAGCCGCTTTCTTCTTGCGTAAGAGACGCTTTTGAGTTGATGGGGGGTTTTAAAACCACTTCTCTCTTTCGTTATTTTTGTCAAAAAAGTAAGAACCGCTTTAGAGTTGATGAGGGCTAAAGCGCCGTTTTTTTTTTTTTTTTTCAAAGGCGTAAGAGCCGCTTTTGAGTTGATGGGATTAAGCACCAAGGCGTGAGATCCGCTTATTAGAGATGAAGGGTTTCTACCCTCTTTATTTTTTGTTAAGGGCTAGAGAGCCGCTTTCTTCTTGCGTAAGAGACGCTTTTGAGTTGATGGGGGCTTAAAAGCCGCTTCTTTCGTTATTTTTGTCAAAAAATGTAAGAACCGCTTTAGAGTTGATGAGGGCTGAAGCGCCGCTTTCGTCCTTTCTTCCTTTCTTTTTTATTATTTTTTTATTTTTTTTGGGAGAATTTAGACACTCGAGTCTCAAAGAGTGAGAACAAGAGGATTTTTAGACACTCCCTCTTGTCAAGGGTGGGAGGATTTAGACACTCAAGTCTCAAAGAGTGAGCACAAGAGGATTTAGACAGTCCTCAAAGAGTGAGCACAAGCGGATTTATACACTCCCCCTCTTATCGAGGGTGGGAGGATTTAGACACTCGAGTCTCAAAGAGTGAGCACAAGAGGATTTAGACACTCGAACCTCTTGGTTGTCGAGGGCAGGAGGATTTGTTAGACACTCAAGCCTCTTGGTTGTCGGGGGAAAGAAGATTTATTTGTAAGTTGCTCGCACCTCTTGTCGAGGGAGACTGAGACTTTTCCACACACAAATTTATCATAAGCGTATGGATTTCTTTTTCTATCCTTATCTTCATAAATAATACATACAAAGAGTGACGATAGTAATATTTTGAGCTTTTAGCAATGTAGGCTAGCATTTCTAATGCGGGCATTCATGAAAATGATATTTTTAACAAACCAATTCGAATGGGTGGCTTAACTATTGGCTCGACAGCTATGTTAGTTATGAGCTTCTACCCATGCACATTATAAAAATTGACATACAAAACTTTTGGCATGCATGGTATGATATTTTCTAAGTTAAATACTCTACAAGAAACATGTGTACATGCTGTAAAAGCAATACATTGCCATATATAAACTAACAGGCGGCATGCATATTTCTTAGTGTATAAGTGGATGGACTCGTATACTAATTCATTGTATGGGTGCAACCGATCAGCGTGTAAGCACTTGATTTTTCTATGAAGTCAAATACTTTAAAAGAAACGGACGGATATGCTTAAAAAGAATAAGATCAAGAGATGATAACCAAAGGGATAAATAAAATATTACCGCCATGGTGTTTCGGGCTTAGAGCGAATATCCATTTTCCCTTTAGTGGCTGCGGACATTATTTTGTACCTAATACAGCTTCAAAAGCCAAAAATTTATGTTTTGTCAATTAGGTCTTAACCCGTGCTGTAATGGCACGGGCATGTATTGTTACATAAGGCCAAGGAAATTAAGAAATACTACAGTAATCTATTCCCTCCCTTTATAGAAAATAGGCTGGTTTCGTTATTTGGAAGTTAGTTTTCATAAAGGGAAAGTCAAATGGTATGAGTTTACTAATCTACTCATTGATGGACCATTTCTCCCGTTTTTTTTTTTAAATTATTTATCTTAACACAAAAAGGAGACCACTTATCTATACATTTTTTCTATAATATCAAATAAATGGGACCAATGACTAATTAGGAAAAAAATATGAAAAAATGGTTGCAATGATTAGCTTTCTTAATCCCGTGCAATATGACCTTCACATACTCTATCCTAAATATTCAATCAAAAGCTAATACCATGCACAATAATTTTAAAAGCGCTCAAATCGTTATAATAGTAAATCTACCGGTCTTAATTTCAACGGCCAGAAATTCGTTGATTTTCAACGGCTCATTTTCAAAGTAGTAAATGGTAGTGTTATACTTCTCGGAATAAGCTCATTTTCGGTAAGAACGTAGAGCTTTATAATAGTAACATATCCTTAAAATATTAGCTTTAAATCCCTTACGGTTTGGTTTTTATTCGCCAAAATGACGTCCAAAGTGTGAGATAGTGTGATAATAAAAGTGTAAAGGGATCCCTCCTCTTTCTAATACTAATAATAATCAATTAAAAGGGTAATTTTAGAAATATTTCATTGTTTGATGATATAGGTCATCTATTTTGGGATAAAATTTGAAACTAACTAGGTCATCTAAGTTGTAACAGAGGAAATATTGAAGTTTTATCCTTTCTTTTGGGTGTTCGTCCGCAAATCAACCATAGAGAACCTAATTAACTTCAAGGTTCAACTAGTTTATTTTTCCATTAATATTTGCTGCATTATTTTTGGTTACCAGAGCTTATTAAGTCTTTCTTAGGGCAAAGGTGTATATTTTCCACTTTTGCACCCACTATGGGTATGGCAAAGTGGCAAACATAACTATATAAATGACAAATATACCACTTATCCAGGTGTGCAGTGTAGTCTCTACGATCATTTGATGTAACAACAATGCTCGGTCATGAGTATGAAAATCACACTTTACCGATTTTAGAACTTAACCACTCTGTTCGCAAACTGAGTACGCGAACAAGAGTTCCGGACTTTGGTTTTGTGCAGCTTTGCAAACAACTTATGCGAACAAGAGTTCCAAACTTGGCCTTGTCTAGCCATTCACAAATAAGGTACGCGAACAAAAGCTTTGTACCTTTTCACAGGTAAACCAGTTCGCAAACAGAGTTCGCGAACAATAGTTCTGGACCTGAACTAGAACTTGCAAAATTAACATACAAAGTATGTAACTAGTATTATATCCAGACATGGTAGTTCTAAAACTCTCATTTAATCATTGAAACATCCTTGGAAGACAACAATGGTAATCTTACGCATACCACTAGCTTCAAGTAATTTTCAAGTGATTAATCGATAAATTCGAAACTTCCCAAGTCGACATCAAATGATTGTCTCACACAAATCATGTAAGATGTTTCAAGGTAATTTTCACATGATCATCTTTGACTTAATATTTAGTTTCCAAAAATTAATTTTTTTTCCAACTAAACTCGTCAAGAATACGATGAACTTAGCTAAAGCTAAAATCTTCCAACACGTATTTCGAGAAATATATATATATATATATATATATATGAGTTAAACTCAGCTCGAAATATCAAATGTGTATAATGTAAAATTCTATATAGCTCTATGACTTAGTCTCTTTAAAAGATAGAATATAATAGACTTCTCAGTGATAGATAAGTTTCAGTCTCCACATACATTTTGTTGATGAAGTTCCTCCAAGCTCTTTAGTAGATCTTCTTCTCAATTAGTGAACGTCGTGAAGTCTAAAGCTCAACTACACACTTATATCATAATCCGAGACTTAGCTATAAGTAGACTAGTAATCAAGTATTTAGTTTTAATCAACTAAACTTGACAAACAAGCTTGAGATAAGAACGCTTGCGAGTTCGACCGAGCAGTGCTCTAACAATTACGAAACAAGTTTTGCAAGTTTACTTCCCTTAAACTATGTAACCTAACACAATTCTAGGGTTTCGACTCAATCGGAAGTTCAACATGCTAAATAATAATGAATTACCAATTAGTGTTATATCAATTCTACAAATTCCATAGATAAACTATACTTCATAATTCCATAGACCAAAGTTGTATAATTCAACTATTATATCTTTCCTTGACACTTTTATCATAGTATAATGACCAAGCCACTAATACTAGCTGCCAGTAAAAAACTATATTTCGTATGTTATGTCTTTAATATATATTGAATTGAAAGAAATGTAGATAGAAATGGAAAAAAAATCAAGTCTATGCTACTAACCTAACTGTAGGATGATGTATTTTTTTATGTCGATACGTCTTCAGGTTCTTCATGAGTAACAAGAGTGAGTCTCAACATTTCTATGTTCGATACCTAACAATAGATATGAATGCATGCTCATTTAACTCGCGACTTAAGTAGTCAAACAATCAATCATACATGATGTTGTAAACGGTATAACATAAACGATACTAAATATATCATGAACATTTTAAAATGAATATTATAATTAATAAACATGTTTTTCAACATAGAACTACATCTATAAGTAACAAGAGATTTAGTTCATCACGGAAGTATAAAGAAAATCAAATAAGCAAACCCTAGAAATCGTGATGTTCAATCACAACTCCATAATATTATCAAATAATTAATAATATTCTGCAGCTGAAACAAATGGGTGTAGGAGAAAAGTACTTGGGTATTCGTTTACTTATGCACAGATCTAGACATAAAAATTATCAAGGAATTTTAGATAACATTAACAGGCTTTAAGGATGTCAGATTAAATTATTCAATCAAGTAACAAGAACCACTCAAATAAATCATGTTCTCAGTACCATGGGTATGTACCAAATGCAGATTTTGAAGCTATCAACAAATGGATAAAGTGCAGAGACAATACTGGTGGCACAATTTTGATAATCATAAAACTCCTAGAAATATCTCTTGGGATAATATTTATCTTCTTAAAATATACATGGGTTTAGATTTTGTAAGGACTCACAAGCACGTCAACGCTATGAGACTGGTCAAGAGACGATTTAGCCTATAATGACGTAATTAATTAAATATGAATAATAAATTTAATAGAAGATAATCGAATAATAATTTGGACAAAAATTAGTACCATTAAATATATATCAAAAATCTACACAAAATGGACTACAAGAACGCGTCGTTCGGACACCGAACAAAGAAGATATCGTACTCGGAAATCTAGATGTTGAAGTTTGACTAAAGTCAACCAGAGTTGACTTTCCCGTTGACCGTTGGACCGCCACCGTTGACTGGAACCTCTGACCGTTGACAATTAGTTGACCGAACCTTAATTTTATGTGGACCTCTCTCTAGTAATAGATTACCCCTTAGTAGTTGACTAGATATTACATAGTGAAACATTAAATAGGATTTAATTTAATTTAGTTTTGAATTTGATTTTAAAGAAGGGTTATCTTCTTCTTCACGTGAATAAGCTGGTGGTGTTTATGTTTGAGGAAAAGGTAGAAAGTAGGAGGTGTTATTGGAGATACTAAGAGAGGTAAGTTTTACTTCAAAGAAAATTAGTAAGATGAATGGAAGAATAACATGGAACTAGGAAGAGTAAACTTGAGAAAAGAGAAGGAGAATAAGATCATAATGGTAGGATGTAAGTTTCGTAAAAGAGAGAGTAGTAAAGATACACAATCAAAGATTTATTTTTAGACAAAGAAGTTTAAAGTTGTTACTTATCTAGAGAGTGAATTAGAGAGAAAAGAAGGAACAAAGAAGTGTTCTTGATGTTCATGGTAGAAAAGATGATGATGATGATTGGTGAGTTTGTGTTGATGATGCAACCTAGCTAATATAATCAAGTTAATATTTATTAACAACGATCGATTCAAAGGACGAACCAGTTGATCGCAGATCTCGAGGTAGGCTTGGCTTGTTACCAAATAAGGTGGGAACTCTTGTAGAGCTTTCTTGTAATCATTGAGTTTATTTTATCTGCGAGCATGATGAGCTTTTACTATCTGTACGAATGTATATTGTAATTGCATATATGATGTTTGATCTGAATGTAATTGTGTGACATGGATTGTATGATGTTCCCTGCTAGGAGTGTTTGTGTTTCCCCATAGCTCATTGCTAAGTCAAGTAGGCCAGCATCCCCCTGGTTTAATATTATTTAGTAGGCTGGCATCCCCCCAGTTGTATATTATTTAGTAGGTCGGCATTCCCCCGATTGAATTTTATATTTTATATTAAATTTATTTAGTAGGCCGGCATCCCCCAGTTGGATATTATTACTTTGTTTAGTAGGATGGCATCCCCCCAGTTGTATATTATTTAGTATGATGGCATCTCATGTTTTAATATTATTATTATATTAAATTGGGAAAATCACTCGTGTGCATATTATACTTGTTTCGTCTAACTTTATGATCTTGATGGTGATATTCTGAATCGTGGTTTGTATGGGCACTCTGTGGGGATGATGTTATTATTATTGATTGGGGTTTCTCTTGCGTCGTCTTCTCCATTGAGTTTGGGGATGTTAGGGTAACACTTGCTTCATGATGCATGAATTGCCGAATGTTTAGTTCAACCTTTTTCTTTTTATTTATCATTATTTTACAATTGTGAGCATGTTTGTGATTTCTTGAAAGTTATATGCTTCCAATGAGCACCCCTTTGGGATGATGTGCTCACATGTTTCCACTTCAGTTTCAGTTATCAGAAGATTAGGTGTCCATGAAGATATCCGTTTTCGTAGCTTTAAGCTTTAACAATCTAAAGATGTTTATGCATCTCTACATATGTATCTATGATTATTTGTAAAACAACACATTATTATGTATTCATATCACTTGAGAGATCTTCATTTATAATGAGTATCAGAGGGCTTGGGTTGGTTTTAGTTCACATTATGTAATTACGATTCTTAGATCGATTTTCTTAGATTTGATGCTTCAATTAGGGTGTAATCTTATAAACTAAACAGGTTTAGTATTTGGGGCGTCACAAATTGGTATCAGAGCTCACTATTAGGTCTTACATGGGCGATACTAAGAATAGCCAGTGCCAGATATATAAATAGATTAGTTTAGAACTGGTTTGGGTTGTGAGATAAATCTTAATTCACTAAAAGATATCAATAACTAAACGATTTATTTGGTTGATTGATTTGTTTGTTTGGTTGTATGTACCTTTTTTTTTAAGTAAAAACTGTAGGGTAAACCAATTATCTTATGTTTTGCAAAGCTAATAGAGCTTATAAAATAATTAGTCTAAAAGGTTTGAACATGTAGACAATCTGATACTAGAAAAATTAGTGAGATTAATATATTTGATAGATCCAAAAAGTCAAATAGAAACTTATTGAGTACCTTGACTTATACGTAGAGCTATCAATTTATTGAGATATAAAATTAGTGTGAAGAACTTAGACCTATTTATTTATTAGTGTTTACATCAGTATACATGAGGTTGATAATTTTGATTGATAGATTACAGATTCATATATAACCTTTATGATAGAGTATCTTCCAATGTACTTAGAACCAATAGTCTATTAAAACATAAATTAGTCTACCGAACCTAGAAATATATATATATATTTTTAAATATTAGTTGTAGAAAGACATCGATTTTTGTTTTGTTTATAATGGTTTCGAACTCATTTGAAAAGAGTTAGTCTTTCGCGCGTTTGTAAGTATGAGCAATACTTGCATTTTTTTTTTGAAGAAGAAGAACGCAAAAAGAGAAGCCATAGATTTACAAGATATTTACAAAAAGAGAAGCCAGAGACTTCCAAACAAAAAAGCTAGCAAAAGGATGTAACTCATATCATAATGTCTCCCACTGAAATAGAATTTGATTCATTGAATATCCTCTAAAGATCTCCGTACTTGAGCTCCAAAGATGGATATCCAGCTTCATAGCACAAATCAGTTCATCTTTAGCTTTATGCCTTCTCCCATGTACTCTTTCATTCATTTCTAACCACAATTCCCAGCATATAACTATAGGGATTATATGCTATATCATCCTAACTTTCTTTGATAACCCATGAATACTCCAGCTCTGTAACAAAAGTTTTAAGTTATTATGCGATACCCACTTCACTTGAAGAGAGTTAATGAAATAATCCCAGAAGAACTTTGCCCATTCGCATTGTGAAAATAGATGATCCTGCGTCTCCACCTGGTTGTTACACATCAAACAAAGATTCGAGGCAATCTCTATTCCTCTATTATATAACATTGCTCTTGTGGGGACTGAGTAATGCATGGCAACCCAAACTATAAACATAGTTTTTGGTGGTGCAAACTTACTTGTCACTATATTATGATGCTCCCATTCTTCTCGCTCCATTCCTTCAAGAGTATCCTCTTCACCTAGAAACAAACAAACATCTCTTATCTCAAATTTTATTTCCAACAAATCAATGCGTTCTACTGGATCAAGCTCTCTTGATAATTCAAAGTTCCAAGTATTGCCTTTCATCATATCTACTGTGTCAAACTTTTGTTTACTAAGCATGTATAGCCTTGGATATTTATCCTTGAGAAAAAATTTCCCTTTCCACCAGTCGTGCCAAAATATGACACACCTTCTATTCTTAACTTGAAAATTTACTGCATTATAGAAGTCTTTATTAGCTCTCAGAATGTCAAACCACATACTTCTTCTCACTGAGTCCTTAGTTTGTAAAGGAACTAAACAAAGCTCATCAGCTTTTGTTTTTTCACAAATAATTTTTCTCCACCGTGCAGTTTTCTCTTTACAGTATTGTTTATGGGTGAAAACTATTCCAGCCGAATTTGGTAATTTGGGGTGTGTGGATGATGAATGAATCTAAACCCTAAACAAATGCCTTTGTAGCGGTGAGTGCTTGTAGGTCGGAAATCAATCATTGCAAGTCAGGCCTAAACCAAGAAATGGACGTTCCGGACTTGTTTGGTCACAAAGTGAAGGAGATGGGGTTGATATTAGGGAGGGAAGCGAAGAAGGTGTTAAGATTGTGAAGGTGTTGGCTTGCTTACGACTTGTAACGAAAGCTGAACAAACTACAGGATGCAAGCTATCGGTTCCGGTGTTTTGTATTAACACTTGGTTTTGTTTTTTTTACGGACTTGCTCTGTTCTTGTTGTTGGAAATAGGAGGAGAACCTATTTATACAAGTCATTGAGCCTTATTCACGTCTCTCGTGGGAAGTGGAGGAAGTGGAGTGATGGAGTAGTGGAGTTGTGTGTCAGTGTTACACGATCAGTATTTCCCACTTCTCCTGTCACCGCTAAACGTCCATAACTTCCTAACACGTTCTTGTGATGGCGCGTTGCACGCTGCACGCTGTAAACCGCCAGACCAATACCCCGGTATGTGACATGATTGATGTCTGGAATGTGTGGATCGTAGGTCCACGAAAGGTAGCATGTAATGCTAAATTGAATAACTGCATTATTCAGGAAGTTGATACTTGTGAAGTATCATATGTATTTTATGCAGGTACTGCATCCTGATGTGGTAGAGTGATGGGTGGTGATTACCATGACGCCTCACTTGACCAATTAACTCTGACCGGGGGTTGTATAACCAAGCTGGTGAAGTTGAACGGACGAGATGTTCTTTGAGACACTCATACTGCGATCGTTAATGAATTAGGGTTTTGAAGAGGTGCGCAAGCATCACTCTTGACTTGGTCGAAACCAAGCATGGGATATAATTTTGACAAGGCCGACCGTGCATGTGTGTAGACAACATGGCGGTGTAGGCGCCTATACCCATTACCTCATGAAAGTATGATCCGGGGCCACTCAATTCGTCGGTGAAGTTGAGTGGTCGTGATCAATTGTGACAGAAAACCCGGTCAAGAGCCGCTTCATGCCCACTTCGGGACGCACGTTCCAAGATGACCAATCTTGGCCGGTCTTGGCCGATTGGTCCTGAGTGTGAAGGTTGTAGGCTGGTGTTTACGCCTATACCCGAATATCCCATGAAAACGTGATCCGAGCCATCCAAATCGTCCGGCGAAGTTGAGCCGATCGAGATCGGTTGCGGTTTGGGAGGTGCGACCACGCTAGTTTGGGCGCGCGTCTTGGAATGACCGGGGGAGTGATATGCCTTGGCCGATCGGGTGAGGGGATAGATAGGTCCAAAGTGGTCGCGCTTTGGTATGACCAGGACTGCTAATCTAATCTTGGACCCTCCATTCGTAAAGGAGAAGATGGACTCGTGATGCTCAAAACCCTAATTTTGGGTTTCAAGGACGTGCGTCAATGCTTCATTCGGCATACAAGGTGGGATAACCAACCATGGTTGGTCTGACCGATGTCGGTATGTGGCAGAGCCCCACGGTGATTGTGTTGACATGCTCAGGGCCCTTTGAATCTACATCTACACCCTCCATTTATACCTCGAAGATGGATGGTTGAGACCGCATTTTGCGACACATGTAATATGCCGTAAACCCTAATTTTAGGGTTTTCGCCTCATTTTTGCTATGGTTTGGACGTTTTGGCAAGCTAGGCCAATTCGGAGGGAGGCCGACCATGCGGGTTCGCGTTGGTTCGGCAGTGGATATTCCATACCCTTTGGGGGTGATGGAATTGATCGGGTCATCCAATCATGCTTGTGGAGTTGGATGGTTGTGATCATATCGGATCGATACGGTCTGGTCAGTCAGGATGCTCAATCGGACTAGTATAACACACCAAGAGGGCTCAATCGGGCTAGTATAACACACCGAGAGTCGGCATGTACGGGTATTTCGTACATGGTTTCATTATAACGCTTGGAGGTTCGTGTTCTCTGTAAGAGCAACACTCGGTTGTCATGCCGCATGATAATGAGTACGGAAATACAAAGGCTGATTGCGCATTAATTAATAATGCTAGAAATTCACGAGGTATATGGGATTGTTGCTACATGCTCCAACCTGGATGAATTTCATGTATTCCTGAGAATGGGATTGTTGCCACATGCTCCATTCTAGGTGAATTAAGTGAGGGAGTATCCAACACTTATTGATGGCCTTATCTTTTACAAGATGTCAGCACATAATTTTCCGGTTCATACAATTTTAACCTTAAATGAAAAATCCACCATCAACATTAAGTCCCCTGCCTAGTACGTAATGGTTACACCATTGTGGGGTAGGCATGAGTTGGTGACAATTAAAGGCAAATCTTATGAGACAAAGTTAGATGTTACCAGGAGACACGGGTCATCCTGTCCTTGGAGCATGTCACGTTCAAGAGGCGTCTAGGCGAGTGTTCCCCTAGCATGATGTCGGTCTTGCCTGCTTCAATGGAATGTTACGCCCTGTTTCGTTCGTGGGGCTACTGCACCTTGTGTGCTCAAATGTAAATGTGGGTCATGTAGAAAGCGTTGAAGCAGCTTCTGGAGAAGGCCCGGGAGAGCGTTGAAGTGTTGGAGCTGAAACGCCTTCTTCTGGAGAGAGAGCTTTGATTGGGGACGGGCTGTATCTGCTTCGACCAATCTGGGGGCTGGGATAAAGTGGGACCCGCCCGCGTTCGGCCCGAACGTCGACCTATGTTTTTGGCAAAACCCGCCCTCTTTCACGTGCGCTGTTTTATTCGAATACCAGCCTTGTGACTTTGATCAATACCGGACTTGAGACTTGAGCAATACGGACTTGTGACTTGATCAATCTAGGACTTGTGACTTGATCAACAGGACTTGAAACTTGAGCAATCTGGGACTTGTGACTTGATCAATACCGGACTTGTGACTTGATCAACACCGGACTTGAAACTTGAGAAATACCGGACGTGAAACCAATACCAGACTTGAAACTTGTACCGGACTTGAAACCAATACCAGACTTGAAACTTGTACCGGACTTGAAAACAATACCAGACTTGAAACTTGTACCGGACTTGAAACTTGTACCGGACTTGAAACCAATACCATACTTGAAACTTGAATGATACTAGTGTTTGGACCCAATCCCAGCTTTTGTGTATTTCAACGTGAATTGTGTCTTGTCATGCGTGACTACACGCCTCATGCGTTTTTCATACAAGTTCTAACTCCTATTTTTTCATTGTGGAATGAAGAAAAGAATTCCTGTCGGGATGTCTTTCGAAGATAATGCTGGTTCCAAGAAAGGGAGTGTTGAAAGTTTTAAAGATATGCCGAACATCGATGATGAGTTGTTCACCGCGCCCTTTCATCTATATGAAAATATCCGTTCTACAAGATAACCCTTCTCCTATCGACTTCAAGGTTTTTCATGCTCTTTGGGCCCTCATGAAGGGTGGATGAGACGATATCTTTGAGCAATGAGTACATCAAAGGTAACTTGACCAGGCGCAGATTATTGATGTAGCTTGAGTGTTGAAACGACTCGAGAGGATGTTAAAGTGGCTTACGGTGCGAGCGTTGAGGTGGATCTGGAGAGAGTGTTGAAGCGAGGATTCTAAAGCGAACATGGGTCCGGATAGAGCATTGAGGCGGCTCTTGAATAGACCATTGAAGCAACCACGCTAGAGGAGAGTTGAAGTGTTTTCCTCTTGATTCGATTTACCCTTGCGAATTCCATGCTTCTTGACCGACCATCTTTCTCATGTTGAAGAATTCCTTGGTGACGGTGAATGAACTTCATGCTGAGCCTCGGTCCCCAAGCGTGGTTTACATGGTTTGTTCGTAGTGGTTGTTGTCGAGCCGAGATATGGAATATCTTGGACATTATTTCATCATTGTGGGGAGTCGTGCATGTGTACTGGAGTTGGAGTCGACGGATGCGCGAGGATGTTGTATCTCGGTGGTTTTGCTCTTCTTTGAGCCCGCTTACAAAAGGTGAAGGTTGTATCGCTTTGTTGGCGAGATATATTCCCCTACAAACATTATGAGGCTCTTCATTACCGGCAGGCCTAGTTCTTTCTATCATGGCATATGTTGTTGTAGATGAGCCTTCAACAACTCCGGAGGATGACCAAAAGCACGGATTCTCCAACATATCATGATAGACATGTACCATTGTCTGATAAAGTGACTCGCTCGGATCTTGTTCGACCACTGTCACGATAGAGTGACTCGCCGGATCTTTCTCGATATGACGCATGTACATCGTTATCTTCTTGAGGCTGCTCCCTTGAGGTATCGGCTCCGGTGGAAGATTGCCGTCATAGAGCGTTGATACGTTGCACCGGCATTCTTTAAACCAAATGGCGGTATGGTATAATAAATATTTCGAGAGGAGTTCGAAAAAGATATCTTACTTGCATCATGCTCGTACATCCTTATCTGGTTGTAGCGCTACATCCATCCATGGAGAGAACATGCCGTGTCCCATTGGTTGCATCTACTAACATGTCGATGTTAGGTAGAGGAGGATCGTTTTTGGAGCAGCACCTGTTCAAGTCTCTGAAGTCTATGCAGCACCTGATCTGAACTACAATTGTTTAACCGACTTGGATCCAGGTATGACATGTAGATGATTTGACCAATTTTCATCTAAATCAGACATTTATTCATATCTCAAGCGAATATGTCTGGTACTCTTTGAGAAGTTCCACGAGCTTCGTGCGTTTATCCGTACACAAGGTTGGTGATGGAGATAGACCTAGGAGATTCCTTAACGATTTCAATCTCATCGGGTTGTGGAGTTGGTGCCCTCTTACGGTGTTGTGGAGCATCTAGCACTTGCTCTTGTAGTTCGTTCTTGTTGTAGCATTCCATTAGGTGGAGAGGGCGGGTAGCCGGTCTCCCCACCTAATTGATAATGGCGATTTCGGTATACCGTTTTTCCTTTCGGTCACGGCTCGCCATAAAAGTTCGTTCCATCTTCGTGTGAACGTGGGTCGTGGCTTCCACGAGAATGGAGAAGAATGCTTAAATCGCAAAGATGCATCGTGGGTACTATCCCTCAATGATGCAAGCCGGTCTTCTTCTGAATTGACGCCCACATGGGGAGTGGGATGCAACGAACTTGTCCGATTCTTTCATGCAGAGATTCTCCCGTATGTCTTTGGTTTGGTTTCCCTCGAAGTCCGTCGTTGTGGTGGCTTCCATCGACCTTTCAGGAGAACCTTGGATGTCTGAGAGTCTTGAGTAATCACATTCGAAGACGCTCTGTGTCGATAAGGGCGGATCTTGAACTCGAATCCTTGATGCGTGCGGTGACATGTGGAAGCGGTTGTGACCTTCCTGCGGTTGATTGCAGCAAAATGTCTCCGTGCGGCGATTCTTCGAGAGGTGTGAAAGTTCGCATAAACTTTCCCACTAGAAAACGCTTCCGATCCACCGGCCTCGGTTCATGGTGAAACTATTGACTTGAGGAGGATCGTTGTGAGGATCAGTCCCCAGTGTAGGAGTCTCCATGACAGGACCGCTCATATATGATATCGCTTCTTTGATCGAGTCCATGTAGGTCATCTTGCGGCTGAAGTACCTTTTCCGGTGTGTTGAATGCATTCCTTGTTGGCTCCAGGGGCTGTTGCCGGTCTTGTGGAAATTGATTAGTTAATGTCTTAAGAAAAGTGAGTACCTCTTTCTGAGTTGCGGCCATATCCGTTTGAGTCTTAGCAAGAACTTCCTGCTTCTCCATCAAGTCTGCAATGGTAATGGGAGATGGTCCTCCTCTAGTCCCTCCGGCTCCTCGTCACGATGAAGGAGTGGAAGTTGTTGCTCTGGTGACTACTAGGAGGTGTTACACTAAGGAGATCCGGGATATGCGAGTCGTTTCTCAGTATGGTGATGGGAGGAGTTACACCTCTTTGGAATATCTCTGCTCCGCTAGCGTTGGTAATAAGTGGCGGCTCCACGAGATGTATTGACCACGGTAGCTCCAGCAGCGGTCCATCGACAGGGAGTGTTATTTACACTAGCTCCATCGAGAATTGATTGCTGATCCAGGACACGAGTTCCACCATCTTGAAATGAATTCTTTGATTGAATTGGTTCTAAGATCTACCCTTTTTGAAATTGATAAAATTGAATCGGATTTGAAGAAATTGAATCGGATTCGAAGAAATTGACTTTACAATAGAGAGATTAACCTCCGTGTGGTCGCCAATTGTTTATGGGTGAAAACTATTCCTTCGAATTTGGTAATTTGGGGTGTGTGGATGAGGAATGAATCTAAACCCTAAACAAATGCCTTGCGCGGTGAGTGCTTGTAGATTCGGAAATCAATCTATGCAAGTCCGGCCTAAACCAAGAAATGGCGTTCCGGACTTGTTTCGGTCACAAAGTGAAGGAGATGGGGTTGATCTTAGGGAGGAAGCCAGAAGGTGTTAAGATTGTGAAGGTGTTGGCTTGCTTATGACTTGTGAGAAAGGCGGAACAAATTACGGGGATGCAAGCTTCTCGGTTCCAGTGTTTTGTATTAACACTTGGTTTCTGTTTTTTTTCTGGACTTGCTCTGTTCTTGTTGTTGGAAATAGGGAGGAGAACCTATTTATACAAGTCATTGAGCCTTATTCACGTCTCTCGTGGGAAGTGGAGGAAGTGGAGTGATGGAGTAGTGGAGTTGTGTGTCAGTGTTACACGATCAGTATTTCCCACTTCTCCTGTCACCGCTAACGTCCATAACTTCCTAACACGTTCTTGTGATGGCGCGTTGCCGCAGTGCAGCTGTAAACCGCCGAGACCAATACCCCGTATGTGACATGATTGATGTACGGAATGTGTGGATCGTAGGTCCACGAAAGGTAGCATGTAATGCTAAATTGAATAATGCATTATTCGGGAAGTTGATACTTGTGAAGTATCATGTGTATTTTATGCGTCTGCATCTGGTGTGGTAGAGTGATGGGTGGTGATTACCATGACGCCTCACTTGACCAATTAACTCTGACGAGGGTTGTATAACCAAAGTGGTGAAGTTGAGCGGACGAGATGTTCTTTGAGACACTCATCTGCGACCGTTAATGAATTAGGGTTTTTGAAGAGGTGCGCAAGCATCACTCTTGACTTAGTTGAAAGCAAGCATGGGATATAATTTTGACAAGAGTAGGCCCAGGTGCATGTGTGTAGACAACATGGCGGTGTGTAGCGCCTATACCCATTACCTCATGAAAGTATGATGCGGGCCACTCAATTCGTCCAGGTGAAGTTGAGTGGTCGTGATCAATTTGGATGAAAACCCGGTGCGCAAAGCGCGCTTCATGCCCACTTCGGGCGACGTTCCAAGATGACCAATCTTGGTCGGTCTTGGCCGATTGATGCAGTGTGAAGGTGGTAAGGTGGTGTTCACGCCTATACGAAAATCCCATGAAAACGTGATCCCGAGCCATCCAAATCGTGCTGGCGAAGTTGAGCGGTCGAGATCGGTTGCGGTTTGGGAGGTGCGACCCACGCTAGTTTGGGCGCGCGTCTTGGAATGACCGGGGAGTGATATGCCTTGGCCGATCGGGTGAGGGATAGTTGGGTCCAAAGTGGTCATCTTTGGTATGGCCAGGACCTCTTGATAGACACATTTTGTGTCTAAATTGTCTCGATTATATATAATGATAGTGCTCATTTTTGTACTTATTATGGTGTTTTATGCGTGTGTAGGTATTTTTGGCCAATAAACATTTTGGAAAAATCGGCTCGAAAAGTTGCGCCGGAGGACACTTGCTATTCGGACCCCTGAAATGGATAAGGGTATCCAGTTGATAAGGGTAACCCCAGGGCATTTACTATCGGCAACCCATCAGAGGATAGGGGCATCCTGTTCTTCCCGTTTGAACTGAATTTTGGCGGGAAAATATATTATTACCGGCGTGAATTTGGGAGCATCAGTTGGACGTGAAATAACGTGATTCAATGGCTGATTTTTGATGGGCTGAATTACCAAGAGCAGACAGGCTTATTATGTGAGGTTAGATCGATTGAAATGGGCTGGATATGCAGTTCTCGATAACTCAGGGATGCGTGAGAAACAAAACAGGGGACGAGTTATTCTCGGCAAGTTTTATGTTTATTTTTGGAAGTTAGGCGCTGTGAAGGAAGGATATACTAACTGGGATTCGTATCATCCAGTTTTTGGAAGTCTCACAACTCAGAAACGCGTAGAGAAGCTTGGCAGGGAAAGAAAAGTCCGAGACTTTCTGCGGAAGAAAAGGAGGAATTAAATCGCGTTTTTGGGAGCTGTTGGATATATATAGGTTGGGTTCAAGTCAAGGAAGGGGGACGGATACTTTGGGGGAGCTTTAGAACACAGCAGAGATCAACAGGAGGAGTTGCAGGAAATCGGGTTCTGCTGGTGTAGCTGAAGAACACGAAGAACAAAGGACTATCAAAGACAGTCGTTTAAGGGGTCGTAGATTCAACGACAATTCAACAGTGCATAAGTCTGTCTCTGTAACGGTCCATTGTAACAGCTTCTTTGTAACGCCATTACAGCGTTGCAAACAGTCTGTTTATTGTTTTTCATCCTTTTAATCAACTTTTTGAGCTATGAACCGATATTTTGAGCAAGTGATTAATATGAGGAGCTAAACCCCTTAGCCGAGGCAGCGGAGGAAGCCAATTTTCTATGATGTGTGTGGTAATTTCTATTTTAATTAATTTTTGCAATCTCTTTTAAGATTATTTGCCTTGATTGAAAATTGATTGAATGATTTTTCTAGCGGTTGTGATTTCTCTTGATAGACTATGCTTAGACCTAGGTTTTTGATATTCTATGCTTTGAAATACAATTGTTATTCTAAAAATCTACCTTTGCAAAATATTAGAATCACTTTAAAACGTAAAGAGTTGCCTGAATATTGATTAGATTAAATCACATAAAAATTGGAGTTTGGTGGAATCACGAGTCTCGGTGCTTTTAAAATCTTGATAACAACCTTCTTTGAGTTTTCTAGTTTTATTTGAATCTAAAAAATCCTTCACAAGTCAGGAGGAGCGACATCTTTCTTACCACTTTACTACAACTTTCAAAATGACATCAATTTTGGCTAGCCGGCGGACTTGTTTGTAGGGTTTTAGATTTATTTTTAGTTTTTTTATTCTTTTGTTCTATTTTACGTTTTCTTGGGTATTTGTGTTTTGATTACAGGTTTGTATATTGGATAAAGAAAGGAAAGCTGAGCCAAAGATATTGGTGATGAACTAAAGACTTGGAGTCAAAGACAAAGCGAAAAGCGAGGAAGAGACAAAGAATTTTATTTTATTTATTTTTAGTTTTTTCGAAAACTGTATTAGGGTTTATAATTATTTTTGTAATTTTTCTTTATATTTTTGGACTTTTTGGACATTTTTGGGACTTTGGACATTAATTTTAAACCCTACAGAAGGGTAGTCTTAAATATAAACTGTTTGCAGAGAAGGAGGACAATTACGATATTGTCTCTGCACCTTGGGTTCGTACTGGCTGACATAGGAGTCGGTGGCCAGGAGTCGACTACAACAGATTCATCCCCCGTGTGGAACGGAGGTAAGACTCTAAACACTCGCGAATCTCCTGTCAGCGAGTTACTAGACTCCTTCGTTTGCATATATTTGAGGACTTGAATACGGGTGATTTAATTTTCTAGTAAAGGGCAAGGCCTGGCCATACAAGATAAGGGTTCGGATTTCATCACCGTTCTCTTCTTGCCCGCCTTTAGGAACACGTAACCTACGCGAACCTAAGCCTTAAAATTTTGACTAGAACAAGACCGATAGGGTAAGCATGACTTAATAGGAAAGTTATTCGAAAAATATTGGTTACTCTTTTAAGCACACTTCGAAGTTCGGGAAGGTTTTACGTGAGTTGAATGCGTGATCGCGCCGCATTGTAATTCGGTGAGGCCTTGGGTATCAAAGCTCCATAGAGCTTCCCTCGCCTCTATTCAACTCACTTTGACTCGGATTGATTCCGGAGGGGTTTGCTTAAATTGAATTCCCTTTCGAAGGATTAGAATGGGTTCAGAAACAATCTAAGTGGAGCCATCATGCTTTTTGTTTGCTAGAAATCTCTAGGTTTTCTCTGGTTGAGTCGGCCTTGATTTGTGATTGCATAGAATCCCCTTCCTAATTCTTTTGCATGACTGAACGTAAAAGAGACGCCCTAGGTAGATTTGTTAAAGAGAAACCTAGTAGTTCTAAGCGTCTCGATTACCTCAATTTAGAAAGTCCAATTTTTGAAGAGTCCGTTTTTGAGCGTCCGTGGGGAGACAATCCCTAATATTCCGATAGTGCAGAAATGGCAACTTTGAAAGCCTTGTTGAAACCCGAGCTAGGGCTACTCGTCCCTCGTGTATCGGGGTTAGGTGAAAACGGAAGCAACTTATGAACTTAAACACGGGACCTTACAAGCTGCTCCCAATCTTCTTAGGGAAAGAAAATGAAAACCCCTATTTTCATGTTAGGGACTTTGAGGAAATTGTAGTACCACTGAAGATTAGAAACCTTGATGATGATGCTTTGAAACTCGGGTTATTCCCCTTTTCCTTGAAAGATAAAGCCAAATCGTGGCTATATAGTTTGGCTTCACGGTTCAATTGAAACATATGAACAACTTACATCCGCCTTTTTGAACAAGTTTTTCCCTAGGCATAAAACATCGTCTATTAGGACGCAAATTTGCACGTTTTCTCAACGGGAGGAGAATCTTTGTATAGGTATTTGGAAAGGTTCAATGATCTATTAGCCCAATGTCCTCATCATGGTCTTGAAAAGGTTAGGTTAGTTCGGATCCTTTATGAGGGTTTAGATTATTCCACTACGACCACGGTAGAGTCTATGTGTGCAGGTGGGTTTGAAAACCAAATGAGTTGATCGGGCGATGACATATTTGCATGAAATCGCCGAAAAGACCAAAGAATGGGAAAATAGTAGGGAACCCAAGAAAACAATTCTTCTAGGAAGAGGAAACGTTAATAGGGTAGAAGGAGGCTTTGAATCAGATGCCAAAATTGCAGCAATAGATAAAAGGTTAGAAGCTTTAGAATTGGGTCACGCTAGTGGTAGGGTGGAGCCTTTTTGGGAAGGCCAGACTATTGAAGAGCAAGCCAATGCTCTTTATAATAATAACACTAGATTTGATAACCGTCAAAGTTTGACCCATATTGAAACCTATAATCTGGTTGGAGAAACCATCCAGAACCTCTCATGGTCTAAGGACCAGAACCAAGGTCAGTTTAGTAATTCGAATGCTCCCCCAGGTTTTGGCTATACTAAGAATCCTTCAGGAGTAGCTCATTTTCAAAATCAGTCCGATAAAAAAATTTTAAGTCTAGAAGAAACTCTTGCCTCATTTATTCAAAACACTGAAAAGATGCACCAATTACTTTCACAAAGTGTAGAAACTAGTAACAGGATAGGGCAAGAAAATAGTCAAGCTATTCTTGGGAGTTAAAAACGCAGGTTAGTCTGATAAATGAGTCCTTGAGAGAAAAAGGTAGGTTTCCTAGTCAAACACAACCAAACCCTAGAGGTGTTCATGAAGTAGGTGAAAAACCATCTCATCAGTTGAATTCAATTAGAACCCTTAGGAGTGGTAGAGTAGTAGACAATCGGTAACCATGCGAGATAGTGAGCATCTTGTAGTTCACCCCTCGGGACCATCCATAGGCGAGGGGTGATAAAATCTCCGATGATGCGATTCGGTTCTGAGAGGCCCTATTTTATGCCTAGAGCCCCATTTCCACAGCTATTAGTACCAACAAAGAGTGAATCCAACTTTAATGACATAATGGAGGTTTTTAAGAAAGTTACCATAAACCTTCCGTTACTAGAAGCAATTAGGCAACTTAAACATGCCAAATTCCTTAAGGATATGTGTACGCGAAAAAGCGCAAGCTTAGTGTCCCTAAAAAAGCCTTTTAGCTAGTCATGTAAGTTCGATCATTCAGAACAACACAACTCCTAAATATAAAGACCCAGGTGCCCCTACCATTGCTTGCACGATAGGAAAACATCGGGTAGATAAAGCTTTACTTGACTTAGGAGCTAGTGTGAACTTACACTGCGTACCATGTGTACTTACGGCTAGGACTTGGTGAATTGAAACCTACCAAGATAACACCTGCGAGTTAGCTGATAGGTCTGTTAAAATTCCTCGTGGTGTGATAGAAGATGTTCTTATTGAGGTCGACAAGTTTATTTATCCTGTGGATTTCGTGGTCTTAGATACCCAACTTTGTCACTCGACCCGAGAGAACCAGATACTGTGATTTTAGGTCGCCCATTTTTAGCTACGTCTAATGCGATCATAAACTGCCGAACTGGTATTATGAATCTATCTTTTGGTAATATGACTATTGAGTTGAATATTTTAATGTCAATAATTTTGCATTCTGAGCTAGATGACACATGCATTGAAGAGGTGAACATGATAGGAACCTTAGTTCAGGAGTCATTACCAAACATCATATTGGAAGATCCATTAGAGAGTTGTATAGCTCATTTTAGCATGGATTTCGACGATGATAGCAACATTGAACAAGTAAATGCTCTTTTGGATTCTATTCCTATGTTAGATATCGATAAATGGAAAGCTAGGTTCGAACCATTACTAGATACCGAATCTACCTTAAGCCCTTGTTTGAAGAGCCTAGAGATCCTCCTAAGTTGGACCCTAATTATGCATTTTTAGGCCCATCGAGATTTTGCCTATAGCTTCCGATTTGGATAGTGATCATGAGAGTAGGCCGGTGACAGGTACTTCAAGACAATAAGGAAACTTTAGGGTTGCCCATAGAGGATATGAAACATATAAGTCCTACGGTTGTGTGCCTCGAGATGCATTTAGAGGATGAACCACACGATTATAAATTAGAGAAAGCAATTGACCTTTGTCTAGAAATTAGGAATATTGTGACTAGTCTATCTAGAGACAGAAAATTCTAAGTTTGGGGGTAGTAATCGTCAAGTATCCCTATTTGAAGTCCCTAACTTGGGACTCGAGCCTAGTGTGTCCGAGGTATTACCCGAGTCTCTTCGACTCCACAACCCGATCCTCCCGATACTATCCGTGGGGAATCCAGCTATTTGAGACTCGTTATTTGGGTAAATCCGTTTATCAAGATACTCATATGAAGCCCAAGTGGGCACCACAGAAAAAACCAGTTGTCTTGCAGGAAACCTTGGATGAGGATGTGCTCTGTCTGTTCATTTTTCGATTTGGTGCGGTTGTCTCATAATAATGGCGGTTTTAATTGATTTTGATGATCCACAATTGTTTCGACTATTGATATACGATTTGAAAGGGTAATTAGCCATTTTATGGGTACGTAATGTCTGGCTGAAGACGTTAAACTTAGCACTTCTTGGGAGGTAACCCAATATTCATGCGACACGGTAATATCTTTCCTTAACTCTTTTACTTCAAATGGTACAGTTTCTCTTTGTTCATGCTTTTAATTTTATCTTTAGAACATTGAGGACAATGTTAGATTTAAGTTTGGGGGTGGGGTAGAAACTTTTGTTACCTTTTGTTACAATAAATAAACTCGAGCCTAGAAATTTATGCTTATTAAGGATGGCACTAACCAATCTAAGTGGATGGAAGCATTTTGGTTGTAGGAGTTGAGGAACCAATCGATTAGATGGAAACATCTAAAGAGTCTATTCATAAAAGCACGGAGCTCGGGTGTTAGAAATAACATGATAGTTTCACCAATCTCGTTGAGTCCTTTCCCTACTTTTTTATTTTGTTTTTAAACTATGTTTCTCTAAGTGATTAGGTGGGGCTCACGATTCAAGTTGTTACCACTGCTAGGGTGAAATAGAGTGATTGAGTTACTAAAAAAAAAAAAAAAAAAAAAAAAAAAAAGACAAGACCAATTAGACCAAACGGAATAAAATTAACACTTGGGAATAGCAATATGTGTGTGTTTTCCCTGTCTCCGTCGCCTAAACAAGCGTGGAATGCAGGATCCACGGGAACTATCATGTAATCTGCTGAAAAGAAGCATGCGCTTGGATCCAAAATATCTAATCATGCATTTAAAAAAAAAAAAAAAAAAAAAAAAAAAAATTAATGTTCAGTGAATAAATTGACCGTTGGTTCCCTTGTATATGCCAGACGTGTTGATCTAGAATTAGGATTGTCGACACTTTGGTTCCCTTGTATATGCCCGATTGTGTTGATATTAGTCGACCCGATATCTCAGTCCATTAGGATAGGTTCATTTTGGTGGTGGCCTTCAGACAAATATGGAAACACCGATCACTTAGTAAACATCAAAACCATCTATGTTTTTCTCTATATCCATCTTCTTGATCTATCCATGTGATTAGTTTTGACTCAGGGTATTGATGTCCATAGTGAGACTATCTGAGTAGAGCTCTGTGACTTATATATGAATTTTAGTATGCTTGAGTGCAAACTCGTGTACAGCAATTGGAATTTCGCATCGGGGTACTTCCTCTTGTAGTCAATAAGTATGCCAACCAAGGAGATTTTTTAGTGCCTTCCAAGGTTCTGCGTAGGTAGTTAGGGTCTGGAGTAAAGGTTTTGTGGGTACACCTGCAAACCCTCCGAGACTATAACTCGGCCACTAGGGCCACCCTAGGGGTTTAAAGGCTTATTGCATACGCTAAATGCAATCGACGATGCTGGACAGGTGAGTTAGGATTTTATTTTTATTTTTGCTCGAGGACTAGCAAATAATAAGTTTGGGGGTATTTGATAGACACATTTTTGTGTCTAAATTGTCTCGATTATATATAATGATAGTGCTCATTTTTGTACTTATTATGGTGTTTTATGCGTGTGTAGGTATTTTTGGCCAATAAACATTTTTGGAAAAATCGGCTCGAAAAGTTGCGCCCGGAGGACACTTGCTATTCGGACCCCTGAAATGGATAAGGGGTATCCAGTTGATAAGGGGTAACCCCAGGGCATTTACTATCGGCAACCCATCAGAGGATAGGGGGCATCCTGTTCTTCCCCGTTTGAACTGAATTTTGGCGGGAAAATATATTATTACCGGCGTGAATTTGGGAGCATCAGTTGGACGTGAAATAACGTGATTCAATGGCTGATTTTTGATGGGCTGAATTACCAAGAGCAGACAGGCTTATTATGTGAGGTTAGATCGATTGAAATGGGCTGGATATGCAGTTCTCGATAACTCAGGGATGCGTGAGAAACAAAACAGGGGACGAGTTATTCTCGGCAAGTTTTATGTTTATTTTTGGAAGTTAGGCGCTGTGAAGGAAGGATATACTAACTGGGATTCGTATCATCCAGTTTTTTGGAAGTCTCACAACTCAGAAACGCGTAGAGAAGCTTGGCAGGGAAAGAAAAGTCCGAGACTTTCTGCCGAAGAAAAGGAGGAATTAAATCGCGTTTTTGGGAGCTGTTGGATATATATAGGTTGGGTTCAAGTCAAGGAAGGGGGACGGATACTTTGGGGGAGCTTTAGAACACAGCAGAGATCAACAGGAGGAGTTGCAGGAAATCGGGTTCTGCTGGTGTAGCTGAAGAACACGAAGAACAAAGGACTATTAAGGACAGTCGTTTAAGGGGTCGTAGATTCAACGACAATTCAACAGTGCATAAGTCTGTCTCTGTAACGGTCCATTGTAACAGCTTCTTTGTAACGCCATTACAGCGTTGCAAACAGTCTGTTTTATTGTTTTTCATCCTTTTAATCAACTTTTGAGCTATGAACCGATATTTTGAGCAAGTGATTAATATGAGGAGCTAAACCCCTCAGCCGAGCGACGGAGGAAGCCAATTTTCCATGATGTGTGTGGTAATTTCTATTTTAATTAATTTTTGCAATCTCTTTTAAGATTATTTGCCTTGATTGAAAATTGATTGAATGATTTTTCCTAAGCAGTTGTGATTTCTCTTGATAGACTATGCTTAGACCTAGGTTTTTGATATTCTATGCTTTCGAAATACAATTGTTATTCTAAAAATCTACCTTTGCAAAATATTAGAATCACTTTAAACGTAAAGAGTTGCACGAATATTGATTAGATTAAATCACATAAAAATTGGAGTTTGGTGGAATCCTGAGTCTCGGTGCTTTTTAAAATCTTGATAACAACCTTCTTTGAGTTTTCTAGTTTTATTTGAATCTAAAAAAATCCTTCACAAGTCTGAGAGGAACGACATCTTTCTTACCACTTTACTACAACTTTCAAAATGACATCACCTGCTTAATCTAATCTTGGACCCTCCATTAAATGCATAGAAGATGGACGCTCGTGATACTCAAAACCCTAATTTTGGGTTTCAAGGCCGTGCGTCAATGCTTCATTCGGCGTGCAGGTGGGATAACCAACCATGGTTGGTCCGACCGATTGGTCCGGGTAAAGTGCCCACGATGATTGTGTTGACATATTCCGGGCCCTTTGAATTTACATCTACACCCTCCATTTATACATGCGAAGATGGATGGTTGAGACTGTTTTGCGACACATTTAATATGCCGTAAACCCTAATTTTAGGGTTTTCCGCCCATACTTGCTATGGTTTGGACGTTTTGGCAAGCTAGGCCAGTTCAGATGGAGGCCGACCATGCGGGTTCCGCGTTGGTTCGGCAGTGGATATTCCATACCAGGGGGTGATGGAATTGATGGGTCATCCAATCATGCTTGTGGAGTTGGATGATTGTGATCATATCGATCTGATCAATCAGTCAGGATGCTCAATCGGGCTAGTATAACACACCGAGAGGGCTCAATCGGGCTAGTATAACACACCGAGAGTCGGCTTGTACGGGTATTTCGTACATGATTTCATTATAATGCTTGGAGGTTCGTGTTGCTGTAAGAGCAACACTCTGGTTTCATGCCGACGCACTGATAATGAGTACGGGAAATACAAAGGTGATTGCGCATTAATTAATAATGCTAGAAATTCACAGGTATATGGGATTGTTGCTACATGCTCCAACCTGGATGAATTTCATGTATTCTGAGAATGGGATTGTTGCCACATGCTCCATTCTAGGTGAATTAAGTGAGGGAGTATCCAACACTTATTGATGGCCTTATCTTTTACAAGATGTCAGCGCATAATTTTCCGGTTCTTACAATTTTAACCTTAAATGAAAAATCCACCATCAACATTAAGTCCCCTGCCTAGTACGTAATGGTCTCAAGAGACATAAAATAAGTTGCAATGCTCTCAAGAGAAGTTTTTATAAGTGTTACTCTACCTGCCTTGTTTAGGAATTTCCTCTTCCAAGGAGCTAATTTCTTCTTCATTCTTTCAATTATCACATCCCAGATTGCCACACTTCTTTTAGTAGCACCAATTGGCATTCCCAAATAAGTAATAGTTAGATAATCAATTTTACAGCCTAATTCTAAAGCTAGTTCTTGAATATACTCATCTGCACCTATACTTGTCATTGAGCTCTTATCCAAATTCAGCTTCAGACCAGTCATCAACTCAAACAACAACAAAATAATTAGTAATTTCCTTACCTCCATAATTAAAGCATTAAGCATTCTAATTGTATCATCAACAAATTGCAGGTGAGAAACCATAGTACCCCTTTCAACAACTTGAAATCCACTAATTTTATTGTATGCTACAACTTCATCTAGTAACATTGACAGAACTTCAACAAAAAGAAGAAACAAAAAAGGTGACAATGGATCACCTTGTCTAATTTCTTTGTAAGGTCTAATGATATTTGTATCCTCCCCATTCACCAAAATTGAAAACTGAGCTCCTTTGACACACCATTCTATCCATTTTATCCACTTCTCTCCAAAACCATTCTTCCTCAAAATAGCAAATAGAGAGGGCCAATTTACATTTTCAAAAGCCTTTTCCATATCTATTTTACATAAGAATTTGCTTATGCTTTATAAAGGCACCTTGAGCATTTGATATTAGATTTGGTGTATCACCACCTTAATTCTTTCAGCCAGAACTTTAGAGATAATTTTATAGAAGCTACTGATGAGACTCAAAGGCCCAAAGTCCTTTAGTATTGCAGAATCTTCTTTTTTAAGAATTAGTTTCATGAAAGCCATATTCAATCTACAATCCAATTTCTCCTTACAGTGAAACTCATTAATAGCATCCATTACTTCCACCTTCAAAAAACTCCAGCAAGCTTTGTAAAATTCCTGATTATATCCATCTGGACCAGGAGCTTTGTTTGCACCACAATTCTTGATAGCTGCAACCACTTCCTCCTCATCAAAATGTCTCTCTAGACAATTTTGCTGAATTGCATCAATACTTTTTAAAACCAGATTATCAAAAGAAGGAGTTACTACTGTATTGGCTGTGAAAAGAGAAGTATAATATTGTTGTATTTCTTTCTTAATCGCATCCTGATTGAAGAAATCAACACCTACCACCTCTAGTTTGGTAATACAATTTCTTCTCCTTTTTTCATTTGCCATTTTGTGAAAGAACTTTGTTTTTTTTATCACCCTCCCTGAAGACCATGACTTTATCCCTTTGATGAGCCGTTCTTGCTCTTGTTATCTTCACTGTATTAAGATCAACTAGCAAGTTATCTCTCTCCTCAATATGTGCATTAGAAAGATTAGTTGATTCCTCAGCTAGATTTAAAGTGTTAATCTTCATAGATAAATCTTCCTCCTCCTTCCTTACATTACCAAAGTTTATCTACTCCATTTCTTGATAAAGAATTTCAAATTTTGAAGTTTTCTGAAAAGAATATAATCAGGAGTACCCTCAAACTTCATTGCTTTCCACCACATCTCCACCAAAATGAATAAAATCTGGATGTTTAAGCCAATGATTCTCTATCTTACAGCTGGAGTTTTTTTTAACAGTAGTGAATAAATCCAACAACAAAGCATTATGATATGACATTGTTCTAACTAAAGAATTTTGAGTCGCATTAACAAACTTTGCATCAAAGGCAATACATACAAAAAATCTATCAAGCCTACAAAGTAGAGGCTCATCATGCTTATTGCTCCAAGTATAAGATCCACCATGCAAAGGAAGGTCAATCATCTCCTACTCCAGTATAAACTCATTAAGAAAATTCATATTTCTTGTATCCCCACCAACTCTATTTCTTTCTGCATCACTCCTGACTGCATTAAGATCACCAACACAACACCAAGCTTCAGAAGACCATTGCCTTACTTCCACCAAATCTCTCCAAAACAGCTCTCTCAAATCGTAATCACAAGTGGAGTAACAATTAGTGAGGATGAATTTAAAACCATTATTTCTGAATCTAAACAAACAAGATATGGAATTTAAACCCAATCTTTTGTCTAGCAGGTCCAATAAAAAATTATCCCAAATAGTCATAAGACCACCACTGTTACCAGAAATTCCTTGTGAAGGATGAATTCCCATCCAAAATCAGCATCAAACCAAAGTTGTCTCACAAACCAACTTGAAATAGTTACCAATTTTGTTTCTTGAATGGCACATGCCAAGCATTTATGAACCAAAATTAAATCCTTCACAACAATTTGCTTATTGTAAGCATTCAAACCCCTTATATTCCAGCTGATGATTTTAGATCCCATCTGCCACCACTAATTCCCTTGATCTAACTTCTTCCAAGTCATTTCCTTTGTCTTGTGATCCACAAGAGTTCTGAGAATCACAACTATCTTGAATCTGTTTCCCTTCAGCAAGAGCTTTATATATATCTCTATACTTGAAGAGAATCTCATCAACAACTGTCTTATCCTTTCCTTCATCCTTCTTTGACATACCTCCTAGATTACATCTTAACTCAAATACCATCTTAGAGGTTGAGAAAATCACCTCATTTGAGTCAATATCTGTATCTTGTAGATTACCAAGGTTTATAAAAATTTGGTCCTCCATAACATGAAACAATTCTTTTGAGTTAGAAATCTGTAGAGGTAAAGAATCTTTAACCAGCTCAAGAGAAACATCATCATTCAACTCCTTTTCATGCAAGACAATTTATAGGTCGTCAGCATACCTGAGAAAGAAAACCCATTGTCTGCAGAAACAAAGAGAGAGTGATTCTCTACATTAATTGCAGGTACACCATGATCACCTCTGCAATTCCCCTGTAAAGGAACACTCAAGCTAACTGAAGTATTATGATTGAGAGAATTCTTTGGGTCTACCACATTTCTCCAACCAAGAGACTCAGCATCCAAAACACTATCAATAAGCTCCAATCTAGATGGGGTAGGAACCTCTCCTTCACATCTACCACCATCTAAAGTTAAGAACTTATTGTTAGTAGGAATAATAAAGCCAGATTGAGCAATAGGAACACCACCTACATGTCCATTCTCAAAACTAGAATCATCATTTACCTTCTCATAGTTTAAGATAAGACTCCCCCCCCCTGCAGTCTTTTTAAAACCAAGAGAAACATATTGAGAGTGCACAACCTCCTGTGTCTCTCTATATGAAGAAGAAGAAGAATAAGAAGAAGTAGATTGACTATTATTCGGAATTGCCAACAGAGCTTTCAAGTTGTTATTCCGAATAGCTTGAGTCAAATATTCTGTCACCGATTCCTCAACTCGAACCGATTTCTCCCCAAGAATAAAGGGAATATCTTTATTTGAATTCAAATTGCTTTGCATGCAATCAAACTCAGTTAAAATTCTTTAATACCCCTGTAATGGCGCCTTATTCTTTGGGTTTTATTTGAAATCCCATTCAATTGAAACATCCCAATTCTGGTCACCTTCTTCCACCAAGAGAATCGCCGGGATTTTCGAAAAATACCCTTTGACAGAAATTCTGAAGAATTTCATAGTTTCTTTCCTCAGGGTGCTATCTGCAACATCCATAAAACCTCCTAGAGAATCACCAATTGACTTGAACGACTTATAACTCCATTATTGATATGGGATACCTCTTATTTTGATCCATTTCCCATATCTCGACATTGCTTGGATTGGTATAATGACATCAATAGTTAAATTAGTTGTAGTAATTAATCTCCTTCTCCGTTGGTATTTCCTTTGTAGAAGCCTGCTGAGACAAAGTAACCACAACCTTATCATTTATTAACTTCTTTGTCCTCCAAAGGTCTAACCAATAATCCTTAATCAGAACAATTTGTGACGATTGCTCATCAATGATTTCTAGGTCTACAAAGGCCTCCCAATGCATCTGCTTCAACACCTCACTATCCACCCTTTTCCATATCACAAATCCATCCACCTTGATCAAACCTCTATAAGATACTTCTTTTAACCCTTTCGAAATAGGGTTAGGAAATTCGAATCTATTAGGTGGGATTTGAATTCGCCTCCTATTCATATTGTTTTCTTTAAGTACTTTCTATAACTCCTTGAATAAAACTCCCCTGTAATACGCTCTATCTCCACAAGGAATGCACAAAGCATATGATCTTGGACCATCACCTCTTCTCACCCTTGATAATCTAAGATATCTTCCAGTTTTGTTATCATTCACCTCACAAAGATATGAAGTTTCACCCTCTCTTCTTTTCCATCTTCTTTTCTCATAATGCATCTTCATAGCTTCAGTCATAACATCCATCAACCAAAACACTGACTCAGTTGAGTAATGAATCCATGAACGAAATCCTCCTCGCTTCTTTTCCTCCACTCTAATACCTTATGTGTTGCCTATCGTCTCCATTGAAATGAAGAAAAATTTTCTCTCAAGGTAGAGCGCTTTTTTTGCTCTTTCTCTCTCCATTTACCGTTCTATACTCTTTCGGTTTTTGAAGACCAGAAGTTGAGAGATAATATTTCTCTATAAGGTGGGGAGTTTTTGAAGACCAGAACAACTATTTCATTTTTGAGGACGAAAATGTTGTAAGGTGGGGAGAATGTAAGGACTCGAGAGCACGTCAACGCTATTGGTCTGGTCAAGAGACAATTTAGCCGATAATGACGTAATTAATTAAATATGAACAATAAATTCAATAGAAGATAATCGAACAATAATTTGGACAAACAATTAGTACCATTAAATATATCTCGAAAAGTTATACGAAATGGACTACAAGAACGCATCGTTCGGACACCGGACGAAGAAGATATCGTACTCGGAAATCTAGATGTCGAAGTTTGACTAAAGTCAATGGGAGTTGACTTTTTTGTTGACCGTTGGACCGCCACCATTGACCGGAACCTCTGACCGTTGACAATTAGTTGACCAAAGCTTAATTTTATGTGGACCTCTCTCCAATAATAGATTACCCCTTAGTAGTTGACTAGATATTACATAGTGAAACATTAAATATTATTTAATTTAGTTTTGAATTTGATTTTAAAGAAGAGTTATCTTATTCTTCACGTGAATAAGCTGGTGGTGTTTATGTTTGAGGAAAAGGTAGAAAGTATGTGGTGTGATTGGAGATAAGAAGAGAGGTAAGTTTTACTTCAAAGAAAATTAGTAAGATAAATGAAAGAAGAACATGGAACTAGGAAGAGTAAAGTTGAGAGAAAAGAGAATGAGAATAAGATGATAATGGTAGGATGTAAGTTTTGTAAAAGAGAGGGTAGTAAAGATACAAAATCAGAAAAAAAAATTTAGACAAAGAAATTTAAAGGTGTTACTTATCTATGGAGTGAATTAGAGAGAAAAAAAGGAACAAGGAAGTGTTCTTGATGTTCATGGTAGAAAAGATGATGATGATGATTGATGAGTTTGTGTTGATGATGCAACCTAGCTAATATAATCAAGTTAATTTTTATTAACAAGATCAATTCAAAGGACGAACCAGTGGATCGCATATCTCGAGGTAGCTAGGCTTGGCTTGTCACCAAATCAGGTGGGAACTCTTGTAATCATTGAGTTTATTTTATCTGCGAGCATGATGAGCTTTTACTATGGGTACGAGTGTATATTGTAATTGCATATATGATGTTTGACCTGAATGTAATTGTGTGGCATGGATTGTATGATTTTCCTTGCTAGGAGTGTATGTGTTTCCCTATATCCCCTGGCTAATTCAAGTAGGCCAGCATCCCCCTGGTTTAATATTATTTAGTAGGCTGGCATCCCCCCAGTTGTATATTATTTAGTAGGTCGGCATTCCCCCGATTGACTATTCTATTTTATATTAAATTTATTTAGTAGGCCGGCATCCCCCGGTTGGATATTATTACTTTGTTTAGTATGATGGCATACCCCCAGTTGTATATTATTTAGTATGACGGCATCCCCCCGTTTTAATATTATTAATTTATTAAATTGGGAAAATCACTCTTGTGCATATTACACTTGTTTCGTCTAACTTTCTGATCTTGATGGTGATATTCTGAATCATGGTTTGTATGGTCACTCTGTGTGGATGATGTTATTATTATTGATTAGGGTTGATCTTGCGTCGTCTTCTCCAATGAGTTTGGGGATGTTAGGGTAAGATTTCTTCATGATGCATGAATTACCGAATGTTTAGTTCTTCCTATTTCTTTTTAATTATTATTCTTTTACAATTGTGAGCATGTTTGTGATTACTTGAAAGTTATATGTTTCCACTGAGCACCCCTTTGGGATGATGTGCTCACACGTTTCCACTTCAGTTTCAGTTATCAGAAGATAAGGTGTTCGTGAAGATATCCGTTTTCGTAGCTTTTAAGTTTTAACGATCTAAAGATGTTTATGCATCTCTACATATGTATTCTTTGATTATTTGTAAAACAACACATAATTATGTATTCATATCACTTGAGAGATCTTCATTTATAATGAATATCATAGGGATGGGGTTGGTTTTAATTCACATTATGTAATTACAATTCTTAGATCGATAATTTAGATTTGATGCTTCAATTAGGGTGTAATCTTATAAACTAAGCAGGTTTAGTATTTGGGGCGTCACAGGTTTGAAGAATCTAAAGCACTATAATTCTGCATTTTCGATCTTCTTTTCTACAGCGTCTGCTGCTCACTTTCAGTTCTCGATCTCCTCTCACCACCATCTCAATCACGACATCAACCACATCTGCTTCTCTGAATCATCGAGTGACCCATCATCGATCTTCTCTCGTTTTTTAGCAGTCATGGCTGCTTTTAGTTTCAGTGAAAATGAGAAGAAGAAAAATATCTTCTCATTGATCGGGTTGGGTTAAAAGTAGGGGATGGATAAAGATAACCCACTTCATGAGGCTAGGGGACACCCCAAATTGAGTGCCCCATAACACATGTGGTCGCCCCTTAGTACTTCTCCAAAAGTTGGCCCTTAACCTCAGCTGGGCTCCATATATCAATCGCCTGTAAAATGACCTTTTTGCCCTTTTGGCTCAAATTGGGTGATTTCTTCTTCTTTTCCTCCGTGCGACTCCAAAGTAGCTATAAAACTCAAAACAACGCGTAAAATACATAATTTACAAGAAAAATAGCAAAGAAAGCATAAACTCTTATATAGTAAATATGGTGTATTCTACACCTATCAAATTCCCCCACACTTAGACTTTGCTAGTCCTCGAGCAAATCAAACCAAAACTTACAACTTCAAAGCGTTCCAGCGTCACAAGCATTCAAAGAGTTATGAGGACATAGAGTTTCGCATGCTAGTAATAAGAAGTTAGAAATACTAAAGAACATATTCTCATTCTTAAATGTTGAGTGAGAAATAACCACCATAATGAGAGAACGCGTGTTTGAGAAACGATCAATAAGCATTTCGCCTCGACTTCTCGCCTCACCAAAAGGATTTTATGATAATTGCACTCAAAAAGACGGCTTTTTATGGTTCTCACATGTGTGCGGGTAGGAATGAAGAGAATTCTGCGACACGTTGAATGGTGGGAAGGATAACTTCCGAAATATTTTTAAAAACCCACATCTTTTAATATTTTGAAAAACATTTTTCTGACGATCTTTAAGAAAGGAAATCAACCATATTTATCGAGGATGAGATTACTTACTCACCTTCACATCCGATCGCCAATTATGATAACACCACTCTCACGGCATCCAATAGAAACTCTTCCGCTCCTCGTCTTGATCTTCTTGGTCTTCGTCCTCGGTTTCAACTATTGATGATAAAACCCTTGAATTTCATAAATCCTTGACAATTTTTTTAACTCTTGTACCTTAAAATCCTTGTCGCTTGAAACTTCCTTATAGATTTTCCTTCCCCACGGCTCATTCAATAAAAATAAGAGCAAATATTTCTCTTGTGTTTTTCTTTTCTTTCCTTTTCTTTTTTTTCAAATTTTTTATTTTTTTTTTTTTTTTTTTGAAAACAAAACAAGAGAAATTAAATACAACCATGGCCGTGGGAGAAGTATTTTACCACTTGATTCTTCACAACTTGTATCGTCTTGAAATCATAAACTTCAAAAATTCTCACCTTTTAATTTTCTTCGCTTTCATGAATAAGTCTTCATACTTGAATATAAAATTACCTCATTGTATTGTAAGTCTTCAACATATATGTAAAATCCGCTCTTTGTATGTTGCTTTTACTTGTATTTGAAATTTGCTCTTTTTTCTCGTTCCGTTGCTCGTAAACCATAAACTTTTCCAACTTTCCTTGTAGATTTTGATGTCGCTCCTTGTTGATGATGAGAGTGTTTCTATGGATCCGTTGTTGTCGAGAGAGAATGGTGCTAACTGCAAATCGAACTACAAGAAGGAGGCTTTCATCTATAGACGTCACCCTCATGATTGACAAAATTAGCACTCAAGAGATCAAAGAGTAGTGCTTCTTTTGGTGGGAGGTTGGGTAGCTCACCATTCTACCCGGAATTTACGTACGGTGACACACACTCAAAAGAAAGCTCTTTAGTAGATGGAAAAATTCTGGTCGGTGCCTCACATGATATGAATACGGGTAGTCTCCACTAATGATTGATCAGCAACTCTAATAATGCACTTCTCCCTGCACCAAATTTCCATCACCGACATGATTAAATCCATTATTTAACACTCAAACAAACAAGAAATCCGAATGTAGTTCTCTAACATTTCCAAGTTCAATTATGTCGGTCAAAATCTCTATGTAAACATACCTAGAAGTATGCTAGGGACTCTAAAATCTTTAAAAGTTGGAGTTTTTAAGTAAAAACCTTTTTTTTTTTTTCAAAAATTTTTAATTTTTTTGTAATTTTTTTTTAAAAAATACATGCTTAACCACTCCCCCACACTTAAACCTTACATTGTCCTCAATGTAAATTGAATCCTCCTAGTAAAGTCAAGGTGGGAAATTTTAACATGATAAGGAACAAGAAAAAGAAATAACAAAAAACAAAAAGATAAGAAATACAAAACCTATGGGTTGCCTCCCATGAAGCGCTTGTTTTAAAGTCGACGGCCCGACTTAGCTCTTGCATGATTCATTCCCCATATACTAACAATCTGAAAATTTGAGGATCCACCCATAATACCTGTTTTGCAAATAATAACTCCATACAAATATTAGCACAAGAAAATAATAGTGAAATTATCGCTCGATTGAAATTTCCCCCACACTTATTCTCGTCCATACTCGGAAGTGTATAAAGAACATAGAATTCGGGAACTTCCATGTATTCCTCTTGGCAAACCTGCATAGTGTTAGAATCAAGTGTTTCCAATGGTGGATATCTAGAAACAAAATCATCCAAAAATACTTTCGAAGCACAAACATTCAAACCAATAAGAGGTAAAGGAGAAGAATCAATATGCAAAGGGTTAGACAAACCTTGCACAATCTCTTGTATTATAGAATCCTCTTCATCCTTAAAAAATTCGAGTGAATTACTTACCTCTTGTATATTGTGGTCCTCTATTAAACCTTGCAACCATTCTTCGTCATTTTCTACCTTAACCAAAGTCTCGGTATCATTAAAACCATTCGCAAGTTCAATTGGGTCTTCCACAAAATCAATGAATGTGGTTTCATCCTCTAGCATCATCTCTTCAACATTATCATCATCGGAATCGGGCCATTCTTCCCTCATATAATCTTCCTCGGTATAAATTGTAAGATCTTCTTGTGAGGGTGTTACTTCGTTTACAACAATAGGTAAGTGATATCCAAACTCCTCCTTTTGAATAGGTGAAGGATCGTTATTATGATCCGGAGTTGGAATAACTTCCTCATCGTTGCAACGTTCATACACTTTGCGGACTCCCATCTTTCCCTAAGAAATTTTTCCAAGCAATAAATGCATCTTCCTCAAGCTCTTCCTTTTGAATAGGTGATTGATCATTATTAAGATCAAGGCTCAAGTAATCTACACTAGCGTCATCAAAAGTCTCTAAAGGTTGGTTAATTTGTTCGTATAATTTCTCCGAATTCCTTTGAATTTCTCGATGTGATTCTTGAAACTTTTGTTGAAGATCCCCAATCATGCGGACATCTTATCTCGCAAAACTAGAGAATTTCGATCATAAACAAAACTATCCTCCCATCTTTGTGATTGTCCACTTACATACCCGTCATAAGGTTGTTGATATGTATGAGAATATCCATAATGTTCGTAGGAATTTGATCATAGCCAAAAGATTGGTTTTGATTGTATCTAAGGATGGTTGGAAATTGTCATAATGTTGAGGTTGAAAACCGTATTGATTGTTGTAATATGCTTGCTCTTGTCCACCATACATGGAAAACTGGCACCTGAAATAAGATTCAAAAACCAAGTTAGATACGGAATAGAATCCAATCCAAGCAAGAATAAAGCAAAAAGAAAAATAAAAACAACTAAAATCATCCGCTGCTCCCCGGCAACGACGCCAAAATTTGATGCGTGTCGTACCACAACAAATTAATTAATACTCTACTACCTAATTAACAAGTAATATAGGGTAGTCAAGGTCGATCCCACGAGGAGCACGAGATTCTAGTTGTAAAAATTGTCACAAAAGGGGGGTGTAAAAAGCAAAAGAAAATAAACAAAGCAATTAAAGGATAAAGTTGAGAGCAATAGAGAGACAAGATCAAGGAATCCTTCTTCGTTACGAAACAATGAATCAAGTTATGTTCTTTTCTACTTGTTATTAGTCTGATTATCACCAACCGTAGGATAGCGAGTACGCTTAGCTAGCCCCAAAATCCCTAATTTCACCGAGTAACGAGGTCCGCTTAGTTATCAGATTCTATTCAAAAGAACCACCACGAGGTTCGCTTACAAGATGTAATTCCACGAATGCATTAAGATCTATGAATTTAGGTTTAGTACTAGTAGTTAAACTCGGTTCGCTTGGTTCACTTTCTAGCGTTGTTTCTACACACAATTGCTCCACGGAATCCCTCGCAAGGTCTCGTGTTTGCTACTTATGTAAAGAGTCAAGAAACGATTACTTATCCCCTAACTTTCACTAGCTTTAGATTAAACTAACAAATCAATTTAGCATGCATTCTAAACAATCTATCAATCAATCATGAATGTCATTAAGATCATTCCTATTAGTAAAAACAAACGATAATCATGTGAAAAACTTCAAGATAGAATTAAAAACAAAAACTCAAATCATATTAAGAACTAGGAATTCATCCTCAATCAATTTAGTTACTCATGCTAAAAGTTCACACAAAGAATAAGAAAAGAAAAGTGTTGTGTGTGTAGAGATGTGTAGAGAGGTCTAGAAGTTGTAGAAAACTTCTCTATTTATAGGCTTCAATATTCTCCAAATCTTCCAAGGAATAGAATCCTTTTTCTTTTGCAATTCAATTTCCAAATCCAAGCTTTTCTCAACTCTTCCACCTTCTCTTTCCAAATTTGAGTCCAATTCTCCATCCAATTCCTAGCCCAAGTCTTCACACCCATGAGAGAAGTCCATAGAAAATTCTGGAAATTTTGGCTCGCCAGAAAACTGGGATTGTGGCCGGAATCCGGCCGGAATAGTCGCCGGAAAATGTCTCAGGTGACCGGCAAAGTCTGCCCGGTCACCGGTCAAACGGGTCAAATCGGCAGGTCAACGAGTCGGATCGGTCAACTCTGAATCGGATCGGGTCAACGGGTTAACTCGGTCAGCACCAAGTCAGGGTGAATCAGGTCTGGTCAACTCGGTCAGACCACGACTCAGCTGTGAGTCAGCTGTTCTTCGGGCCGGGTTGGGGTGAATTGCGTGCCTTGAGCCATTGCACAGGCCAAAACTACGTTGATGCACAATCCTGGTGCTTTAACCTTACACCTCCAGCCATAATGGCAACACTGCAAATCAGCATCCTATGAGCCCTGTAACCTTCAGCTCAATTGCTTCAGTCCTTCTGTTCTTGCCATCTGAGCAGCATCAGTTCAAACTAGCCCACCTGCCATTGCTTCTCATGCTAATCTGTAGCTTCATTCTCTTGTTCACAGCTCAACTCCATCATAACCTCCAATTGTTCATTTGCAACAGCTATGACTCAATCTCATACATTCTTCAGCCCTGTGTTGTTCTAGCACCACCTTACCCCGCACTTCACCGCAAAACCATCTTACTATACCAGTTCTGGCACTGGAGCCCGCAATTACTTGTAACATACAAGACTATACAACTCCAGCTACTCCGCAACGCAACCTATACCGTACTTAAGACCTCCAACCGAGCTTCAACTCCATCTCAAGCTCAAATTGCAAATCTCTCTCATTCCCTGCCTCCATTCCATTCACCTGCAATGAGTGCACTGAGCACCAGCTCTATCTCAGCTGCACCAGCTAACACCACCAGCCTGCTCCATCAATCAGCAGCACAAAGCTCACCCTGTTAAAATCAAATCAACTTCCACAAGCACCACTGCACTCAATCATATGCACCAGCTCAAGTCATTCACTCCAGTGCCTGAGTTCAATTGCAGCAATACCAACATTCTACCAATCAACTCAGCCAACACCCTTCGCTGCAAAATACAATAGCATAAATACTGCCTTGAGCTCACAAACATCCATGGAGGCAACATCTTTAAGTTGCTCACTGCACTGCACTTCTGCAACACAGCCAAACTGCAGCTTTAGCCCATTGCTCAGCATCACAGCTGCTCCTTTATTACTTTACAGCTCCAGTATTCTCTTTTCCTGCAGCTTATGGCAACATCCCCTGCAATCTTCATTTCAGCTTTCGCTTGCAACATTCAGTTCTTGCAGCTCTTGCATTCACTGCACCCTAGTTCCATTTCAACTCAGACAAGCCATTGGAGCTGCACAAATCAACTCCTTCCCTGTTGCTCAATATCTCCATTTCCCTGAATCGATTGCAACAGCAGCATCGATTTACTTCCTATCAATCCAGGACTCCACCATATCTTCAAATCCACCTGCTCAATCGATTTCAACACCTCAGACCACCACAAACCCATTTGTAGTTTTTCATCTCGATCTGAATCTGTCATCAACCATACCCGAGCTCAATCAAATTCTTCATCGTCACTAGCTAGTTCTTTACCAGCTCGAGCTTGTCTTGACTCTCTCTCTCTCGATCTTTGACACTGGCAAAGAACTCACGTCTCAATCGATTCTGGCTGAGATGCAATCATCGAACCCTTAATGAGACCCAAATCGGTTGAACCCATGAATTTCTCTTCTCAATCGAATCTATCAATTAACTCACCACCTGCAACTCTCGATTCATACAACATCGAACCCTAATTTCTTCTGGGTTTCGATCTTCTTTTCTACAGCGTCTGCTGCTCACTTTCAGTTCTCGATCTCCTCTCACCACCATCTCAATCACGACATCAACCACATCTGCTTCTCTGAATCATCAGTCACCGACCCATCATCGATCTTCTCTCAGTTTTTAGCAGTCATGGCTGCTTTTAGTTTCAGGTGAAAATGAGAAGAAGAAAAATATCTTCTCGACTGACTGGGTTGGGTTAAAAGTAGGGGATGGATAAAGATAACCCACTTCACAGGCTAGGGGACACCCCAAATTGAGTGCCCCATAACACATGTGGTCGCCCCTTAGTACTTCTCCAAAAGTTGGCCCTTAACCTCAGCTGGGCTCCATATATCAATCGCACTGTAAAATGACCTTTTTGCCCTTTTGGCTCAAATTGGGTGATTTCTTCTTCTTTTCCTCCGTGCGACTCCAAAGTAGCTATAAAACTCAAAACAACGCGTAAAATACATAATTTACAAGAAAAATAGCAAAGAAAGCATAAACTCTTATATAGTAAATATGGTGTATTCTACACCTATCATGAACCCACCTATTACTAGATGAAACCTCGCCAGTCCAAGAACTTAGAGGAGGAGAGAATATGAAACACAACCAGGAGATAGAAAAATTGTGGCACATGTGGAATATATGGGCATAACAAGACTACTAGTCAGGGTGGGAAACAACCAAGGCAAGAAGAGGTTTTCAAGTTTCAAGTGCAATTGGTGGGACTAATAGTGATCTTTGCAGAGGTTCAATTTGGATCGAGATGCTACTTCTACTATCACACTGTGTCGATAGGAGGTCGGGCAAAGCTACACTAACAACTGAAGGTATTCTTATGAACTAACTTTTCTATTGTCAAATTCAAACTTGGATTCTTGACCAAAGTTGGTATTTATCTTTGAATCAACCAAATAATTGTATGGTTTATTATATTTCATCTGTTACAAGCTGATATATATGAATATATCTTGATGGATTGTGATGATGAACAATGATGTGTTTATGAGATTCTTTCCATATGAAAAATTGGGTCTTTTAGTTGATCTACGATGGTATATGAAGGAGTAATCTGCTAGGAATTATCGTCGGACTTCTTTTTTTATTTTTTACCTGAAATTATAGTCGGAATTTATTTATTTTAACTTCAGTAAATTGGTTTGCAACGTATATAAGTGTTTCTCAAATTAGAGTAATACGTTGCCTAAATTATTGTAAGCGTTGCACAAATTAAAGAATCCGTTGCTCAAAAAACGTTGGTAAACAAGGTGACCAACGGATTTAAGCGTTGCACACAAATTTGCTACGCCATATTTCCAACGGATATATGCGTTGGTGAAATTCATTGCAACGAGTATATCCGTCCCAAATCCGATGTTTTGGTGTAGTGTGTTTCCATATTTTTCTGTGAAACATAATTAGGTTTACGACTTAAAGACTCCGCTTTGGATTCATGAAGCCAGGTTCAAATATTTTATCTTTGATGGTTCGTGTATCCTGATATTACTCTTCTATCGTTTTGAGTTTATCTCATTTTTAAGTTATCTCGAGTTTATCTCCCATAGGTAAGATATAAATAAATCACAAAATTCTTCGTCTCAGACTTTGTGATTCCACAATAACTTCTTTTATCTATTAGTTAAGTTATTGTGAGGTGAATAATAATCTAGGTTGTTCATAAGTAAAGATCATAATAGACTTATATGTGGGAGACACATTTGTTTATAAGTCTCCTTCTTTGGGTTGAAGCAACTTCTAGGCTATAAAGGACGTCAGCTAGGGGAATCAATTGCGCAGAGTCCTATAGGAATTCAAGAGGCGTAAGGAGCGTGACTGTACATGAATCGGTGGTGAGAATGGGTTTGATATCAACTACATTCCAGACCGAAGTTATTCTTAGTAGGCTAGAGTCTGTAGAGGCTTAATACAGTGTAGTGTTCAAGTCTGGACTGGGTCCCGAGGTTTTTTCTGCATTTGCGGTTTCCTCATTAACAAAATTTCTGGTTTCTGTGTTATATCTTTTCCGCATTATATTTTTAATTATATAATTGAAATATTACAGGTTGTGCATTATATCAATCATAGTTAATTAATCCTTTCTTGTTTGTTAGATAAAACTTGATTGAACTTGGATATTGAATTTTGAGATCGTCCAAGTACTCTCACGTTGTAATCAGGTTTATAGACTCGTTTCAATTTAAAGGATGATTGTGTAGAGAAAGAGATAAATCTATTTAATATTGTTCCTTGATTGATTCTCATTAAGTTGTAACTCTCAAAATATTATTAAGGCTTAAATCATACAGGTCGCCAAACGAAAAAGTTGGGCGTGGTTGTTGTATCCCCGGTTTTTAAATTATTATTTTAAAGCATAACTACTGAAATCTTAACAAGGAATTCAGAACCAACAGCTGAATAAATAAACAAAGAAGAAACGAAGCTAACAACAACTATAAAAAATAAAAAAGTCACGCTTAAAGGTCCTCAACATAATTTCTTAGGACCAATAACAATTATTATTCAGACTTATTCGATGGTCTCGCAGATTCTAAGATGTTTTGACCATTGTTTGGGCATCTAACATGTTTATCCATAAAATTATTAAAAATAAATTACTTTTTTCAAGAAAATAAAATAAAATCAACTCGTTGTTAGTCCATCAATCTTTTTTTATATGTATATCGATCTTATGCAGTCACCAACAGCTGAATAAATAATTAAATAAGATATGAAGCTAACAATGCAATAACAGCAAAGAAAAAAGTGACACTTAAAATACATCAACAAACTTCCTTAACAAATATTCTTCATACCTACGATTGTTGGAACAGTGGCTTGGCTCTAAGATGTTTTGACCGTTTGTTTTGGCATGTATCATGTTTGTCCATAAAATAATTCAAAATAATTTATTTTTCTCAAGAAACTTTTTTTTGATGGGTTGGAAGAGTGGTCTTATGTTAGATCCTTAACTCCTTAGGGATTTATTGCTGACAATTACGAGGTTCAAACCCCTACCTCCGCAGTGGGAGAGAGCATGCCAACCATCAGACCACTTGATGGTTGGCCTCAAGAAACTAAAATAAAATAATTTTTTTTTTTTTTTTTTTTTTGTGTGTGTGCGGTCACCTACAAATGAATAAATACACAAATAAGAAATGAAGCTAACAACAATGACAAAAAAGAAAAACCACACTTAAAGTACATCAACAAACTTCCTCGGAAAATATTCTTCAGACTTACCCAATGGTCTGGAAGGTTTTAAGATGTTTTGACCACCCGTTTTGGCATTTACCATGTCTATCTTTAAAATAATTCAAAGTAAATTATTTTTCTCAAGAAAATTAGTTAAAACCAAAATATTGCTAGCTTATAAATATGCATACCAATTTTATGCATTCATCATCATCATCAAGAACATTTCCACAATAATCGATGAGAATGAACACTCAACATTCGATTTGGCTCTCATTAGGCGGTTGTCTTTGCAGTGGAATGGCGGTGTTAAATATCTTTCTTGTAGTATTAATACTAATGTTACAAAGTTGTTCAGCTTCTTCTTTGCATCACCAGAACATGATGAGATTTAATCATCCAAAACGTGAATTGCTTGACAAAATCAATCAAAATGGACCTTATGTTGGAATCGTGATGGCTTTCTCGCTCTGAAAAATTGGCTCTTGAATCTTCTGGTCTTTTCATCCCCAGCTTTCACAACCCTTCCGTTGACTTGTCTGGTAGGAAATCCTTCTCTTTACTTACAAGTATTAGGTGTTACACTTATCACATTTCATCATTTTATTATTTGCACATCTTAAAATTGAGTGAGCTAGCCACAAAGTTAGAAGTTTTTCGACTTGTTCACTCATTTTTAACGTGCGATAACAAAACTAAGATTGAATATTAGGTCGGCAATTCAATATCGGAAGCATTAAGGGGACAAAGGTCATTTACGTCATGTCAGGGGAGCGCAGAGTAAAATATTTCTTTTCCCCATTTTTGTACAACAAAAAATTTAATTATTTCACGTTAAAACCCATATTTGATTGCCTTGTTTAATAAAAATGCATGTTTTGCGGTTAAATGTCGGAATCCTTTGTACAAATCCTTACCGATGTATTCGATATACGAGGAGTTGTTCATTACGGGACAGCGAGGGGAGCGCCAATAGCTCACTATCTTTTGGGGATGTTAGCATTCCAAAGTATGTCGCATTCTGACAGCGCTTGGACTTGGAGGGTAAATTTCGAAACAACCTATTTATAATCCCCTTTTGTAAATTTCTTTTCAAACCTTCAAAAGTATCTTCTTTGCTATAAATTGGTAGAAAAGGTTAGTTCTCCAATGTTACTATAATACAATTTTAAACTCTTTGGTGATACTAATGACCCGTGTTAGAAACACGTTAGTTGCATCAAAGAAAAAAATGTTATGTGAAATAATCAACAATGCTTATTTCAAAACAGATCCACATTTATGAAACGTTGTGCCACTCTATTATTTTGCAGAATTTGGGAACAAAAGGTGAGAAAGGAATCAAAGAAATGAAGATTGAAATTACAATCTTCCCAAAGAGGGACAAAACTTATTGGGGGAAATTGATTTCGGAAGAGAAGAAATTTTATCTATTGGGCAACCCATGAAAAAATTATTTTGGCTTGAAGTAGACAAAACTTGGTTCAACTTTGGCAAAGAAAAGCTAAAGGTAATAAGAACTTATCTGAAAACTTATAGATATTGTTTGATATAAACGGAATTGGTTGCATACAACAGATTTGGAATTTCAACAATGCGAGAACACTACTCGTGTTTTGCCAAAGGTACCAAAGGTAGAATATGGACTAAGAGGTGCCATCTTTGATTTATTCTTAAACAATGTCGCTTATAGGAAATTTCTTTTCAAAGAATTTCAAATTTCAACTGTAGATGAAGAGAGCTCTGCGGTAGTAATGGTGAGTTTAAAAACCGTGAGGAAATAAAATTGATTCATAATCCTTTATTTTTTATTGATGAGATGACCAATGGATATTACAATTACGGACGACCATGTCAAATGGAGTTCCATCAATCGTTATTCGAGGCGTATCAAGGTGGGGAAGGAAACAAAATATCAAAATCCCTTAAAAAAAATTAGCAATGGGTAATTCTTTTAATGTTGTCATGAAGGAATTGATTGAGCTTCAAGAAATACTTGTAATGAAATGAGAGTGATGTTAAATCTAAATCATCATATATGATCAATAAAACATGCTGGTGTGGTTGTATCCATCTACTGGTAATCTTATGTGCATGTTATGTGTCTGGATCTCTTTTTGTTTGTCTGAAGGTTGTAGGCTATGCGCCTCTTTTGTTTTTATTTTTGTTTTTTGAATAAATAAATTCTCTTATGAATATGTTTAATATATAATAAAAAATAATATTTATGTATGGTTTGTATGTTTAATTAATTATCGACTATGTAGAATCTTGATTTCAAGTCGTGATTGTACATTTATATTTTAATGCATTTTCCCGGTGTGTGTTATTATTCTGCTTTCGTACATTTATATTTTAATGCATTTTTCTCGGTGTGTGTTTTTATTCTGCTTTTTGCATAAGAGTGAACTTACCAAAACTTAAGTTTGTGTTGTAATTCTGCTTGAACTTAACAAAAGCTAAGATTTTATGATAGAATCATATATCATGGATCATTTTGGGACGAAAATAAGTTCAGCTCTTTTAAACGACGTCAAGGTCTTAAACTTGATTTTCATTAAATAAATTATGAGAGCCAACTATAAAATTATCATGTGGACCATAATATGATAACTTAATTTGTATGAATATATACATGAACTACATAAGATAATTCCATATACTATTAATGATTTAGTGTATTATAAAGTTATTTTTATAGTGTATATCATGAAGAAATTTTTTTCACATGGTGGAACAATTTATATTGGTCCTTATACTGGACCGGATTTACCATGGAATAAATTACATAATATGACAACTACTGAAACAGTTTCATAGTTTTCACTATTTTTCTTTTTACGATATGTTCCATCTTAATTGTTAGTACTATTTTGGATAATGAAACTGTTATCGTATGTGTTGGACACGTGAAAACCTCAACTCAACCTTTGAAGATTGAATTGACTTAATATAAAAGGGCTGGAGTGAGAGTCTTAATTACAAGGATGCGATAAGTCATGCGATAAGTCAGGCGATTGAGACTTAGTCAACGGAAAATTTCTCTTCGATTCTTACTTTGATTTAGCATTCTCCTTTTGATTTCAATTTAGTTTTTATGTTCTTAAATTGATTCTTACCTGTTTTCCTTCTTTTAATTTCTTTTTATTTGAGTAAGATTGTTTAGTTTCAACAAATCTTTTAGATGACCTAATTTTAGGTTTTTCGATTTTCCTAATTCTTCCCGATTAATCTTTGATTCTTATTATGTTTCAAGAGTGGAATTAGATTATTGTGTTATTTCTTTCTGATTTATTCAAATCTTTTGGGTTGATTCTAATTTTTATCTTCCTTTCGTTTTATTTTAGGTCATGAGCTAATGGAGGTGCAGTCATAGAGTTTCAGAACATCATCATGAGATTCGTATATCAACAGTATTCATTGGGTTGACAGGTTGTTCTTAGCGTATGGGCATGGTTCACAGATATGGGTATTATTACAGATCCTTGTTTCAGTCTCATAGAATGGTATGTTCAGAATGATTAAAGGGTTTTTTATAAGTTCAATTAGGGGGATATTCCTATGAATGATTTGAGATCCTACCTAGAGTAGGGATTCGATGTTTTTAAATAAGAGAAATTCTTAATGAATATCAGTTACTTGTATTGGGAATGAAATTTCTTTTCTGGGTGATGCTTTTTAGTACCATTATATTCAGTTCAGTAACAAGATTAATAAGATTATGAAGTTTTATCTCTCTAGAAGGTTGATTGTTGAAGTTAATTTATTGTCTCAAGGCATAAAAAGTAGTGTTACTCTTTTTAATTTAATTAGTGGGATTTTTTAAATACAAAGATGTTTGGATCAGAGAGAGGTTAGCTTTTGGAATCTTTGTTGAGGATGGCTAACTCAGAATTTTTACTACACTTGGCAATTACTCTGAATTAGTCTCAGTCTTTTGATCTTCTGAACTTGGAGAATAAGAATATTGATTATGATTAATTTCATGTCATTAATTGTCTTTTTCTAAAAGGAAGTGTTGTCATTTCTTAACAAGCAAGCATGCTACTCAAATGCTCTATCTCTTCAATTGATCTTTTGAGAGAAGAGTTTAGTCTCTTAGGTCTGCTCACTAGCCTGCATTTAATTGTCATCTCAATATTAATGTCATGTCTGGATCATTACTGCAGTGTTGCATGCTTAATATTCCCACATCTTGCATTAAGTATGTTGTGGAGTTTATATTTATACTACAAGAACTCTCTCAAATACTTCACAGTTCTCTTTCAGTCTCTATCCCTTTATTGTTAGTTACTTTCAGTATCAGTTTCTTATTATGGAATTACCAGCTGCTCAAGTGAGAGTTCTAGACCTAGAAGAAGATGTGGAAGAATTCCCACATAGATTTGTTGCATTGCTATGTGATGATACCAAAAGTTATCATAAAACTTTTGTCAAACATCATCTTAATAGGATCTGGCCTATAGTTGTAGCTGATTTTAAGCTTGCCAAGCCTTATATTCAAGGAATGGGTATTCAAAATTTATTTGTTGTAATGTTTAAGAAGAGTCAAGATAGGGACATTGCTTTTCTTGTTAGGCCAACACTAGTTTTGGGTCAACTTTTTGTTGTTCAACCACTGGGTGCTCTTGAGTCTATTTTTGATCTAGTTTGGGAAGTCACTCTTATGCCGGTACAGATTCCTATCCATTCAGATCTGGTCAACAGAGGAAAGGTTAGAGAGGTATTTGATCAAATTGGAAAATTTGTAGCAGCCGACTCTCCAGCTGGGAATTGGTTTGAAGACATATTGATGGTGCCCTTGAAGTCACCACTCACAAGGAAAGTTGTTTTTAATACTAGTAAGAGAACTTACTATATGTCTGCTTTTTACCCTAAACTTCCATTTCGTGCTTGCAAGAAATGTTTTGTGTTGTACCATGATGCGGCAAAGTGTAAGGAGATACAGTCAAGGATATTTGTCGGGGCCTTGACAAAGACACCCTCTCCTTGTGCCACTCATGTTGCTGTTATTAATGTGAAGTCGCAGTTTGAAGTTGGAGAAAGCTCAAAGTCAAAAGTCTCTGCAAGTGATCCTTTAATCCGGGACCATTCTAGGCCTTCTGCCTTCTCTGTCAGTCTCCAGCCATTGGGTAGCATTGGTAACAAGAGCTCATCCTTCTCTCCTCTTGTTTTTTTCGTCTGCTTTACCTATTGTGCCTGCCTTAACTATTAGGAACCTTTGAATCCACATAATCCCCCTAATACTCCCGAAACAATTCATGATTTGTGTCGCATTTCGATAACTTTAGTTTGGGAGATAATGGTAATGTGCATGACCTAAAAGGTAAAAAACCAAGAACTGTTTTTGAATCGTTTTATTTGGAGGCTAGCGCTCATTCATCATCCTCTTCTATGATGCCGACTCCTCGTTGGCCACCTCTTTCATCTGCTCCTCCGTTTTCCCCTCTGTTTCTTCCTTTAATGTTGGAAGCTTTGGTTTTAATTCTAGTTTGAGTTCTGCGGTTAGTAATGTTTGCTGGGCTACTTCATGCTCTACTTTCTCTCAAACTGTTGTTTCATCATCAAGTTATGCCTGTAGTTCAGTTACAGAAATGAACTATTTCACTGAGGGATTTATGCCACATAGTTTTGAACATGAACTTTTGAGTGTTCCTTCTCAGAATGAAGAATTCAAGGATGTTATTATTTTAGAACCATTGCCTTTAGCCTCTCTTCCACCGGAACGGGTTATTACTGATGAGGATTTTGAAAAAGAAGTTGATCTCATGATGATGGATGGAGACTCTATGGGATGAGGATGCCTCCATGGCTCATGACCCTGAGTAAGTTCACTTATCTATTTTCTTTTATTTCATTATTGCCATGTGTTCGACAATTTTTCTCTGTTGTTATTCTTTACTTGTTTTCTTTTGATCCTAGTGTTTGTAGCTTTCTCTTCGCATCATGAAATTTTTAAGTTGGAATATTAATGGGTGTTGTTCAGATAAAAAGTGGAGACATTTATTTAGTCTGTATAGGAAATACAAACTAGATGGTATATGTTTATTGGAAACAATGGTTAATGAGGACTGTTAGGAAATTCACCCATCATTTACCTTATGATACATGGATTATCATTCATTCTGTTGGAAAATCTGGAGGTCTGGCTTTTGGTTACTTTGAAAAATCCACAATAGAGATTCTAGGTTACTCCTTGAATATGATCCATATTTTGTGTGATGTTTCGCCTACAATTAAGAACTGTGTTGTCTCCTTTGTTTATGGCTCTTTGAATGTGGCTGGTATGAGGAACCAATGGAATTTTCTTAGTGACATGAATGATAATAATGGTAATCCTTGGCTTTTGTTAGGTGACTTTAATTTTATTCTTCATGATTCTCGATAAACAAGGTGGTAATTCGCTACTTCTTTTCCTCCTAAATTTGTCAATGATAAGCTAGTAGATATGAATATGCATGAAGTTGTTTCGTTTGGTAATCCCTATACTTGGTGCAATAGAAGATTTAAGAATCCAAATGAGTTAATATTTGAAAAACTAGATAGGGCTTTCATGAATGATAAATGGGTCACAGTCCTTCCTCAAACCCGTGCCACTAACTTAGGAAGAGTTTTTTCTGATCATAGTCCTGTTTTGGTTCAATGTTTTCATTGGGTTGGAAACTTAAATATTCCATAAATAAATTCTTCAAATGTTGGTATATTTAACCAATGGAATTTAAAGAAGTTTTGAATGCATCTTGGTCTAAAAGGGTTGTTGGTTCTCCCACCTTTGTTGTTGTGAATAAACTCAAGCATGTGAAATTTGACCTGAGTAAATGGAATATCAATTCCTTTGGGCATATTAAAACTACTATAGGTAGGCTCAACTCTGAGTTAGAAAGACTTCAAGCTCTTCCTTATTCCCTCGGATTGGTCATTATATTTTGAATTATTCTAAACAATTGGATTATCAGTATGAAATCGAGCATTTGCTTCTACAAGCGAGAAATCTAGGATAAACTACTTCACTCAAGATGATAGGAACACACATTTCTTTCACAATTCAAATGAATCTTAGGAATATGTATAACACAATACACACAATTAGAGATGATCAAGGTAACTGGTTGGAAGACAAAGATCAAGTTGCACAACTGCTCTCTATGCATTTTAAAAAGATTTTTACTTCATCTAGTCCCTGGTAATAATGTTATTGAGGCAACTCTAAAATATGTTACACCCATTATCAATGATGAAGTTAATTCCTCGTTGATTGCCATACCTACATATCAGGAGATTAGAGATACGGTTAATAGTCTTGCTTCATGGAGCTCACCGAGGCCTGATGGTTTTCAGGCGGGTTTCTTTCAGGATAACTGGGATATTGTGCAAACTGAGGTGATTTCGCATGTTCAAAACTTTTTCAAAAACAGATTTCTTTTAAAACAGATTAATTTCTCTTACATTGCATTAATTCCCAAGATAAAAAATGCTTCTTCTCCCCATGACTTCGGGCCTATTAGCTTATCAAATTTTGTTTATAAAATTATCTCTAAAATCTTAACGAATCGTTTGAAACCCCTTATGGATAGTTTGGTTTCGCCTTTCCAGTATGCCTTTGTTGCCAATCGTCAAATTCATGATAATGTCGTTATTACTCATGAAATTTTGCATTCCTTTAAAAGGAAAAAGAAAAGCTCCAAGAATGATTATTTAGCTATTAAGCTTGATCTTTCTAAAGCTTTTGATAGGTTGGAGTGGTCCTTCATTCTAGCTGTTTTTAAAAAACTGGGGTTCTCAGATGAATGGTGTCGAGATGATATCTCAATGTATTAGTACTGTTTCATATTCTGTCTTGGTAAATGGTTCTCCCAGTGACCCCTTTTATCCTTCTCGTGGCATAAGACAAGGAGACTGTCTTTCGCCTTACATTTTTATTCTTTGTATGGAAGTTTTGTCTCAATTGTTGGTGAAAGCAGAGGATGAAAAGTTGATACAAGGCTTCAGATTTAAAAAGGACAACCCTTCTATCTCACATCTTTTTTTTTTGACGATTGTAATGTTGTTTTGCAAGGCTTTGTCTCTTATATAAGAACCTCCTCAAGATTATTGATAACTTTGCTTGTGCTTCAGGTCGGGCAATTAATTTTGAGAAGTCTGGATTTATAACTAGCAAGAAAATGCATCATAAGCATATTAAAATTTTGGCTAAAACTCTTAAGATGAAATTCTTAGTAATTCGAAAGGTATCTAGGGACTCCCTTTTTGTTGGAAAACATAAAACCAGATCTTTTAACTTTCTTATAGATAACCTATACTCTAGATTAAGTAACACAAAAAAGACTAATCTCAATGTGGCTGGGAGAACGGTTGTTACTAAGCATGTGTTGTCTAGCTTAGCGAGTTTATCATATGGCATGTTTCCCTCTTCCGAAGACCATTACCTCTAAAATTGATTCCATTCGAGAGAACTTTCGGTGGTCTAAAAAGAATCCCAAAAGAGCTGATTATTTTCGTTCCTGGGGGATATAGGTAGGTCCAAATTAAATGGTGGTTTAGGTATTCAAACACTTATGCTATGAATCGAGTTTTTATCAGTAAGCTTGGTTGGAGGATTATGAAAAATCCTAATTTCTTAATTTCTCGTTTTATGAAAGATAAATATTTTCCTAATCAGAACTTGTTAGAGATTGACAAAGCGGCTGATTCCTCTTCTTGGATATGGAAAGGTATTGTAAATGGAGTTCAATTTATTAAAGCTAATTCAGTCATAAAAATTAATGATGGAGTTTCTTCTCGTATTTGGTCTTCTAACTGGATTCCTGGAAATTTGCATCCTCCAGTGCCCAGACAACCTTCTCATAGTGAATTTGTGTTTGTTAATGAGCTTTTTGTTATTCAAAATGGTAGTTGGAATGATAGTTTGCTTTCGACTTTGTTCTCAGTCGAGGATGTTACTAGGATTAAGACAATTAGACTAAACCTTCTTCAGAATGACTCCTTAATGTGGGCACACATTAGTAATGGAAAGTTTACCATTAAGTCTGCTTACGAGTTTATGTGAATGACTGTTCGTCACCTCAGATGATTCGCTTTTGGAGGAAAGTGTGGGATATAAACTGTTTGCCTAAAATTAAGTTTTTCTTGTGGAAAATATTTGCGTACATGCTTCCAGATTAACTCCATGCTTAGGTCTTATAATCCTCGAAGTTGATGATCTTTGTCCTCTTTGCCGAGATTTGAGGAAACTGTTATGCATCTTTTTATTGAGCGCGTGAAGTGGTTAAACATATTTGGTTTGGTCTCTCTTTACAACACTTGATCAACTTTGAACTAGACCGGATTGATGACTACTTTTGTTTTGGCATGATGATGCTTTAGGGATTCCCCATTTAATGTGTCTTGGCCTAGCATTGGTGGCATAGTCCTATGGTGTGTCTGGAAAATCAGATGTGAAGTGATATTCAAGAAAGCCTCTTTAGATCTGAATAAGATTATTTTGGACATAAAGAGAATGATTAATACTTATATTTCTCCAAAGTCTCATGCTTTTGTTTCTCCTACTGTGGTTATTAAGATCCCTAGCACTGATGTGGATCACTTTATGTTTATTGATGGATCCTTTAAAGATTATAAATGGGTTTGGGTATTATTTGGTGTGACATTGCAGGAAATGTAAGAAGATGTCGTTCGGGACTATGGTTTGGTGTCGATGCGGTTGGTCCAAGCACTTGACTCATTTTGACTATCTCTTAGGCAGAGGAGATGCATCTTACCAAAGTCGTCTTTGTCAATGGATCGTTTTCAGCTTGTGCGGCTTCAAGAATGGTGCCAACACAAATGTTGCTTGGAGAAGTAGTGACCTTGTTGAGCATTGTCTGAGTTTAATTTCTAGTTCTTTGTCGTTTAAGTTAATGTATGTAAAGCGTGTGAACAATCAATTAGCGGACCGGCTTGCACGTCTGCCAGAAAACTTGGTCTTAAGGGTCTTTGAGTCTCTTTTTCTTCCTTTTTAAACTATCTTATTAGGAAGGAGAACCTTAAGGAAATTTGTAACTCTTTGCTTGCTTAATAAATTGGTGTGTTTTTTAGCAAAAAAAAAAAAAAGAGAATTGACTTAATATACTATTAGATGTGCCAAAAACCAGACCGTTTTAAAAAGGGTGATATTTTACATTTGTGTTGTTTTCTAAAGATGTATTTGACCACCGGTTTGGGCATGTAGCACGTCTATGCAGACTCACTCACCGTTATGAAGAACATTTGGCGTGGAATGGCGGTTTTAAATATCTTCGTAGACTTGATTCGCCACTAACCACAATCATCCATCGGTCCATCCGTAGCTGCTTGATCATTAGGTATGTTCTAGAAATATACAGGTGAGTTATTACTTTTTTTTCCTTTCGACCGATTCAGTTGGAAGAAGAGATGAAGAGATGGGTATGTTTTAGATTTGAATTCTTTGCAGAAATATGAAAGAACATCTTCATCGCCAGAGAGACGCACATCAACTGCTTGTGAAAAACCCTGAACCATTAACAGTTCAAAGTCTTGTTGTTTTGGTATATTGATTGATGGAGGAACTTCCGGTTGAGATCTTTTCTCGACTTCCTCCGGAGCCACTTTTGAAGTGCAAACTTGTTTGCAGAACTTGGGAAAAGCTTCTGTCACATAGAAAACTGGGTCATCTTTGGCATTAACTGGCGAGGTTCCGTGAAAGATCTTGGCATTAATAGTAATTCCGCCGATGAGTTTCCACACAAAAGTCTAACAAAAATTAATCATCCTGGCATTAACTGGCGAGGTTCCGTGAAATATTGTTTTGTTGATCAGATAGTTGGTTCCTGCAATGGTTTGGTTTGGATTTGTGTGCCCCATCACAACAGAGTCCTTGATTTTCTGCAACCCTATTTCTACGGAATACATCAACCTTCTACGAATCAAGCAAAGGTTTTGTTGTCAGTGGATTCGGCTACCATCTTTCCAACAACAAATACAAGGTCATTTGAATTCATCACCCAGATAGATTGTACTCTTATAAGCCAATCACGGCAAAAGGATCCGTTGAGATTTATACACTTGGGAGTGGCACTGGGTGGCGATGCGCATTGGAGAAATCACTTGCGCGATCTCTAGAAGGGATGTCCTTGCAAATGGATCGCTCTATTGTCTGGATTACGAGCAAGCAAACATCGTGGCGTTTGATTTGTTCTCTGAAGAGTTCCGAGTGCTTGCAATCATACCACAATGTTTGGAGAGTATTGACAAAGCCTTGTTTGGAGTTTGGAATTTTGCATACCAGCTTCCATTCTTGATCACGTGAACAATGGAAATCAGCCGTTTGCCCTCACCAGGAATAATGAGGTTTTAATGTGGGTAAATACAAGAGGTACTTGCTGGTATGACAAGAAAACTGAATCTCTTAAGGAACTTGTAGAGGATGATTTTAGATTGGGTTATTGTCAAGGAATCCCACACATGAACTGCCTTCTTTCAATGAAATCTCTTGGCGAGAAGGTAAAGAGTAGAACAGATGAACACAAGAAGGAAAAAAATGCCCCAAAAGAATAAAACTACATATAATTTCATAGATAATCTCTTGTGGTGCACCTTTTTTTCCTAGCTTGATTGGGGTACCCAAAATAATTGGGGTATACTAAATTTAAAGCCATCCAACCTAGTGTGTTAAGGGGTGTCTAAATGATATTGAAAGACCAAATTGTCCCTCCCCAAACCTTGCCGGCTGAATCCTTCCTAAAAAAGTTTCAAATTGTTTTCCCAAAAACTCTATTCCCTCTAATCATACATGATGAGATAAAAAAAAAACAAAAAAAAAATGAATCATGCGGGTTTTGAAATTGGGTATTATTTTGTACCCAATCTCAAACCGAGTATGTACATACTGATTTGAGATTGGGTACAAAATAATACCCAACTTTATACCTTATATTAAGTCGAAATCAAAATTTTGATTTCGTGTTTTCCCCGATACAAGGTCGTTGACATGCATATCTTGCCGACTTTTCATAATAATCATGCGATCAGTAAAAATTTTCAACAAAGGAAGGGTATTTTTGAAGACTTGCTTACCAATACACCATTGAGAAGGTCGTGACATGCATATCTTGCCGACTTTTTCATAATAGCCATGGCGATGATAATTTTAAAATGTAGACATGGTATTTTATGAAGACCATGCTGCTAATACACACCGACATGGTATTTTTAAAGACTCGTTAGCTTTATATATTTTTTTCAACAACTGCAGTGGTGTTTTCAACCGCCAAATAGGGTAATTTCAAAGACCTTGCCGACTTTTCATACTTTTCTTTAATCAAATCATTGATTTCTAATATAATTTTGAATATGATTTCATACAAGATCTTTGCAATCCCTTCTTTAGAAGTGTTAAGGTAGTGTGCTTTCATTTCGCTCCAAAAGATTTTTTCAAAACAATTTTCTTTTCATCAAAAAACTACCCAAAGTTCAATCAAAAATTTCATTACTCAAATTCATAATTTCAAAATTTTAATCTAAACTCAATTAATTAACCTAATCAGTTTTAAGTGTTAAATAAACAAGGACATTTTAGCCATTTTTGAAAATACAAGGTTAAGGGGTGATTTTGGTTTTACTTCAAAATAACCCTATTTTGTCTTATTGGGAGATACTCCCAATTAGTTTGGGATACCCCAATCTCGCCGGGCTTTTTTTTTGTATAAGCATTTTTTTAGTATATTTCATTGCTTCTCTTGTGCAATTCTAGAAGGACATCATAAGTTGGTAGGTTCACTTTTAAGGAAATCTTCCGATTGAATTTAGAAGATTGAGACTAAGAAAACTCAACTATTTGTGAGAAGAATAATAGAGACTACTGTTGGAGACTTTATTACCGAGTAATGAGAGAAAGAGAGAGAGTTTGGTCTTGGCATTTCACTAATGAGTAATGAGCACATTCAAGACTTCGGCATAAAAACGAGTGTAACAAACTCTGGCTACCTTCGGGTTAATGCAAACCTTTTTCGTACGCATTTACCATTCCCTACTTGCGGGAAACGTACATGCATGGTCAGAGAGGAGTTGAAGTTGTAGGCTGGTTTGAACCTTTTAGCGAAAGAGTTAGACAGCCTTCAGCATAATAATGCTAAGGCTAGCTCTCTTCTTTTTTTCTTTTTAAATTATTAATGGAATTTAAACAACATGTCTCAGGGGTTTTCTAAGATGATTTGGTGGCATGTACATAATTCCTTATTTTTGTGGAGTACATAATTCCTTATTTTTGTGGGTACATAATTCCTTATTTTGTGGGTAGTATTTGACTACCCTCTCTAATGGTCAGAATTCTAGCTAGAGAGAGATAGACACAGTTGGGTCTAAGAATTTCATCAATGAGCACATCTTACGAGGACTTCAACATCAAAAAAAAGAAAATCTACTTCAAGGAGGCTCTATGCCCAAGGAGGTTTGTTCCAAGATGAGGCTGAAACATAGTTAGCAATTCGGGATTCGGCAAACACATGAATATTATTCAAATTCATAAAAACAAATTCGTTCAACAATCCGGTTAACGGTTCGTGAATCGGCAATAATACGGAACGACATACGTATGTGTATAATTCGATTTATTAATATGAATTCGGCATTGAAAATTCGGTACATATTAAATAACAAAAAATATGTTTTTTAGTGGGAAATAACATGATTTGTGATATAAAGTGGTTATATAAGATAATGTATGTGCTATTAACATAACCATAACCAAGCCACTGGATCAGTGGTTCAGGGACATGCTAAGGGATCTCCTGTACACTGGTTCGAAACCCAACTCTACGGAGAAGAAGGTGAGTTTTTACTACCCAATTCATCGGGTATAAAATTATTAAGTATTTTATTATGAGTGGTGTTTAGGAAAAATGTGGGTGGCATTTAGATAGAACTTTCCGTACTATCAACAACGCCGAAACACCAAGGCTCTCTTCTTCGTTTGTGCATGGGGAAATTTTTTTAAAGGGCATATTTGGTAGCATATGATATACAAAATCATTAAATTTGTGTGCTTTCATAGCAAACCTGAATGAATTTTAACCATCATTAAAAAAAAAAAGGAAAAGCCGATGAACTTGACAACTTTGAAGTCAGTATTCACTCCACTGCCACCGTGGAGGTAGGGGTTCGAACCCCATAGTTGAGGGAACTCACTCAAATTTAAGGAGTTTGGGAGTAGTCTAGGATAGTCTATACACTAATCTAGGGTATCAAAAAAAAAATCAATTCAATTCAATTCAATAATAAATGTACTTGTATTAAACTTTAAAGGCTCAACAAATGGGATTTCTACTCTTTCCTATTGAGAATTGCTTCCCAATTTCTTAATAACTCCTTAAGTGCCAACGCTTTTTAAGCATTTTCACTTGACAACTGAACTTTACAACACAATTTATAGCCATGTGTAGATATCTTGTTGCCATCTTGGAAGAAAGGAATCGATTATAACCATTTGATGAGTTAGAATTACAATTGGCCAAGACATAATTCCAATGGAACCAAACAAGTTACTTATCAGTAATGATATTGTTATATAAAGTTTTTTTTTTATGATGGGAAAAGAAAGAAAAAAATTGAAGCACTGATAATTTTTAATTTGAGTGACTCCTAGAGGTTCTCTGAAAATCTAGAGATTTATAATGATTCTCTGAGAGTATTTTAGAGAGCCTTTGTGACTTGTAGAGACAAAAAACGAGATTTGTAGGGACAAAAAAATGAGACTTGTAGAAAGTTTATGTGATTTGTGGAGACAAAATTGAATAATATCCACCGATTAATTCCAAATATTACCGATTTTTTTACTATTCACGTTACAATAATAATAAAATCACCATGACTACCTAATAAAATATGTGTCCATTGTCAAAATAAATCTCACTGTTGTCATATGTCAAATTTTCATTCACTTTATTTCACTCGTCCCACATTTTATTTTCAATGCTATCTCACCACTGATTTTCTATGTGGAGTTTTCCAAAAACTTAAAATCGGAAAAAAAATTTATAACTTTTAAAATTTATAGTTTAAAATCGATATATATCACAAAGACTCACATAGCCGATTTTAAAAAATATATATATTCTCCAATTTAAAAAATCACTTTATTTCACATTTTGTCTTGATTATCCATTTCCAAGTGGCCCTTAAGTGTATTACTGCACAAGGAGAGAAAAAAATGATTCACTCCCAAAACCAAAAAATCTCCATATTTCCAAGTCTCCCGAAATATCACCTCTTGAGCAGAGATTTCTGCCATGCTTATTTTCAAGAAAAAGTCTTTCCAAATCTCTGAAAACAAATTATTGACTTTCAGTTCTCCTTCGAATAACAGGAGTGTTGGAGTGACTCTTATGAAATCCTAATCCAATAACATGGAGTTTTAGAGAATTTAAATGACTTGAAAAAAGTCTATAACCAATAACAAGAGATATTAAGAGACACTCCAAAAGTTTTTATGGACTAACAGTAGATTTACGAATTCCCCAGAAGTCATTCAAAATCTCATTCGACTACTCCTACTCTAGGGTACTTCATACGCCCTAAGCATCATTAAAAGCAATTAAATTTAAGAAGCTGACAAGCATAGCTGAAATTAAGCTAACAACAACCATAAAGAATAAAAAAGTCACACTTAAAGGTCCTCAACAAAATTTCTTAGCACCAATAGCAATTATTATTCAGACCTACCCGATGGTCTCCATCTGGGCATCTAATATGTTTATCCATAAAATTATTCAAAATAATATTTTTCTCAAGAAAATAAAATAAAATAAACCCATTGTTATAAATAAATAAGATATGAAGCTAATAGTAACGACAAAAAAGAAAAGGCACACTTAAAGTTCATCAACAGACTTCCTTAACAAATATTCTTCAGACCTACACACTATTGTGACAGGCTCTAACATGTTTTGACCACTCATTTTGACATCATCACGTTTATCCATAAAATAATTCAAAATAAATTATTTTTCTCAAGAAAAATAAAATAAAATCAACCTATTGCTAGTCTATAGGTCTTTTTTTTTTGTGCCGTCACCCACAAATGAATAAATAAACAAATAAGAAATGAAGCTAATAAAAACGGCAAAGAAAAAAAGTCACACTTAAAGTGCATCAACAAACTTCATTAACAAATAGTCTTCATACCCATTGGTGTGGCAGGCTCTAAGATATTTTGACCAGTCATTTTGACATGTTTCACGTTTATCCATAAAATAATTCAAATAAATTATTTTTCTTAAGAAAATAAAATCAAATCAAACTATTGTTTGTCCATAAATCTTTTTTCTTTGTGCAATCACCCACAAATAAATAAATAACCAAATAAGAAATGAATCTAACAACTACGGGGAAAGAAGAAAAATCATACTTAAAGTGCATCAACAAATATTCTTCAGACCTACCCAATGGTCTGGCATGTTCTAAGATGTTTTGACCACTCGTTTTGGCATGTTCCATGTCTATCTATAAAATAATTCAAAGTAAGTATTTTTATCAAGAAATTTAGTTAAAACCAACATATAAATATGCACATCAATCTTATGCAGTCATTATCGTCATCATCAAGAACATTTCCACAATAATCAATGAGAATGAACGCTCAACATTCAGTTTTGGACCCATTAGGCGGTTGTGGTGCAGTGGAATGCAGTGTTAAATATCTTGCTTGTAGTATTAGTACTACTTGTACAAAGTTGTTAAGATTTTTCTTCACATCACCAAAATATGATGAGATTTAATCATCCAAAGCGTGAATTGCTTCACAGAATCAATCAAAACGGAACTTATGTTGGAATCGTGAAGGCTTTCGCGCCTGAAAAATTGGCTCTTGAATCTTCTGGTTTTTTCATCCCCAACTGTCACAACCCTTCCTTTGACTTGTGTGGTAGGAAGAAGAACTTATCTAAAAAAACCGTTACAAATATTGTTCTAGTATAAACGGAATTAATCGCATGCAACAAGGTTTGAAATTTCAATAATGCGAGAACGCTACCTCGTGTTTGCCAAGGGTACCAAAGGTAGAATATGGAATGAGGGGTGCTGATATATTCTTAAAAAAATGCTGCTTATGGGAAATTTCTTTTCAAAGAATTTCGACTGTAGATGAAGAGAGCTCTGCAGTAGTAATGGTGATTTAATAATCCTTTATTTTTTATTAATGAGATGACCGACATATATTACAATTACAGACAACCATCTCAAATGGAGTTCATCTATCGTTATTCGAGGGGTATCAGATTTGGCAAGTGGAGAAGGAAACAAAATTTCAAAATCCCTTAAAAAATTGGCAGCCGGTAATTCTCTTAATGTAACTGTGAATTCATAGAATTGATTGGAGCGTCAAGAAATACTCTCGTAATGAAATGAGAGTGGTGTTGAAGCTAAATCATCATTGGTGAATAATAAAAGCTACGGGTGTGGATGTATCCATCTACCGATAATCTTGTGTGCATGTTATGTGTTTGGATCTCTTTTTATTTGTCCAAAGGTCGTCGGCAATGTGCCTTTTTCGTTTTTTTTTTATAATAAATAAAACGTAATGAATATGTTTAAGATATAATTAAAAATATAATATTTATGTACGTGTTGTATTTTTAATTGTCGACTAAGTAAATTCTTGATTTCTATGTCGTGATCGTACATTTATGTTTTAGCAGATTTGTTCCCGTATCATACACCGGGCACATTATAATTTTGTTTTTAGAAAATTGTGAACTTACCAGAAACTAAGTTTGCATAAGTGTGAACTTAGAAAAAGATAAGATTTATGGCATAATCTTATATTATGGATTATTCCCATACTAAAATAACTTCATCTCTCTTAAACTTGACCTCAAAGTCTTAAAATTTTTTTATTGAACAATTAATTTATGGGCATGAACTATAAAATTATCTCGTGGACTATATGGTAACTTAATTTGAGTTAATGTACTCATGCATTATAAGATAATCCCACACATTATTGATGATTTACCGCATTATAAATCATTTTGAATGAGAGCATAAATAATATACACTAAAACAAAAAAAAAAATACATTACATGATGGGAACAAGTTAGATTGGTCTCTATACCAGACATGATAGAATAAATTAAGTTATACAACAAAAACTGGAATAGATTCGATTTTTTGTTTTGAAGGCATGTTGCACAAGCAAATTTAAACGAGCACCTTAGTCACCATTAGAGGACGAAGTTCTGACATCATCAAACTATTGGCTTAACCATAGTTATTTACCATAGTTTTAACTACATTTTAGGAATCTTAACTAATTTCAAATACCTATCATGTTCCTACTCTTTCTTTTTCTTTTGGGCGCCAAAAAATTATCGTGTATATATATATATATATATTATTGTTGGATAATTTCTCATATCATATGAATTGATTGTTTTAGGTTTGAAATAAGAACTCATGCTTTGTAGCTGAAGAAGTTCTGTGGTAAAATACTAAAAGTGAAATCACGCCGAACAAAAAATTTGTTGGAATATCATGTACGTGTATGTGCGATGAAGGTGGTGATGAAAGTGCATATGTGAAGAAAAGTTTATGATACTATGATCAAGTCAAAGATTATGAAGATAATTAGGTAATTAGTTTCCTAGATATATATTGCCTACTAGTCAACCAAAATACTGAGATATTGTATTATCGCCTTGAATCAAGTAAAATATTGTGTTATCAATATTGAGATATTATATTATCTCATAGGTTTAGTTTAACTCTATAAATAAGAATTCTCTTGTAAGTGTAAATCTTATCTTAGAGAAATCATCTGAAGATCAATAATATTTCACCTTACGAGGTTTGTCAGCGGACGTACGCGTTATTTCCGAACCACTTTAATCTTTGTCTTCTCCGTTTGATTTTGGTATGTAGTTTATTTTCTTTATGATTTATTTGTGTTTATCATTGATTTAATCTTAATAATGTTTCTGTAATCAGTGATATTCATCTTAGATTTGATCTACATATGAAAATCTAAGAAAATTCTCAAAATATGCAACTTTTATTTTGCTATTTTTCTCTTTCAAAGGATGGGACTATGATAATGGTGATCATAGGTGATGTTTTTATTCTTGTTGAACTAGTGCTATAAACTATCAAATCAATCTTACACAATAACAAATTCCTTATGGAAGCAAAATGGTGTTTTTAAGATTGATTTGACATCTCGTAACCACTAAAAAAAAAGTGATGTGGCAATTGTGAGATCCAATAATAATAGAGATAGAAAGGGTGCCTACCAGACAAAATGAAGGAAGGATTGTGACAATTTGGGATGAATACACCAGAATCTTGAAGAGCCATTTCTTCAGTAGAGTAAGCCATCACGACCCCAATATAAGGTCCTTTCCGATTGATTTTGTCAAGCAATTTATGCTTTGGATGATTCCAACTCGCTAGATTTTGGTGCCGTGAAGAAGCTAAACAACTTTTAACCAGTATTATCATTACCACAACCAACAAATCTGAAACTGCTATTCCATTGAGTGGAAGAATTTCGCGGACGTGTATAATGATACCAGTGGAAATGTTCTTTGCTCATGCTCAGATAGGATTGGTGTGCACATTTATAGACCAACAATGGATATTTTTCTCCTTTACTTTCTGAGAAAAATAATGTACTTTGAATTATTTTATGGATTAACGTGTTAAATGCCCCCAAACAGCTGAATCGTGTGATTGAGCCAATCATAATTAGCTACTTGAATATTTTTTAGTACTTTTATCAGACCTTTTCTTTTTGGACCTTCTTTTTTTATCAAAACTTTTGTGTTGTTAAGAAGATGATGACTCCCTACTATTAATGGGCCAGAAAAAGGTTGCACTTCGATACACTGACCAGTCGTAATTGTACGGTAGTTGGGTTGGGACCCGAAATGGCCAACACGGCACCAGATGGTTTGACCAAATACACTGACCAGTCCTAGAAAGGAAAAAGAGGTAAAGCAATTGTGGCTTCAGTGCTTTGGGTCACTATTGTTTTTTGTCTCTTGCGGGAAAATATGTGGGGATAAATATCATTTCCGTTTGGGGTGAAGCATGGATATGTGCTAGTGCCACATGGCTTTCTTTCTCCCTTTCTCTCTGTCCCGCAGTAATGTGGTTTATCCCGCGTTACACATTTTCGTTCAGCCATTTATTTTTTATTTATTTTATTTTTTTTGAAAGAAAACTTTATATTTCACAAACATTGCATTACAGACACCAATCCCTGGAACATACAAGAACTTACAGACCAAAGCAGACATGAAGAAACAACCGGAAAGCACAACAAACTTAAACTCTAGTGGATTAATCCTCCCGAGAAACAATTTTCGTTGTATTAACTTTGATAAACAAGTCGGTGGATTTATAACCCAACCGCTATTGCAGCTTATTTAAACGAGCAAACTTGGCTAACACATCACCGCTTCGTTGCATACCCTATTAACATACCGAAAATGAACATGGACTAGCTCTTTGTGGAAGGTCAAATTTTCATACATCGACATTGATCTTCCCATCTAATAGATTCACTGGATCTTATTCATAGCCTTCATCATTGATTTATTATCTCCTTCTACTCGAACTTTACATATGCCTTTAAATTTAAGCCATCAGCAAAGACTTTTTCCACAAAGCCTAGCACTTCGCTTGATCAACATCTCTTACATTCCTTGTCCTGTGCCATGGCTTCCGTGCATTCTCCTAGATGATTCCGCAACACAACAGAGAAACCAAGAAAGTTAGTATTAGGGAGAATAGAAACATCAAAATTAAGCTTTAACCAATCATGCTAAGGTGGTATCCAGTGTGTCTAGGTTTAATGATTTATGTGATTGCTTCGGTGTATCCATATGGCCTAGATCTAAGATGAGTGCATATGCCATGATCATGACAAAATTGAAGGATTTGTTGTATAATAATTGTAGGAGACCGGGATTTTCCTTCAAATAATTGCAAACATCTGCTTTTCCATAAGAACCACATGTTATCACCGCTGTGCTTCTAAGATGTTGTCTGCTGACGACAAGAGCGAGCTTTCATCCATCCAAGATTGAATCCATTCATTAATATCACCATAGTTATTAGCATCTTTAAGAATCTCCTGAGAAACAAAGCAGACCAAACTTCGAGGCAACAAAACAAAGAAAGAAAAGGGCTTTGACCGTTTCAAATCCTTGGAGTGCATTGAACACAAGCAGCATTTATGTGTAATCTTCCCACCACCGTGTGGATATTCTCGCCAACTTCCATAAGAACATTTGACATTTATGTGGAACCAAGTACATGCCAAATCATTAACCACTTTCTTTGTTGTTGAGCCGTGAGCATGTGAGGAGTTTGTTGCAAAGAAAATGGCCATATAAACTGAGTTAATCGAAAATCTACCATTTTTGGTAAGAGACCATCTAAGTTGATCCTAAGTGGTTGTGAAGGTATGATAATATGTTGAATGTGCTGAATTTGTTGAGAAGTACAAACTTGTCGCAGCTTATCAATCCTCCAGGGTTCGTATTTGCATGATCAATGTAGTCGGCCACCGTGTGCGAGCTAGTAACATTAATAGGTCAAATGATAATTACATTTAAATCCTCCCAAACCATTGACCTTGCACATTAATTTGAGTCCCATCTCCAACTTCCCAAATATGGTATCTTCTAATCCAACTTAGGCCTCTTAGAATTCCATTCCAAATCCAAGTACCTTTTTTTCTTAATGTTGCCATACAGAGGATGAAGCATTGTGAAAATATCTTGCTTGAAGAAGCTGCACCCATTTTGCATCTTTTTCACCAAGATGCGCCGCCACCTTAGTGAGCAAAGCTTCATCGAGACATCTTAAATTTTAAAACCTAGTCTGCCAAATCGTTTGGGTTTGATCAAATCATTCCACCCAATGAAGTATCCACCTCTTTTAGACCCGCTTATTCCACCGTGAGTTACGTTGCAGTGATTCCATTTTTTGAGTGATTTCTAGGAATGTGCATACAACTCATCCGATATTGAGCCATAAGTCCCTGTGATGCCTTGAACCCGGGTACTTCTTCCCGCTTGATTGACTAATTTTCCTTGCCAAGCTTGGAGTCTCGCTATCCATCTTATTTACTGTGTCTGCAAAACATAAGTTTTTGTTACGGCCAATAAATAGAGGAATTCCCAAATATTTCTCCATCAATGGCATTTTGGGCACTCATGTTATTGCTGAAATGTATACTGGATTTTTGTAAACTCACCATCTGCCCTGAGACTTTACAAAATTCAGAGGTAATTTTCATCGATTAGTGATTGAGGTGTTTGAAGCAATCGAGAATGTAATGCAATCATCAGCTTAAAAGATGGGAAACACTTGGGCCTTTTGGAGCTGGCTTTAATGGTTGGATAATCCCTGCTGTTTCACTGATTGCAGCATCCTACTAAAAGCTTCCATGCAGAGAATGAAGATATATGGAGAAAGCGCATCACCTTGTCGAATGCCTCTGGAAGGTTGAAATAGATGCAGTGCTGAGACATTGATAAATTAGTGAACACCACTTCTCCGTAAATCCCAAACTTTGCAGAATTTTAATAATAAAACCCCACTCCATACGATCGAAAGCCTTTTCCATGTCCAATTTAATCGCCACTGCACCTGAAGTAATTGTAGTTCGTTTCATATAAGCTAGTACTTCATGAGCTATGATAGTGTTATCTAGAATATTCTCTCCTCGGCACATATGCAAACTTGCCACGGGAAATAAGCCTTGGGAGCAACTTTTTTAAACTGCAGCCGTATTTTCGAAATAATCTTATATGAAATATTGCATGATTTAATCGGCCGAAAATGATGTGGGGTTTCTACACATAATTTCTTTGGGATTAAGACTTGATAGGTGAAATTAATCTGAGGAAGCATTTTACCATGTTGAAAAAACTCTTGTACCATTTCCACTAACCCATCTGCAACTTCAGCCCAACAAATCTTATAAAAACCGCTTGAAATCCATCCTACTGTGAGCCTCAAGGATTAACTCGATTAACGTACTTTATCGAATTTCTTCTTTAGACGGGATCTGAAATGAGGTCTTCATTTTTCGCATGGATAGACAAGGACTTAATAGATTAAAAATGTCCGAGTCTTGCGATGGATGAGAAGATGCAGAATGGAACGAAATATTTTATGAGAAGCTTCAGAATGTCCGCTCGTAGAATACCAATTACCCATCTCATCTCTTATGGAGTCAATTTGGTTTCTTCTCCTTCTATAATTAGCCCGAGCATGAAAAGCCTTTTTGTATTTTTATCCCGACTACACAAAGAACTTATATCTCGATTTGATGACCTGATCTCCCTTTGACCTGATACCAATGCTGAAGATCTTGTTACAATGCCACTATCTTGGCCTGAGAAGTACTTGAAGTATCTTGAGCTGCTTGAATCTGCTGTTGTGTTGCTTTTATGCGCTCATCAGTATTACCAAAATGATGCTTCTTCCATTTACTTATACCTCGTTGAACCCGCCGTAATTTCTTTTTATGAATCGCATAGTCGATTTAACCAAACCGAGTCTTGCCTCATTCCTGCTGAATTAAGCCTTTAAAAGTCTCATGTTTAGTCCAAGTTTCATATAAGCAAAACGGCTTATAGGTTCTGTTAGATTGAGGTTTAGTTGATAATAAAATAGGTGCATGATCTGAACCAAAGGGAATAAGATGATTTATGATGGCATCAGGAAATAAAGGAAACCAATGGGTGGATGCAAGAGCTCTATCCAATCTAGTTTGGACTAATTGAACAATCTTAAGTCAATTAGTCCACGTAAATGGATGGCCACTAAAGGGAAGTTCTAAGAGACCACATTGAGAAATAGTATGTTGAATGATCTGTGGAGTATAGTATGGATGAGTAGAAAAGGAGTTGCGATCATGACACGACAAGGTAACATTTAAATGGCCTATAATGACCCAGTTAAAATCCATATGACTTCCCATATCAGCTATAGTGTCCCATTGTTGTGTTCTTTCTACTGTATAACAAGAGCTATACAAACAAGTTAACATCCATTGTTTATTTTCTGGACCATTGTGTAGAATAAAATTGACCATATAGTCTGTAAAATGCATGAATTTTAGTTTGAAGCCATCTTTCCAAAGGACTGCAATGTGCCTCACCTTTGATCTTAGGATTATGACACCAAATGTTTGGATAATGCGTGCTTTGTAATAAAAAGTGTGGATTTTATTCTTTGCTTAGTTTCGGAAAGAAAATAATGTCGGGACTATATTGATGAATGCAACTCGTAGGTGATTTCTCGGTATTCTTATTCCCCTAGACCACTGAACATTCCAAAGCTAGTATGCGCATTTCAAAGCAACTATGATGAAAATTGACAAGTATAAAAACAGTAAATGAAAACCTAGGTGGTAAAACTGAGAAGAAAAGTATGAGTAGAAATGGTGAGAAAAAACTCTGATCCTCCTTTCGTCAAGGATTGGCATAAGATTGTCCCATAAGGTAATCCCACCGCTAATGCCGAGGAAGTGGTCTATACATAGTTGGATGCATTTGATGTTCATCCCCATAGTATCCAGCTTGCAAATACTCCAGTTGCTGAGATGCAGTTGAGAATTGGTCCCGAAATGGGATTTGCAAAATGTGAAGTGGCAGAGCTACTAACAATCGATCCATCGCGAGAACGCTTATAGCGCTTTTTGCAAAGAGAAGATTCACTTCGTTGATCCGATGCAATATAGATGGTGGAAACATGAAAGCCATCTTCTGGAATTTGAAATGGTTTCTTTTCCAATTTCTTTTTACTTCTAGACTTCTTAGGAGAGATGAAAATCTGTTCACCCTGCTTATACTTAGGATTATTAGCTCGAGGATCAATAACTTCACCAAAATCTTCCCCAAATTTGAAAATATAACTAGCAATTGTCCAGCACATCATGCTTTATCTCAACGCTATTTTCTATCGGGATAAAATTAAACAGCAGACACAAGTTTTTGGTTGCCAAGTGAAAATATATGGGAATCCATTGAGTGACCCTTGTCGCGGTCTCTCCCGTCATTATGCCCTTAACATAGGATTGTAAATATTAAATTCAATAAGAACACTTACAGCATTTTATCAAAGAGGATTGCATCTTCCGGGATAAGCTTGAGGATTACCAATAATGCTTGCAATTTGGTTTTCAACTTCAACATTAAGGAATTTCCGTGGCAGCCTTTTATGTTTCAATCCAAAATTGGCTTAGTTGAGAAGTTTAGATCTTCTGGAATAATAGATGTATTCCATTCCCCCTAATATAGCCAAGTATCCATCGACAATCCAAGGGCCTTCACAACACATGTTATAGCTATCCCAATCATAAAACCTCAAGATAAACACATGAAGTGTCATGCCTTCATTTGGAAATGTCCATGTCCCCAAGCCATGGTAAGTTCTTGTTCCACTTATCACCTCATAGAAATTCAATAAGATGATCTTTCCCATAAGACTAACACTCCATTTCTTAATAGATGGTCAGAATTTGATATGAGGGTATCTTAATAACTCACGAGTATTATCATCTTCCTCCAAATTTGTATTTTTAAGTCTTTCTATAAGCACAGTATACCTCTCCATGGATTTTCAATGGACATGGTGATATGTATAGATCAAAAGAGATAGCAACAGAGAACCCAAAAGGGATATGCTTTAAACTTAAAACCACTCTCTGTTTATATTGGACTTACAAGAATAAGATCGAATACGTGTTGTGCAAAGGAGGAGACTAATGCCACTTCAAAGATAAAGAAATTGATTAATCATCCTATCGGAGTTGATGTCGATTTCAGAAGAAATCGATACCTCCTTCTTGTAAAATCGAATCATAGAACTTTTACCAAAGCACCTTTGTCTTTTGTTGTATCAAATGGTATCAAATGCATCCTTATCACCTGTAATGTACTCAACCCGAAGAGTAACCTTTGAATGGGGACAACCTTTGCAAGACCCAACCTTAAAAGAGTAACCTTTGAAAAGGGACAACCTTATAACTTTATCGAGAGAGAAAATCGTAGTCAATTAGCACACCGCTAAACATGACCAAAACAAAAAAGACAATGAAATCAAGTCGATTGAAAACAGAAGACAACAAAATTCAATATGAAACACTTTAAATTGAGACAGGCTAAACAGAATGTAATTTATGTCATTGTAAAGCATTGAATGAGAAGATAAGATTAAGATGGAAAATTTGAAACTCAGGTTTCCTATCCGATCACCGAGTTGATCGCCGATTCAAAAACACCAGAGCCCGAGGATAAGGACAGCCATTTTTCCTCAGCATTGTCATTTGCCCAAAATAAGTTTCATTGATGTTTTCTATAAGCAAGTACACATATGACATAACAATGAAAGGAAAGAAATCCACTATTTCAAATGGAATAAATGGACTTTAGACTCAGCCATACGTGGCCGCTATAGCTAATCAACATTATTACCATATCTGTAGCTAAATGGACTTAAAACTACCGCTTAAGCTCAAATATACATTTCATGTTTCTAAACCTAATACGCTGTCCAAAATTAACCTTTAATGGATGATATATGAACTCCATCTCCATGATGTACGACTCCATCTCTCCCCCACCTAATCTTCTAATGTTCTTCCCCTCTCTGTGTTAGTCAGCTTTTTTCTGGCATGTTGCATCGCAACTACTTTAACGACTAGTCTTCACCGGTTTTGAGGTCTTCTGCCGGAAACTCAACTCGCTAATCTTCTCTTCATTTCTCCTTTCTCGCTTTGTTTGTTTCTCATGAATTACCCAAATTTCTGCTGACTCAAACATTTCAAGAATCACAAACATCACTAGAATTGCGTAAATCACAGAAATTGCAGAATCCAAGACTCACAAATACTACCGTATCTACAATCCCTATGGTTACTAGGATCTTCACCATTTACAATGCCTTATGGAATATCAAAATATATCAAAATTTGGTTGACAAATCACCAATATCATAGAAGGCCTAACACATTCATCATGAACTTTCTCTCGATGAAAATCATAGCCACACCAATTCCTACCCAACCCCATTAGATGGTTTTTCACCAAATTATTCACTAATCTCATTACCTATCTTTATCATTCAATCTACTCAAGACTAAAGGTCATGTAATTCATTTTTACATACCAAAGTTTCAATATACTCCCAACAATTTCAAATTAAACATCAATCACATTCAACCGTAACAACTCAATTCTAGACTAACCATATTTGGAAAACAAAGGCATCCATACAATAGAAAAAACCAGAATAAGCATATTTGTCCAAAACATTACCCAAACTCATCAATCATAGTAATTCAAAACCATAAAAAGTGCAACACCCCAAACAAAAAATAAACTCCCCATATGAAATCAAACCCAATATCCAAACTCGAAACCTCGATGGTAGACAAAGAAGAAGAAGGATTAAACAAATTATTACTTAGGAGAACAACGAGTCTTGCTCCGAGTCCCTTGACTAACGCTCCGAGTTCGACTACGAGTCAAATAAACTCTAGCGCAACAGACTTCTTCAGGTTCCGAGATTAATACTCAAACATTGGAAGCAACATCACCAACAAAACCTCTTCTCGAGTACACACGGGATCATCCATCGAAGCAACAGTGCATTAGTAGATGCACTCATCTCGTGCACAAACTCGTGGATAAAATGGATCAGAATTGGATCGGCAATGGATTGGCACCGAGCTTCAAATCCTGCAAAGATAGCATCAAGATATTCTCGTCAAAGAGAGACAACCCGAGAATCAGAATCGGAAAACGTATGGTCTCATCTTTGTGCAAAGGTGATAAATTTCCAATTGACGTATCATATATCTCTCTCTAACATCATGTAATGGATCAATACCCAACTCGACTCACCCCGCATACCGAAACGATCGCCCACAACAACAACACCCTCATGAACTTCAAATGGACCATATCCGGGACGGTAAGCATACAACACCCAATGATCTCTAGCACTCCATCCGTGATGTGCAATGATTTGGGAATACTGGTGAATATAACAACCTCCAATATCTTTTCTCCTTTCTCGAGATTTCTTTGTTCATCATCATCTCAGTGCAAGTCGAGTTTCTACCAATTCCAAATCCGTATTGCAAATCAAAGAAAAGGGTTACTACTATCCCCGTTAATGGGTGCAGGCTTGGATGATTGAAATGATGGCGAAGATGCTCTGATCGAGAATCCATCAGCATTCATGCATAATACCTGGTGGTCCATCTTCTTCCAAACATTCCTCGATTTTCACCTCAACATCAGGCCATAGATCATTCAAATACTAAGAGAAATCTTCTCATATCCATGGGATTCACACCTTGTGGAAAGGCAATCCCATAAGGCAATCGGGTCACATCGTTCTCGTGGATACCAAAGCAGTATCCAGGCTCATCCTCAACTTGACCAATTTCCGTTTTCCTTTTCGATCAATATTCTTCTCAAGACGTATTATCATGATCGGATTGAAGGGATGCTCAAAGATTTTGGCAAAGAATTTGGGGAAGATTAAAGAAGAAATCGAAAATATTCTTATCTTCTGCCTTCGCAGGCATGTATAAAGGACATTAGCGATTGGTGCTGGTCTTCACACCATTAAGTGGCGATGGTTTCCAAAGAGAAACTATTTTGTATCCAACACTTATAATCCTACCTCTGCTTCAAATCCCCCTCACCAAGGGCATCAAGACTTACACTCTATAAGGATTAATCACCTAACTTCATGTACAATCTAACCCTTTGTTGATAATTTTGATGTATGGAATCAAGGGGAATCATACATTACACTTGAGGTTTGAAGAGTCTTGGTACATAATCGCTTCTTTCCTCTCACGTACCACCCACTTGAGTACGACTAAATTAATATCCATCTCGACTCGATTAAGTTCCACAACTGAAACGGAAACATACACCGAGGGTCATCCGTCACGATCCAACTTGCAAATTTATTGTATAATACTTTATATAAGGCTTAGTATTACTAACCCCTAAATAATTGCTTAAATGTCCTTGGCTTTGATCTATTTTATTTCGCCCTCTCAAGTAGAAATCAACCGCACAATATTAAACTGGCCACGTATGCTAGACTTAAATTCAATTTGACCTCATATAGGACTTATCTGGCCAATAAAATAGATCACGTTTCTACAACTAGATGGCATGGACCAACTTCTGCCTTGTTTTATCATATTATTTTCTCAGACCGGAATTTGGCTTGACGCCGCTCTCCCAAGGCTTGCTAGTAGTAAATATCTCCAAATCGGTCAAGAAGACTAGCAACATGGGAATGGAATCTAGCAAAGCTAGCACATGGTACTTGTACTTCTTTTCTCGCTCATTCTGGATTATTAGCAACAATCCTATCATCTACAAATGCCTAAACAACAATATGTACCTTAAGTGTATACTCTACCAACACCCCTAATTCAAATTAAAGTTCATGACCCTAGTACTATAACCATCATCATCCTATATACCACCAACACTACAACCAAAACCACCACAATTTCTTTTTCATGGCTTCCTCATCAGAACTACACCCACAGATCAAGTGGAAAACCCGGCAGGAACAAAATGAATTCTTCACTAAACATCCCAATATCTATTCCCAAAGTTTTTATTAATGCCGAGAAAACTCTTTCTAAAAAATAAAGAAGATTGAAATGGTCTTCATTGCGTGGACATCAGAAGCAAAAATTCTCAAGAAACTATAACTATTTCCAAGATTCATCAACTCAAATTGGGAACTCTAAGGAGGTCAAGTCTTTATCCTGAAAAAAGAAGGAACTATTACTATATTAAGCTTCTGGCAACATTGAAGATTACAAAGTCTGTGAAGGAGGCACTAGAGGGATTATTGATAAACTTATAGTTCTCATCAAGTTCCTCCTGCTGGACTCGGGTTTTATAGATGAAGCAAACTTCTCACAGTAGTCAAGATTTGGCCTGTAAATGAGTACCAAAACATATCATTCCCGACATGAGTAACACCATCAAACCAAATCATATTTCAAGAAGTAAGAAATGTTTATCAAGAGATGAAGATGAAAAGAATCGAAGTATTTCTAACTATTGATGTTACAAGAGTTTCTAAAATATGGCATTGATGCCTATGAAACCCCAACTATTTCTCACCGGGCCGGAAATGACTTATGCTCTAAGTAGTATTGCTTTGCAAGGTCTCGTAATTTTGATCATCCGTGCCCTCTTTATGAAGAAAGAAACTCAACCTCAAAATACAAACACACACCTTCAAACCTCAACAACTCCTACCCTCAACCTCTAATACCCCAATAAAACCCAACACCAGTTATCCTCAACATAAGATCAAAATAAGACATTATTTTGACAAGGATGTTGTCGAGGAGTTTGCCATCAAAATGACTAGCTCAAAGACAAACTGCCTCAAGAATAGCAATGGGAAAACTTGATGGACCAGAGACTACATCATCTTTAAAGCGGGTACTCACCAACCAACCAACCAATGAGAATTTCAACTACAAATATTGAAGCCATTTCCTCAAAGAATAAATGACTGACCGATAAATAACAGGAATAAAGAAAATGATGAAAACAAAGGTATCAAACATCAAATCGTTGTTAGAAAACTTCATATCACTTCAAATTGGAGTGGAGAACACTTTCACTCCCCGAGGAAGTCTTCCCAAAGATCAAGACAACTAACACATTCTCAGCACCATAAATTTAGCAATAAATGTTTTTTGAGTCCCTACCTTCTCTCATATATACAAAATCAATCAATGAGGACTACAAACAATCGTAAAACATTTCTCCGGGGAAAGAAGAAAACAAGAAATTAAACTCAAGGCTATTGATACTAAGTTTCACCCACAATTGATTGAACCAAAAGAAAACTCTTCAATTCCCTACTAATGGTCATCCTCTTCATCATTGGGACCAAATTCAACCCACCAAGAAGAGCAACACAAAAGCTATGCAAATGGAGGAAGATCACCCGACCGATATGACTACTAGCTGCATTGAGGGAGCAAACTTTCCTTCTACCCCAGGTACTATCTCTCATAAACTCCTATTTAATCCAAAGCTTGCATTACACTCGGCCAGAAAGATCAAATTAATTTCTCGTTAGATGTTAAGACATCATGCTTTAACTATTCACAACATTAGCATGCTTCACAAAAACCAATTACCTAGGATATTTGATCATTCTATTCTCTTATCCAACCGTCTCCTATTTCTCGGCAATTTTTTATGTTATGACTTGAATCACAAGGTCTAGGACAACCAAACACTATTAGTCACCGAATAGCATGATATGCAAACATAACCCTCAGATATATTTTTTTCTATCCAAAACCAAACAACAATATAAGAATCTAAAAACTATTCTTTCAACAGGTGTGTCACTAATTTTGGTTTGTTGAATTTAGAGG